>OU343224.1:129628230-130228230 GCA_910596185.1 Chrysanthemum makinoi | reverse complement strand
TCATCTTCTTCACATGGATTTGTGTGGCCCGATGCGTGTGCAAACGATAAATGGCAAACGCTACATCCTTGTAATCGTTGATGACTATTCACGCTGGACTTGGGTCTACTTTCTTCGAATCAAAGACCAAGCTCCACAAATGATTATCACCGTACTCACGAAAATACAGGTTCAGCTCCGAAACACCATTCGACAAATCAGAACAGACAGAGGAACTGAATTTGTTAACCAAACCCTTCCTGAATTTTATGAGAAAGCGGGAATACAGCATTAGACAGCTATTGCTCGTACACCTGAACAAAACGGGGTTGTTGAAAGACGAAACCAAACGTTGGTGGAAGCTGCAAGAACTATGTTAATCAAAACGGGGTTGTATCTACTACATGCTATACTCAAAACCGTTCTATGATCACAAAACGCCACAACAAAACACCTTTCGAGCTTGTCCACAACAGAAAACCGAATCTAAAACACTTTCATGTATTTGGATCTCTTTGCTATCCAAATAATGATCGTGATGACTTTGGAAAGCTCAAAGCCAAAGCTGATATTGGAGTCTTTATTGGATACTGTGATAATTCTAAAGGTTTCCGCATCTGGAATCGTCGAACAAAGGAGGTAATGGAAATGATTCATGCTCACTTTGATGAACTCACAGAAATGGCTTCTGAGTATAACAGCTTAGAACCCGGTCGCATCCGTTTAAACTTTCCCCAAACCCCATCATCAGCTGAACAAAGCCCCCAGCTCACTCGTCAACAAATGAAAAGGTTATTTGCTCCTCTGTTCAGTAACGATATTGATGATCGTGCTCCAGGTGTATCCGCTGTTTCCGCTGCTCAACCTGATAATCTTCCTATACCTGATACACCTGCGACAACAACTATTGTTGAAGAAGCACCACCAGTTGACTCCAACACAACAGTTGAACAAACCGCTTCCAACAATGATGAACCAGCTGATGATGTTCTTTAACCCAAATGCGTTCTTTAACCCGTTTTCCAATGAGACTGCTGCACCAGATGTCGCGAAATCTTAAACAAACCATTTGAATCCTCAAAATCTGCACAATGTATACCAACATCAACCCTCTACACATAGATGGACAAAAGATCATCCTCTGGAAAATATTATTGGCAACCCAAATCAACCGGTCGTTACAAGACAACGTCTTCACTCAGATGGTGAACATTGCATTTATGCACTCACCGTCTGCCAATCTGAGCCCAAAAACATCAAAGACGCAATGACCAAAGACACCTGGATTGAATCCATGCAAGAAGAACTCAACCAATTCAAACGACTTGAAGTATGGGAACTGGTTGAAAGACCAACAGGGGTTTATGTCATCGGTCTAAAATGGATTTGGAAGAACAAATTGGATGCTGAAGGGAATGTTATCCGAAACAAGTCACGACTCGTTGCTAAAGGTTATCGTCAGGAAAAGGGCATAGACTTTGAAGAATCTTTTGCTCTAGTTGCTATTTTGGAGGCTGTTCGGATATTTCTCGCGTTCGCGGCTCATATGAATATGACGGTCTATCAGATGGATGTCAAAACTGCGTTTCTCAATGGATAACTTAAAGAAATGGTTTATGTCAGCCAATCAGATGGATTCGTTGATCTTGAGTTCCCGAACCATGTCTACAAACTGAACAAAGCCCTATACGGTCTCAAAGAAGCTCCTCAGGCATGGTACGATAAGCTATCATCTTTCCTCATTGCCAATAATTTCACCAAAGGTTCGGTCGACCCTACTCTTTTTATACAATATCACGGGGCACATATCTTAATTGTTCAGATTTACGTGGATGACATCATTTTTGGGTCAACACATAAAAAGTACTCAATCGCTTTTGCAAAACTAATGAAGAAAAATTTTGAAATGTCCATGATGGGTGAACTTACGTTCTTTCTAGGACTGCAAGTTCATCAATCACCCCGTGGTATTTTCTTGAGTCAGTCCAAATATGCCCTTGAATTGCTAAACAAATTTGGAATGAAAACCTGTAATACTTATGCCACACCGATGACTCATACCAAGAAACTAGACGCTGATTTAAATGGGAAATTAGTGGACCCTACCAAATACCGTAGTATTATTGGGTCTCTAATGTACCTAACAGCTAGCAGACTTGATATTGTCTTTGCTGTTTATCTATGCTCCCGTTATCAGTCAAGACCAACTGAAACCCACCTCTCTGAGGCTAAAAGAATCCTCCGATACATCAAGGGAACCATTAACTTGGGGATCTGGTATCCGAAGGATTCTGGTTTTGACCTAATCACTTTTTCAGATGTTGATCACGCATGATGTTTAGATTCACGAAAAATTACTTCAGGAGCACTACAATTTCTTGGTGACAAACTGGTGTCTTGGCAATCAAAGAAGCAGGATTGTACATCACTGTCATCAACCGAAGCAGAATATGTAGTCATGTCAGTGTGTTGTGCTCAAGTCATCTGGATGCGAACATAGCTCAAAGACTATGGTTACGTATTTGACAGAATCCCGATGTACTGCGACAATCGGAGTGCCATTGCGATCTCGTGCAACTCAGTTCAGCACTCGAAATCAAAACACATCGATCTTCGCTATCATTTCATCAAGGACCACATGGAACAGGGTACAGTTGAATTATACTTCGTGGGTACTGAATACCAATTGGCAGATCTTCTCACCAAAGCCTTACCTCCCGCTAGGTTTAATGAGTTGGTCCACCGGATTGGTATGAGGTGTTTGACTCAAGAGGAATTGGATGACATCCTAAAACAGTCTTAAAAACCTGTCAAACACCAAAATATCTTTTGTAAATATTTTTTCAAAAACAAAATACAAAAATAAATAAAAAAAAACTGATAAAACAACAAAAATATTCTTCTAATCTATTTTTCTTTCAACATGGCAAGTACATTTCTTTCGTCAACACTTTAATCTTTCAAAATTCAGTATTTTTCTGATCAGGTGTTGAGGGGGAGAAAATAATCACTTAACTGTTTCAAAACATCTGTGTACTTGCATGTTAACATATCCCGGTTGTTTCTTTTATCAATGGTGGAAATTTTTCTGGTTCAATGACACTCCTCGGACTAAAACTGTTAACCTTTCATCATTTTATTAAGTCGAGGGGGAGTGTCGTCAAGTTTCTTTCTTAAAATCTTTGTTTGGTAGCCAAAATGGGAGTTAAATGGCTTTGGATGAAAAAGGAAAAGGTGGAGGGACCAAAACTGTCAAAAGATGAAAGTCATTTTAATAAAACACCTCCCACCTAACTTTTTCACTTACATTTAATAATCTCAACTAACAAATCCTACGCTTAAAATTAGCTCAAGAAATCCGTGTTTCAGATCTTCAATTTGTAAGTGTCTTTGTGTTCCTAACAAGATTACAAACAGTGGTTTTAAATCGTTTTGAAAATTAACGGTTAGATCTTAAACTATGGATGATTTTGTGTTCTACGCGTATGCGTATGAACACATAATCGTGTTTGGGTGTTTATGGTTAAAAGGATAGTGTCAAAATGTTTCTAGTACATCAATGATACCGTTTTAATCATCAAAACTCGCCCAGAATCACGAATTGAACGACTTATGAAATTAGGGTTTATGCGTGGATTTGGGTTTTTTCAAATGTGAAGGTTTTTGGTGAAAAAGATAGTTGTATTAGGTTGCTTTCAAGTTTAATTGAGCATATTTAAACCCATAAATCACCCAGAAACACTAATGATTCTTTAATTGAAAATTAGGGTTCTATTTCATATGAATTGGGTATTTTTGATTTTGGATAGAACAACTTAATAGACTTCTTGAAACTACCATAAATGAATTCGTGCAAATCCTATGGTTAAAACTCTTATGCGTAATTCATAACCCTTAGGGTTTTGACCTACGCATATGTGTTTTTACGCGTAAAATGTTTAACATGTTTTCATGCCATAATCTGTTTTAATACGACTATACATGTTAAGATTGCTGATTTGATGATTTTATTTCAGGCTTGCTACGCTTAAAATTCAGAATCAAGGTCATTTGAATATCTACGCATAAGGATCACCTTACGCGTAGAAAGTTATGCGTAAGAGAAATTTTACGCGTAACTATTACGCGTAAGGTTCTACAATGGGACTACGCGTATCCTATGAAGGATATGCCTAAACAGTGACCTCTACGCATAAGGTCTACTCTTACGAGTAAGCCTTACGCGTAAGGTTTTTTTTTATACGCCTACGCGTAAGCTTTACGCATAAGGTCCCCTTTTCCTACGCGTAACATTTCTTACGCGTAAGATTAGGATCCTACGCATAAGCTTTCGCCTACGCGTATACCACTCCTGTTTATGCGTAACTTTATCATTTCTATGCCAAAGCCTGGATTGACCTTAATTTTGAATTGTTACGTGTACAAACTTGTAAATAAACCAATCATATCGTCACGAAACCAATAATGTCACTAATAAACTTAAACGTTTGATATGTTGTGAACTATAAGTGATAACATAAACTTTAAAACTTAAAGTTAACTAACTCACGAAACATTTCACGACGTCATTGGACTATTGGACAAACAAGTGACTTAGGACTCGTAACAATCTTTAACTATGTACATTCAATAATTAGACAATGAAACCCTTCTGTTGACTAACATTATGTCTTTTGATATGTTGGTTCTTTTGGCTAATGTTATTTCAGATCACGACATGGCTGAACAAATGAATGTGGATCCCCAATGGTTATCCGAGAAAGATTGGAAATAACAATCTTAGGGTTGATTTTGATACCCTCACATGCTCAGAATCTTCTTGTCTCATTGCTGTGGATATTCTAAGGAATCATCCCTACCAGAACATGCTCTAACACTCTGCCACAGTACCGGAAATCTACATTCAGCAATTCTGGAATTCTATGCAGAGGATCACAGGTCAAAGTGCAGTGACAATGACACTTAATCACCAACAAGTCACCATCACTCCTGTAGACTTACGGGCTGTACTTATCATTCCAGACATCGTGCCAACTGACTTCTTTGCCACACCTACTGAAGAGACAGTCCTGTAATTCTTGATAGATATTGGCTATGATGAAGCTTTAGGAATCATTACTAAGCACTCTCACGTGGAGCTTAAGAACATTCCTCAACCGTGGAGAACCCTCTACATTATAATCAGCAAATCGGTCTCTGGTCGTGACAGTGGCTATGAGCATCCCAAGCTCATGGAATTGCAAGTCTTCTGGTCCTTAATCAACAAGATGGACATCGAAATTGAAGCTCTGATATGGGATGATATGATGACATTTCACAAAAAGCTTGCCTCAAAGATTCCCTATGTCAGATACACCAAACTGTTGATCCAGAGAGCACTTGGACTTCATCCTGATATCCCCAAGCTACTCAATGACCCAGATAATCACGACATGTTGACTGAACCTATACTATCTGTCAGAATAAAAGAATCGTCTAGAAAGAAACAGGGTGCGGTGTTACCTAATCACCTTCAGACTACTGGAATAAAAAAGCTTGAAACGTACAAAAGGTATCGGGTAGCCGTAAGAGAAGGAAAAGTTGGCCATCTCGATGAAAAGGCTTCTGGAACACCTACTCGGAGGACCAGAAGAGGAAGTGCTGGAAGTGCAGTAAGCACATAGAGTCAAAGGAAGTTCCCAAAGAGAAACCCTCCAAGAAAGAGGATTGTTCCCTCTAAGGAAGCTACTCCCATCCCAATCCCTAAATCTGAACCGCAAAGAAAGCTACTGGACGAAAGCTCTGAAGATACTGAATCAGACGAGGAGGTCCACTACTCTGAATCTGCAAACGAACCACCTCCATCAGTAGCCAAACCTCCAAGTCCACCAGCAGATAAAGGCAAAGGGAAGACTCCAGCGCTTGTGCCGTATAATCAAAGCTCAAGCTCAGAAAGTGATGAAGAGCAACTGGAAAAATCATACAGGAAGAAGTTTACAATCGTTAGACACCTTCAGAAAGCTAAAGAATTTGAACGAGATCAAATGCGTGGCCCCGGAGGGTCGAGTGGTGGTGTCCACTCTTCACCAACTCCTGATGCGGTTAATCAACCCGATAATGGAGCTGGTACCACCACTCTTGAACAACAGCAAAAGCTTACGGAGGATAATATTGTATATGATTTTGAGGAACCGGAAACTGAAAAGTCCGAGAAAGATAAAGATGCTGATTATGATAAGTTGCTTCTGGATAGTCCTACTCGTTCACAGAAGGAAACTTCTGAACCACCAAAGGACCCGGAGTCTCCTCACATCTCATCATCATCGGATTCATCATCTCACTCTTCACAACCACCATCAAAGAAGTCAACCAAATCAACATACAAATCTGTGAAGAAAGCACCTCGATCTTGGATTTCTCAGACTCATGAAAGAATTGTGAAAGCTGTCAAACAAGTCAAAAAGAAAGACATGCTCTACAGGAAGCTGAACTTTCTCAATCAACAAGTACAGTATCTTCATGACGAGAATGACAAGATGCAAGAGGAAAGGAAGTTTATCCAGGAGTTCATGAGAAGCATCGTCAAGATGAACTGAACGAAATGATCGAAGGCTACACTCAAAAGTACCTTCAGGATATCACTTCTAAAGTCCAAAAGGATTTGGAGAAGACGGCAAGAGAACATACTCACTAGTTTCTTCTCGACACTGTCCCCGGTGTGACTAGAGAAGTATTTTCTAGACAACTCACTCCAAACATCGTCGCATTGGTTAAACATATAATGGCCAAAGAAGCTGATCTTTCTGAATCTGAGTTAATCGCTAAACTGGTGATGCAAATGTCGAAGCGATCTGGAACGTTTACTTCAGATGACGCTAAATTTTTGAAGGTCTCCTTGACTTTCAACTCAAATCATCATGCAAGGAGTTAGCCGATCAACCCAAACGGCCAAGAGATGACGATGATGCGGACAAGGACTCTGCACCTAAACGCCAAAAGCACTCTGGATAATCTTCGTCCATGCAACCCCCTCCTCAACGGACTCCTGCTCAACAAAGGCCGCCTTCTCGTTCTTCTGCTGATAAACCTCAGGATTCTGAGTTACCGCCCCAGACTCAGAAAACCGGTGATCATTTTGAGTATACGGGTGGTGACGATGTGGAAGTCCGTGAGCCCCTACAACAACCCTCCTCTCCCAAACAAGTACAGAAACCAGATCCTCATCTAGGCCTTCGAAAACGAAGAAGAAGACGACTCAGACTGAAGTCGTATCATGGCTAGATGATGATGATACAAAGGAATTTGAATGGTTCTCTACACTTGGCAACTCTACTCCCTACCCTGAAGAAGGTCAAGATTTGGTAGACGGTAATACGCTGGAGCACGCTAAAATTCTACAAGAAAAGTTCCACGTGAAGAAGATGACGAAATCCGAGTTGAAGCGAATCAAGAATGAAGCATTTCAACTGTTAAAAGACTCATCGGAAAGTGCCATCGAGGTTGAATATCACCTTGAGAACATTGCTCGAGCCATGTCTAACAATATGGATTGGCTCAACCCAGAAGCAAACATCGACTTCACCAAAAGGGACAACCCTCCATATTACACCGACTGGTCAAAACCTCTACCAACAATTGGCCAACCAGACCAACCTAGGATTCCATTTAGATATTTCTTCAACAAAGACCTAGAATTTATTCTACACGGTGGTGATGGTTCAAGGAAATACGCTACATCTTTGACACTTCCACTCCCCGCAGCAATATCCTCGAACTGCATAGCCATTGAGGAATGTGCCAATCACTTGTTCTCCAACAAAGTGAAAGCATACGACCGAGATGCCTTGTACGGGATTCATCATTGGCCGGAACGCTGAAGAATCTACTACCGAAGCTGCCAGGTTCAGAAGTCTCAACATGCAGTGTTCAGTACAAATAGTATCGTTTCCATCAAACACGTTGATCTTTCATCTAAGTGGGACTACACGTTCCTAAAGAATATCGTGGTCAAACGACAAGATGAAAGAGATTATGCTTTTTCTGAAGCTGACTTTTAGAATTTGTCTATCAACGACATTGAAGACATGTACCTTGCCAAAGTACAGGATCGCATGAGACAATTCTCAACCGAAGTACAACGCGAATTCATCAAGTCTTTGCCCATCTTCATCAGACGCATAGTCATCAAGGAACGTGTAGAAGATCTCCAGCTCGCGGTTGAATCATATCAAACCCGTGTCAACTTCACTCCACCTCAACTAGATCTTCCCGACATCAACCAGCTCTCCCAATACACACTCATCAGCAAACCTTTCGGCGTCGTTTACCGAAGTGAACTTCAAAGAAACTGCTTAATGGCGTGTAAAGATCTTCACAAATTTGGAGATCACACTCTGAAGTTGGTTAGGGACGGTTTGGCTTATTGGTTGAAGGCTATATATGAAGGCATTGGGTCTCAGAAGCGGTGGAATTCTCAAGAAAGAAGGGATGTTAAGAGGATCATCACAATGATTGATGAAAGGTTGTTTCGACGGGATCAGTTCACAACGCTGGAAAGCTTTGTTGGTGGTCTACCCAGGATGAACATTACCGGCTATCAACGCCCAGTTCGCACTCCTGGAAACATCACTGGACTCCCTGGTACCCCTTGAACTGTTTCTCTCATTATAAATTTGGATGTGTGATTTTATATGTCTATGGCTTGTGCACACATCACAGTGTACAACCCGTAATTGTAAAGAAAGGACCCTGTGGTACGCTTCTGTGCCACAATCCTTATAAAAGGACCGAAAGCTTCTTACTTTTGAGTAAAACCTATCAAAACCTTTCACTTTTCAAGGTTTTGCTCAAAAGAACAAGTACTTCCCCTTACGATTTTCAAAACCTCAACCGTTTATATCACTTGTTGAGGGGGAGTATTTGAGTTAAAACTTTGTTCAAACAGAATGTTCTTTGTGTCATTCTTCCCGCAACACTCGAAATGGTCATGTTTATTCTCAAACGTTTCAAAAATAACATTTTATATGCCATTTTTGAGGGGGAGAAAATATGTGATAAGAAATATGTTTGTTTATTTCTCGTGTGAATAGACTTAACCAACGAATTGACGAAATCCTAAACTGTTAGTAACTCGAAAAGACTTGTCCGGGACGGGTAATAATTTAAAGCTAGTTCGCTAGTGATGTAAACATGTCTCGCAAAGGACTTGTCCGAGTAGAATGCACCATTCAAGAAACTCTTGGTAGACATGAACTTTGACGGGTTTGACAACCTTTCAAGGTTTGTCTACACCTTCAAGATAGTTATTAGAGCTAGTTGTCACCTAAAAGCTGACAATGCAACTCTTTAACTATACAATGTAACCGTGTCTTGCGGGGGATTGTCTATCTTGAGTTGTTCAATTCAAAATGTGCGCGCTCTTTCCTCACTGTGCAAATTACCGTTAAAACTCTTAAGCACATGTGGAGGGGGAGTATTTATGCAAAACCCATCTCAATAGTGATACAAAATGTTTTCACTCACAATCACTGTGTGAGATCTTTCATGTAAATGGTTTTATGGCGACATAGGTTAGTCATGGAGTTATAAGGTGATTAAGGTTAGGAATAACCGTCCTATGATCCGCCAGAGCCGGATGGATCTACCCAAGGACACCACAAATAGTTACAATTTAAAAGTCCTCAGGTATGATTGTAAAAAGGAGAAAATGAGAATTGGAGAAAGAAGGAGTTGAAGAATCAAAAAGAAATGAAAAGGAAAGGGTGAAAAGAAATAGCCCTCCAGATTATTCAACTTAGGGCAGACACCGGGTTCAATTCATATGCTATTGGTTGTCACTTGATGACATCGGTATTGAAGATTAAAAGTCGTCATGGACCCAGTGACGCATGCACTAAACCTTCTTAGCCACTCAAGTTTCTCTCAACAGAAGCTTGTTTCATTCTCACAGGGATCCCTACATAATCTATCGGCTTTCTCTTAGAGATTGCTGATATTGAAGAAGGAGACCCTCTCCCTAGTCTCCGCTCAGGAAAACCGAAACGCACAATTGAGTCTAGAGCCACAAGATTCATCAAAAGATCTCTTAGGTACACTTGACATTTCATCACTTGCTGATCACCAAATAAGATCATCAGTGGTTCATATCGAGTCCTTCATAGATCTTACCAATCTGTCGAGAACATTTATGAGAGGTTCACATTTGTGATCCTCAGTGATTGAATGGAAACTCCTGCCAGGGTCAACATCAAACAACCCTGACAGCAGGTCACTTCGGTAACTCCCCGTGGATTACGCTTAGTGTGTCTCAAACGGTCTACAGTCGTGAGGTGATGCTTCGGTGTACCTCAGCGACTCATCTGAACCGTAGGTGTACTTCGGTACATCGTGTTATCTCACTTGTTGGACTCAGGTTCTGGAACGGCCTTTGTAAGAATTAGAGTTGAGTTTTCACACTATGCTGTTAACTCTCTCGAAGTTCAAACTTGTAAGTGCCGGAATCCGCTTATTACTAACCGTTTTTATGTTTACTTCTTATGGAAGCACTGGAGCGGAATGATCGTGCAGACTCTTCACATGTGCACGCCAACATCATCACTAATGGAAGTTCTATCTTAAAGAAACACAACAGACAGAATGATTCTTCATCAAACCAAAGAATCTAAAAAGTTAAAGACTTAAAGAACTTCATCAGTACTGAAATCCAACGTCAAAGAGCGTGTGAGCATATTGAAGAATAAAGTGGAGACACTGGAGCAGCGAAGCTGACCTGATGCAGACTTGATGCAGACTTGATGCAGACAACAACATATTATCACTTTCATCACAAAGAACAGCGATCAAAGAACAAAGTTAAAGATGACGTCAAAGCATAACTGTTCGAAGGAGACAATTTCTCTACACTGGGGAGATTGTTCGTATCAAGGCATTTCTTCTCACAAGAAAGAAGAATGTCAGAAGACGTCAAAGCTACTATTACATCAACGCCTTCACCATTTTTCATCACCAACACTTTAAGGGGAGATTGTTGGAATCACTCCTAAACTATAATTCAAGTGTTAGTTATTCTTATGTAATAGGTAGCTTATTATGGCCTTTATGTTTGTTATTAGTCTTAAGCTTATGTAGAAGGCCCATGAGCTTAGGCCCATGTCCAATAAGGAAAGGATGGAAACTAGGAGTGTTGCCCTAGCTTTCCTCCTATAAATACCTCATGTAAACCCTCACTTGAGGGTTGGTTGTTCAAGTTATTTCTTTCACTCACATCTACGCCTAACCGTCTCTTATTATCGTGTGTGTGTGTGTGGTTTACTTGTTCAATCGCCTTATCTCTTTCTATATTGCTTGTGTTTGTAAAACTAGTGACCTATCAACAACTGATGATGACACACCAAATCCTACTCTCACACAACCCAAATCAAAATAATCTGATTCTACTTACGCAAGTCTTCCCAAGAAGAGACCAGATAGATCAGTGTCTGCTGACTCTCCAACTTAAAAGAGAAAAAGGAGAAAGAGAGACGATGGAAAGGGAAAAGATAAAGGGTCCAAGGTACCTGAGACAGTGAAGGACGAAGACGAGGCTGCACTCCAACAAGGCATCCAACAAAGCCTGGAAAGTCTGGACATGTCTCAAAGAAAACCAGTGAGGGGGGTCATGATACAAGAACCTGAGTCAACTCCACGCCATACCACTCCCGTAGCACAAGGCAAAGGTAAAGGAATTGTTGGAGAAGAAGCAGAGCAATCGGCTCAGATGTTTCTAACCTTTTCCACTCCAACTCCACAAACAACAATGCAATTTGAGCTCAAGAAAAGAAGCGTTGAATCATCCTCAGCTCAAGAACAAACTGGAGTAGAAAAGGAAGTGTCTGATACACTGGAGGATACTCTTGCCTCTAGTGACACCCAGTCAGAAAGTCAGGAAACTGCACCTTCTGCAGAAACAGTGCCAGCACTGGAAATAGAGAATGAACAAATGGACACTAACAGGAAAGACACAAAGGTTGAGGGTAATGATCTGCTGTAAGGTTCACAGGAGATTCCTAAGTCAATGTTTGAGGAACAAGTGCGTCTGGATGAAGCAAACATGTCAACGGGATCTCTGTCATCCATGAAGAATCTTGAGCCTGAAAAACTTATGGTGACCAATTCCTCAAGGACCGACCCTCAGATTTTGAGTTAGAAAAGCAAAACGATGAAAAAGAAGAAGTCCAATCTATGTTCTTCGTCACTATCAAGCAAGACACATCAACTATCCCTCCAATGTCGGCACCCGATGTTACTTCATCAACAACTACTCCATCAACCGCACATCCACCACCCGTTTATGTTCAAGCAACCGCACTTCCACCAACTGTGTCCATTACCATCCCTCCACTTGTTATCACCATTAGTGACTCTGTCACACCACCAGCTTCACCACCTCCCACTAAGTCTACAGAGCAACTTCTGGAGGAAGCACTAATGAGAATCGATGTCCTCGAGAAGCATCAATTATCTGTCAAACATCTTGATCGTCGTGCATCCAAGCTGGAGAGCTTCAATTTTGACAATGAAGTTACAAATGCCATTGAAGCGGAAGTTAAGGATGCAGTGGAATGGGCGATGAACGCTCTGCTGCTTCAAAGGAATAAAGATTTTCCTACTTCAGATATGAGAGCTGTTCTCTCTGATAGAATGTATGACCTAGATGAGCATTTGGATGAAGTTCATAAGAAGTTATATGAAGCTCTCGAAGAATCGGTCAAGCATGATAATCACCTGCAGTTTCTGGAAGATATTCGTGAAAGGGAGGGAAAGAAAAAGAGAAGAGTTGTAATGATGGATTCTATGTCTGGAGTTCCAAAATCTCCACCACCTCCTCCTCCTCCAACTCATGGAGTTGGGTCATCTGGAACTGGTGGATCTTCTATTACAGCAGCAACTCTAAAGACAAATCCACCAACACCTCCACCAAAACCTTCTAACCAAACTGGTTCATCCGATGGTCAAGGGTCTTAGAAGAATTCTACAGCTTGGACCACTGTTGATTCTCGGTTTACACCCACCTTCTCCACAGTCCCAGAAGAGCAGATGCTAAATGAAGAATCTTACATAGTGCAAGAGTCAGAATCAGAAGACGATGATGCTTCCACCAAGCATATCCCTAAACTTTCTAAAGGTGAAGATTGGTTTGATGCATATATTGAGGGTAATTGCATTAAAACATCTAGGCCTAAACCCTCTAAAGAAATGACTCAAAGATGGTGGCCCGAAGAACAAGCTGAAACCACAGAACCAACATGGGCCTTTCCCGAGTCTGATGTAATTGTCCCTGTTAAAAACTGGGCAACCACCATTGTTGCCAACCATGAAGATCCTTCTGATGAATCACTCTTACATATCACTGGTGACATGGGATACTTCATCAAATTGTTTTATGAAAAGAGGGAATCACTTCACTCACACCTAAGGATCTTGAAGGGCCAACTAACGAAAGCTTTTCATTCTGATCTTTGCTCATCTACAATTCCAAATGGAAGAATGCCACAAGATGTTGATTGATCAAGTTGATGAAAATATCAGTCATTTTAATGTCAACAATCCTCTTCCTCTTGGAGGTGAACCTGGATAGAAGACGATTCAATCAGAATTCTTCTTCAACAGAGATCTGGATTACCTACGTCTTTGGAACACAAGGAAGAAGACCAGCCTTATCTATTTCCAAGATGAAAGCTGCAACCTACTTAGATCCAGGTCTTGAGCAGATGGTACCTGATCATTTCTGGATTGACAAGGAACAAGTATATGACATTGTCGCCTCTTACGGCATTTCTCATTGGTGGTTCAAAAAGAATAAATTCTACATTGAAAGACACTGTGCAGAAAAGAACGCAAAACTGTTCGATCCAAGCTGCGAATTCTAAGTGTGGTCAGTGTGTAAATCTTCCCAATTTATTGCTATGATTATCTGAAGAAGATTGTCCTTAGAAGAGCTGACTTGAAAGACCATGTAATTGAAGAAAATGACTTCAATCACTTGTTCCCGAGTGACTTTAAAGATCTGTACCTTCTGAACCTCCAAGGGCATCTAGACCATCTACCAGTTCGATAAAAGAAGTCCCTCTCTACTGCAGTCAATCTTTGGATAAGGTGGTTAGTAATTCGACAACGAGTAGGTGACTTTCAACATGGAATGGAAAGCTACAAGACTCAAGTCAATCTCACTAGACCTCAATGGGAAACCACAGGGCATGAATTCAGACGTGACTACTCAGTGATTGACTCTCCTAGAGTGGTTATCTTTACCGACAAATACGGATAAAGAATGCTACTGAGGCTGTGTGAGCTATACAAGTTCAGATATGGTACGCTCAAGATGGTTGAAGAAGAATTGAATTCAAGGGTAAAGGAGTTCAAGCTAAATTTGAAGCCAGGGAACAACACGAGGTTCTGGACAGAACAGGATGTGAAGAGGTGTGAAGATTCATTGCTGCTATCGGACGAAGACTTAAGATAAGAAAGATTTACCACAGCATTGAAAGTTTTGTGGGAGGGAGAATACGGGAAGGACAATATAAGCTTGATGTGCTTACCGTGTGCAAGTTTTAAAAATTTATAAACACGATTTATCCGTCAAATACTATAAACACATATGAGCAAGTATACTCGTTCGCGATAGCAAAGGTGGGTAAGTCGAGATTGTCCCAAGGGATTTTGTGTTTGAAATTGTTTTAAAAGATTTGTAACAAGAAAAGTTTGTCAAGGCTTTCTCAAAAAATAATGTTTATAGTGAAATTAAATATAAAGAAATATATATACTTGTGTGTAGTCTATAAGCAATCATAGTAAGTGTTCATGAAGGCTTGGTGTAAACTCTTGATGTGATGCACAAATCATAAGCAAATGATTTCCAACCATGGTTTATGTTTGCAAAAATCATTCTAAGAACAAAAACATATAGGTATTCCTTTCGGTCCTTATCCTAATGATTATCCTTTAGAAAATCCATTTGTTTGTAAAATGTTCTTATTAAACTCGTTCCTACGAATCTTTCGACCTTTCGTGATGAAAATGTTTCTAGTCCTTTTTCTTAAAACATGTTTTACCAACAAATCAAACAAGACTAGTATTTTTCCAACAAACTCATTTAAACAAGATCATATATACATGCATCACATATGATAACACTAGTATGATTTCCTACATCCTTACACACAAGTATATTCAAAAACTACTACATGATAATAATAACAAAACAAAAGAAATAACAAAGTAATTCCAATAACTCAAGAGAATAGAAATCCACAACAAGGTTCATAGAATACCTAAACTTTTGGGATTACAAGAACTAGAAATCGTGGCTTATAGCAACCACACACTTCCAATCACCTAGCTTAACAGTATAACTCCGAATGACCAAAACAATGGATGAGAATTACTCTCTCCAACCTCTTGGATGTTTTACAGTGGATACTAAACTTTTGGGATGAATAATATGGTTGGTAATAGTTTTGGTGTAAACTATTACACTTTGGGTTGTGTCACACTTAGAATACTAAGTCTAGGTTCAATATATAGCCAAAGAGACTTTTCTAACTGGCCAAAAACGTTCGCAACAAGTTAATATCAGGAAATGATTGGCCTCCAATGATTATGGAGAGTTAAGGCAACATTAAATGAATTTTTGTGTAACTCCAGTCCATGCAACCGAACCGGTTATGATGCAACCAGAGCGGTTGCGTTTTGACCATCGCCCAACCGGATCGGTTGCGGGCTCCAACCGAACGCTTGGGCGCCTTAGCTTTGACTTTTGTTGACTTTCTTGATTCGCGCCTCTTTCTTTATTTTCGCTGATGATTTGCAAGACGAAACTTGATCTTTTCTTGCTGTAGATACTTAGAAATCATTGCACTTTCATTTCTTCCTCATTTGTGATACCTGGCCACATATACATACACAATACGCATCTTTTGCACTTTTGCAACAGTTATGAGTAAATATAGCCGATAATCATGCACAAAACCAACAATAATGCTACTAAAAACATGTTCATTTTAAGCGTTATCAAATTCCCCCATACTTAAGTTCTATTCGCCCTCGAGTAGGTTCAACATTTGCAAAAATCGAATTCAATGGTCTTGATACCGTGGTTCCGAAAATTTAATGATCATCTAAAAAGAAATAATCATTAATTTGTTTTTAATATGTGAAAAACTTTTAAAATGAACCAAATACTTTAGATAACATAACTAGAGCACCTCACGAATGATTTTAAGAATTCACTCAACACTCATATATTGGTGGTTATATGTAAATCACTCAATGCCTAGTCATGATCAATGCTTTTTACCATAAGCTTGTACATGTATCAAAACAAAGAAAATAAATTCATCAAAGAGGGCTTTTCTTCAGGTTATATCGTTAAGGCTTCGGGTTTATAAAAGGTATGGATAAGGCATGGGATGGTTTATGAAATTGGTGTTAAAAGACAAATAGAGTCAAGTCTAAACCTCCATGTTGCTAGTCATCATACAATCCACAATCCCGAAAATGATTATATCTTCCTCCTCTTCTCATATCAATTTCCACATATATGTACAACTCAATTTAGCTCATTGGCGAATCAATAATCTTCATGTAGCTCATTGGCTATAACCTTTTTTTTTTTTTTTTTTTTTTTTTAAATAATTCCCCCACACTTAGTGTAAGCATATACCACAAAAAATAGAATGAGAAAGACGTCTCCTTCATCTTTGTTGGAGAATGGTACACACTATAGACAAAGTGTAGCTTCTTCATAATCATCAAAAACAATCCAACACTCCAAACAACTAGCAACAAACCAATAGACATGACATGGGTTGGCTAAGGTTTAAGGTGTAAAATCTTTTTGTATTTTTCTGAATTTAAACAAGAATGAAAAGATTGGCTCGAGGGGTGTAACTATGGGTATCTAGTGCTAAAGATGAGCACTAACAAATGGTTCCATATAAGGTGGTTAACTAACCGATGTGGTTAGCAAAAAACATTAGATGTAAAATGAAAGGCCATTTGGGTTAAATCCTACGATGCCTCTTATCATTTGAACATATTTTTATCACTCGAGAGTGATTTTAACCATAATGCATAACTAGTACAAGTTCTAGAATCGACATAATCACCGGCACACTCATAGAAAATATAAAATAAAAGATGTGTTTTATACAAAAAGAAACCTCATAATCTAGTGGAAAAAGGCTATAATGCGCGCTAGAAAATGCTATCGAATCCAAAATGAATTACTTCTGTAATTTGGTTCAAATAAAAAAAATTCAAAAACCTCATTTTACCATTGAAATACCCAAGTTGTTCTTTTAATATATCTCAAAAATGTGTGAAAACAACTAGACAATCAAGGGCGATTTCCTGCTAATTAGTTGCATCCAAAGGTTTATCTAAAAATAAGACTAAAAGCTAAAAATTTAAAAATCGTATCATTTTTCCTATTTTCTTCCCTCCCCCATACTTAAGTTTTGCATTGTCCTCAATGTAATAAAAATAAACTTCAAATTAAAGAAAATGGGAAAAAGAAATAGTCAAAAGATACCACGGGATAGAATATGCAATACGCATATTGGGTCATAAGCAAGCATGTGAGTTATCCAACTCCAAATATTGACCATCAATAAGCTTCCGACAAATCCATCCTGCAAATAAAACTGCAATACACAATACAAAAAAAATAAATAAAAAAATAAATAAATAAAATCCAAACGCTACTAAAAATATGAAAAATAACCAAAGTATGATAATTATCCTAGAGAAATAGTTAAGAGACAGAGATAATATTGTTTAACACATGATAACCATTGTTTTTGAAACCATAAATCAAGAATGCTCCACGATCATTTGTCATCCTCACTCATCTCATCACCTTCTTCATCATCATCATCCTCGTCACCATCATCATCATCACTCTTGGACACATAGTGCTCATCCACAAACTTTGAATGAAATCTCCTCTTCTTCTTTGTTCCTCCAACTCCTGATGAAGATCCTCCAACATCATAGCTTGCTCCACCAACCTCGGGTAATCTTCCATATGTGGGCACTGGGTCAGGAAATGGTGCATATCCAGGATACGGATAGGGTCCAGGATAAGAGCTGTCGGGGAAAGGATATGGTGGAACATTGGGTGGATTGTAGGGTGGCAACACGTAATTGGCTTCTTGAGCCATGTGTTGAAAAATAGGCATTGAATAATCATTGATGTAATTGTTTCTCAACATCATCGAGTCTCTCCAAACGTCCCTACACTCAATTTCATTTAAATGTTGGTTCTATTCTCCCCAACTTGAGTCAAAACTACTAGACGTACCTGTTTGCACGTTTCCCATCGGTATATTGCCCATTGGCACATTTCCTTGCTGCTGTGTTGGTTATTGTTGTGGTTCAATCCATGCTCCTAATGTTTTCAATTTCTTATTCAAAGCATTTCCAAAACCACATGCACTCCAAATCTCACTAAACTTTGGCTCTCCACACTTAGCCAACTCACTACTATTGTAATACCCAAGATTTCTTGCCAACCTCGTCATAAAATGACCTCCACAAATGTTGCTATTACCTTTGATTCTCGGGGCTCTCCTAGATAAGTACTCAGCTATGAGCCAAGCCGCAATTCCGTCCTTAGTTTCCTCCAATAACAATATAACCCACAAGTCCGGCTTATGACATTTGTCCCTGCTTCCAACTCTATGAAACGGTCTAGTTACTAGAAACTTGTGTAGCACTTTCATCAACGGATTCCTAATGGTTGTAGCATTCCTCCTAGTGCAATAAGGATCTCCCACTCGATTCTAATAAGCGGGTACACTAGGGTATTCTTTTTCAAACCTCCTAAGCCTCGAAAAGTGAGCTTCAAACAATCCATGCTTAACCTCATTTGGTTCAAACAAGCCAAGAGCAACAGCAAAATCCGGGAAAGTGTAGGCGTGATCCCGCCCACAAAGCCTAAACCAAACACAAACTTCCTCCATCAAGTTCTGAACATTGACCTTTCTCTCAAAATACATAGTCGAAAAGAACTCCATACACCATTCACGATAAACCTCTTCATTTATGCGAAATGCTCTTTCCCATGACAAATCATCAAAAGAATCCCCATCAACTGGATACACATAAGACATACGCATCATATGACGTAGCTCATTCTCACACTCATACTCAGCAAACAAATCCCAATCAAACAACCTTGGAACCAAACATGTCCTGTTTTGCAATTTCGATAATCGTTCTCAGAAAGCATGTTTCTCCTCGTTGGTGAGATCTTTGAACTTTAGGTTTGCATTTTCCTCCGTCTTCAAGCTATACGTGACTTTCTTCCTTTCGTTCCTTTGGCAGTACTTGGTAACAATCGGGTTTAGTGGAACCCGTTTCGAGCTTGAGCTACCTACAACAATTCTCTGTAGAAATCATAAATATAAGTCAATATAAGAGTGTTAGAACAAACTGGAAGGTCTTTGGAAGCCTCTAAGGTCCACTTCAAAAATTCGAAAAATTCCAAAACAGAATGTGGAACCGGATCGGTTGCAGGGAAATCGGATCGGTTCCTCTGTTGACCTAATCCAACCATACGGTCGTGCTTCGCAAACAGATTGGTTCCTCCACCTGCATAAGGCTTTGCCTTCTAATTCATTTCCTACTCAATTTTTCTAAGTCCGATTCACTCCTAGACTGCATTCTAACATCATCAATGATTTCTACGTCCTCAAATTGCTCTAAATTCACTTTCCAAACCTCCAATCATCACTTATTCATTTGCTTAGAACTCAACAATTTAGACCTCAATTCTTCAATTACTAGTTCTAATCAACAATGTGGCATCTAATACTCATTAAAAGCGCATCATCTACCAACTAGGAATCACCAATTGCAACTTAATTTGATTAAATGGCATAACCTAATTAAATCTGAAAATTCAATCATCTAATACTCATTCCATGTTGAATCAATCCTTATAATTCTTTTTGCAATGCATTCCTATATCAATTACCCACTTAATCCTAAAAGATTACAACTTAATTCGAATTCTATCCGAAACCCCCAAATTAGTGACCTAATTTGCAATTCGAATCAAATGCTCTAATTAAACCTTAATTAAGTTAATTGATTGCAGATGCTTACTTGCTTGGGGGCCATGATGATCTTCTACAACTTTTGCAAACTTCAAATAACTTCTAATGGTTGAATTTTGCGAAACCCAGCTGGAGGATTAGTGTGTGTGTGTGCGTGTTTTTATTAAAAAATTGAATTTTTGGTATATATACTTGTATGCAACCGTTTCAATCATGGACACAACCGTTTCGGTCCTTTTTTTTAAAACATGTTTTACCAACAAATCAAACAAGACTAGTATTTTTCCAACAAACTCATTTAAACAAGATCATATATACATGCATCACATATGAGAACACTAGTATGATTTCCTACATCCTTACACACAAGTATATTCAAAAACTACTCCATGATAATAATAATAAAACACGAGAAATAACAAAGTAATTCCAATAACTTAAGAGAATAGAAATCCATAACAAGGTTCATATAATACCTAAACTTTTGGGATTACAAGAACTAGAAATTGGCTTATAGCAACTACACGCTTCCAATCACCTAGCTTAACCGTACAACTCCGAATGACCAAAAAAATGGATGGGAATTGCTCTCTCCAACCTCCTGGACATTTTACAGTGAATACTAAACTTTTGGGATGAATAATATGGTTGGTAATAGTTTTGGTGTAAACTATTACACTTTGGGTTGTGTCACACTTAGAATACTAAGTCTAGGTTCAATATATAGCCAAAGAAACTTTTCTAACTGGCCATAAACGTTCCCAACAAGTTAATAACAGGAAATGATCGACCTCCAATGATTATGGGGAGTTAAGGAAACATTAATGAATTTTTGTGTAACTCCAGTCCATGCAACCGAACCGGTTACGATGCAACTGGATCGGTTGCATTTTGACCATCGCCCAACCCGATCGGTTGCGGGCTCCAACCGAACGGTTGGGCACATTAGCTTTTACTTTTGTTGACTTTCTTGATTCGCGCCTCTTTCTTTGTTTTCGCTGATGATTTTCAAGACGAAACTTGATCTTTTCTTGCTGTAGATACTTAGAAATCATTGCACTTCCTAATCATTGAGTCCAAAAGCTTCCTTGCTCGACTTCCTTCTTCGGGAATTCTCCGAACGTGCATATAAACTTCATTTCTTCATCATTTGTGATACCTGGCCACATATACATAAACAATACGCATCTTTTGCACTTTTACAATAGTTATGAGTAAATATAGCCGATAATCATGCGCAAAACCAACAATAACGCTACTAAAAACATGTTCATTTTAAGCGTTATCAAATCTACTCCAAAGAACAGAATGAAGATATCTTTTTGTAGTAGCTATTTTTGTCATACTATATTATGTAATGTGGTGACTGTACTATTAACAAAAATAACTATAATGTATATAGTAGTGATAGGTTATGGTTTGTAGTTTCCCTCTTGTTCTAAAGAGGGAATTTAGAAGTATTTCGTTTCAGATCAAATAAAACCGGATACATGTTTCTCCAACAAGATTTTTCTTACATATTTAAATCACTTGAGATCCAGAATCTCAAAGGATTTGAAATTTTTGATCAGGAAAGAAAATGTGATATAAATATGCAATCTGGTAAAACATGATCTTCAAGACTCAATATATTGGCATCTTTCCTTATATTTGCTAAACCTTTTTGTGTATCGAAGCACACATTGAGGGGGAGCATTTTAAAAAGTTGACAAAACTATCAAGGTACTAAAATTAAAAGTTATTTACATAAAAGTACCTTGATAGTAACTTTAAAAGGTTTCATTGGCTACAACGATCGTGAATTCTGCATCATATTCCCCCTGTAAGCTCTAAAATGTATAAAAAATTCCTCGCATCAAGGGGAGCAATCTTTTGAAAACCACATCCTTTCCCAGAATATCTTCAACAAAGTATTTAAAGTACTAATGTTGATCGGGAAAATGATGTTGATAATTTTAGAAAATGTTGATCAAAGACCTGAATTCTTCATTCGTAATCCAAGATTTCTATGTCCTCTTGCCTCCATGTGCTAAAACAATTTCAACTATTTGATGCACATGTTGAGGGGGAGCTTTTTCTAAAAATATCAAAAACAATTCAGGTACAAAATGCTTTGATCTTGTATCACAAGTACCTGGATTGATTTTCAAATGGTTTTCAATTGGTTTCATTGGCGGAAGAACAATACCAAAAGGACCGACCAAATTTACTTTATGCATGGAGATATAAGGATGGTTAGGTTAGGTATTCGTTCCCACTATCCTGCCAGAGCCGGAGGGATCTACCCAGGGACAATCCCCTAGATAGTGCAGAAGTCCTTAGGTATGATGGAAAAAGGAGAAAAGTGAGAAATGGGAAGAGTGTGGACTGAGATAGAGCTAGAACTGGAATAAACCCAACAAGGTTCTAGTTATGAAATCTCGGTAAGCACTGAAGGGGTTGAAGAATGAAAAAGAAATGAATGAGAAAAGGGTGAAAATGAATAGCCCTCTATTATTTCAACCTTAGGGAAGAAAACGGGTTCAATTCATATGCTATTGGTGGTTACCATGGTAACACCGGTATTGAAGACAAGACGTCATGGACCCAGTGACGCATTGCACTACAACTTCCCAAGCTACTCAAGTTTCTCTTAAAAGGACTTGTTTCATTCTCACATGGAACCTACATAATCTATCGAATTTGTCTTAGAGATTGTTGATATTGAAGAAGGAGACCCTCTCCTTGGTCTCCGTCATAGGAACCAAATGTGCACTATTGAGTCTAGAGCCACGAGATCATCAATAAATCTCACTAGGACACAATCAATGAAGACTACTTGTTTCACACAATGTGCAAAGTGAGAATACATCTTAAGAGTCCTACGCACTATCCGTGTGGTATTGCGTAACATCTGCGTGAATTGCTTTTATATTCACAATGAAGATGGAAAACCTTCTAGAGCCAACATCAAACAAACTCTTGGTGAGTGGCATGTGAGATCTATCAAATAGATCAACCATGTGACAACTGGATAGAAACGATGGGGCGATTCAATATTGAATCAACCTTGGTCCAGGAAATGGATTGACATATACCTTTGAAAAACCGGTCGTTGTGCTAAAAAATTCTTTTCTTTATCACGTTGACTGTGTATTATGTTTTCAAATATTAAAAGGGTGTTTATGATTGTTAACTGATTTTCATAAAACCTTCGTTGAATTGAAAATCCCTTTATATTAAGCAATGCACGATTGTTTTCAAATCTTTTCATCAATCAGTGAATCTCAATTCGCTGGTTCACTCACTCCGTGTTGTCTTCTTTGAGACGTTCTAGTTTGAGAACAGCTAGAGAAGCTGCGAAACCCTGTCAAGGAGATTCTTCGGAATTCTACCTGTTCACAGGCAGTACTTGTACTGATCAATGGGCAACCGTGGGTCGTGTACCTCAATTCAACGAAAGTGATCAAAGACACTTTCATGCGCTTTTATTGCTAACTGTTGTCTGTAGGAACACCTGACGGTTGCAGCTGATCAGAACTGAGGCGTCAATCCATTACCGCATGCTCACACATCACATTCATCTCAAAGAAATCATGATAAGTGCATATCTTCATCAAGTGACTATGATATTTCCACTCCATGCTTCTGCTACGCTGCTGTAAATATCGTGAATAACCAAAAGCTTCTGTAACTCTGATGAGAAGAAATCATGATCCAGAATGTGAGCATGTCGGTCCAAAAGTCACAACTTCACATGTTGGCAATCCTACATCGGATAAATTAGAGATTATGTATTGTTGATGATCTCAATGAAAGCCCCTGATCACATATCAAAGAATCACTCAAAGCCAAGGAATCAACACTATTACATGTTGTTAAAGTTGTTGAAGCTACAAAGTCTACGAGCTCGAGCATCAAAGATTATAGATTAATTGCTAGGACGTTTTCAATATAATTATTG
Organism: Chrysanthemum makinoi; assembly: GCA_910596185.1. Taxonomy (NCBI): domain Eukaryota; kingdom Viridiplantae; phylum Streptophyta; class Magnoliopsida; order Asterales; family Asteraceae; genus Chrysanthemum; species Chrysanthemum makinoi. The sequence continues at coordinate 130,204,230 of OU343224.1, read as the reverse complement.
GGGTGACCTCCCTTAGGGGGAGATTGTTAGGATTAAGAAAATCCATGCTAAAGTGTCGGTAACCCCAACGTATGTTTAGCATATTATAGCTCGTAGATGTAACAGTATATTAGTTAGATTATTAGTAGTATAAGTAACACCGTGGAAGAAGGACGGGTCTTTACCCACTGTATGCCTGATCCACAACCCGAAGGAGGGCGTAGTCATTTGTATAAATAGCCCTCTCCCCACAAGGGAGAGGGTTGGATGTTCATTTAGTAATCTAACCTTTCCTTTATTTTATCTCTCTAGAACATCTCACTTTCTCTCTCTAGAACTCTAAATCATATGCCCATATTGTGCTTATTTGTTTGATTGTGAAAACCAATATGTTAATACAAATAAGCCGTAAAAACGTTTATTTATATTTTACGATCTTCTAATATTTTTTCGATAACAAATGTAAAATAATTTTAACGAAACAAATAAAATACGTAAATAATTTGATACAATAGTTTTCTAACACACTAACGTTTTCACATAAAACACTAAAAAAAGTATAAGTGATTTTATGATTTAGATGCATATGTATAACAACTAGTGTTTACATATTGGGCTAACATATACTTAAATAAGTATATACTAAAATGGGTAAAAACAAGTTTGTTGGGAATAATCTGTTACCACTGATAGCTGTGGAAGACATTGTTTGGATTGCACTAGCCGTGGAAACGTGTTACCACTGTTGGTATATTATTACCACTGCTATTAGATAATGGTTAGGAAAACGTGTCTAGATAAGTATAGAAAAGGATCTTGTGTATATTCTATATTGTTAGCATTATACTTATCTTGTAAAGGACTCCTTGTACTATAAAAGGAGGTCCTAGGTCATTGTCTTAGGTATCTAATTACTTACGTATTACTCACAAAGGCTTCAAGGTGTAACCCTAGTGATAAGCAAAGATCACTCGTATTATTCATTAATAATATTGGAGCTTAAGTTTTGTGTTTAATCTGTGTTTACTTACAGTACATCATACAATCTGTCTTCTAAGTATTACTAAGTAAATTCCGCGTGCTTAATAATATTATACAAGATATCATTGACACAAGGTGTGTGTCTAGATCCATCAAGTGGTATCAGAGCGAAGGTTATGATATTTTGTTTTAGAAGATCCAAGGAATAAGCTTAACCTACTCACTCAATTCAATGGAGATGGAAAACAATCAGTCCAACTCTTCTACACCAAGGCTACCTATGCTCAAACTTAATGAGTTTGAGATGTGGAGGATACTGATTGAGCAATACTTTCTCATTCAAGACTATGCTCTATGGGAAATCATCTTAACTGGAGATTCTTTCCATCCTATGATAAAGACTCAGAAGGTTGGTGACACAGATGTGGTGACAGTTTCTGTGCCTGAATCTAGTTCTCAAAAGGCACTGAGGAAGAATGATCTAAAGGCTAGAATTTTGTTGCTATTGACTCTCCCTAGAGACCAGATCATAGCATTCAGCAGGTTCAAGACTGCTAAAGAACTCTTTGAAGAGATTTGATCAGTGTTTGGTGGTAATGTTGCTACAAAGAAGACACAAAAGACATTGTTGAAGCAAAGTTATGAAAACTTCTCTGCTTCAAGCAATGACTCACTTGATAGCATATTCACCAAACTCCAGAAGATTGTTACACAACTAACTGTGTTTGGCATTGAGGTAGAAAAGGAAGACCTCAATTTGAAGTTTCTAAGAAGTTTACCTTCATAGTTTCAAACTAATGTTACTGTATGGGAGAATAAAGCAGATATTGAAACAATGAAGCTCAATGATCTTTACAACAACTTTAAGCTCATTGAACAAAGATTGAAGAAGGATGGGAAACTTGGTACAAGCTCAAGTAGCTTGGCTTTGATGTCAACCTCTGCTGACAGTGATGATTCTGAAGATGACAGTGATGATGATATTGCCACTTCTGGTTCTATGATTTCCACTGGTAATGTTAGCATTACCACTGCAGGTTCTAAAAAGAAGATTGCTGGTATTGGGGATCCTACCTTTTATGCATTCATCTCTACTCAAGTTAATGGCTCTATATTAACTCTTGAAGACATAGAGCAAATTGATGAAGATGACTTGGAAGAGATGGACATTAAATGGCAGATTACTCTTCTTAGCATGAGGGCTAGGAAATTATACAAGAAGACTGGCAAACCAATTCACATCAATTGAAGTGAAACTGCAGGGTTTGATAAGAAGAAAGTGGAGTGTTTTAACTGCCACAAGTTAGGACACTTTTCTAGAGAATGTATGAGGCCAAAGACCAAGGACAACAGGTCAACTTGGTACAAGCAGAAGAAGGAATCAACTGTGGAGGAACCAAAGGCAATGTTGGCTTTTGATGGTGTGAGCTATGATTAGAGTTTCATGGCTGATGATCAAGAGGAAGAACCTTCAGATGCTGCTCTTGTTTCTACTGAATTTGCTCTCATGGCTTTCTTTGACTCTGAGGTACAAAACTTTGAAAGTTGTTCAAAAACATGTAGGGTTGCTAGAGAAGTTGAAAGGCTTAATGAAGCTTATGAAAGTCAAAGAACAGAGTTAGTTGCTTCTAATTATGATGTGTCAAACCTTAGGAGAGGTCTAGCTGTATTAGAAAAACAACTAGAGCACTATAGAGATAATGTGACTAAATATAATGATGATATGATTCTTCTTAGAAGACAGGTAGAACATAGAACAGCTGTGAATGAGGCTTACCAAAAAGAGCTTGATAAACTTAGAAAGACAAATAAAAATGTCAATATAACTGTTGACACCTGTTATTATCAGTCTAAGTCAATTGATAAAATTTGGGATGCTCAAATAAACAGTAAAGTTAAGTCTGGTATGGGTTATAATACAGTGCCTCCACCACTAAGAGGTGTTCCAGCACCTCCAGGTATAGATTTAGCTCATACAGGTCTAGAAGACTTTCAGGAACCCATTCGTGAGTATGGTCCTCCCAAAACTGTGAAATGTGAGGAAGAAGTTAAGCTTGATAATGATGTTTTTGAAAGTGCTAGTGACTCATCAGTGGTTGATGAGAATGTTAAAAAGAATGTAGAGACTTCTATCCCAAAAATTGTTAATACCATTACAAAGGAACCTAGGAAACAAGCTACTAAACCCAGATCACCTGTAAGGTATGCTGAGATGTATAAGAACAAGCCTACAGCTCCTAGGGGTAACCAGAGGAGTTGGAATCATGTTAAATCTCAACAACTAGGTAGTGATTTTGTGATGAACAATAAGGCATGCTATATTTGTGGTAGTTTTGATCATTTACATGCTTATTGTGACTATCATGTTGGGAGAAGGGAAGTCCATGGGAATAAAAGGGTGGAGTCTAAGGGGTTTCAAAATAATGTACACCCTAATCCACAAAGCAAAATGATCCCAGGAGCAGTTCAACTAAGAAGTGGCCTTAAAAATTATGCCACTGCAAAAAACTGTTCACACTGCTCACCCTAAGTCACCTGTTAAAAGTGCAAAGTTCAAAACAACTTTTGCAAAATCTGCACAAACAGGGAAAGGAACTTTTCAAACTAAAAAGGTTCATTATAACCAACAGTGGGTACCTAAAACCAAACCAGCAGTTTCCACTGCAAGGGTTGTAAACAAGAAAAGGGGGACATGGGCAATGCTGTGAAGGCCTCAGCACGTTGGGAATGGAAACCTAAAGGAATTTCCTCTACAACCAATCCCAATGGTGTATCAATGACCTTTGATAGATTTAACTATATTGATACACGAGGCAGATCCAAGTCAATCATGGCTTGGGTCCCCTAAAGAAACTAACTCTTTACTCTTATGTGCAGGAACATCCAAGGACAAAAAGGTCATATCAAGGTTATACAGATAGTGGGTGTTCAAGGCACATGACTGGCAACAAGTCCTATCTTTCAGACTTTGAACATTATGATGGACAGTATGTCAGCTTTGGATGTGGAGTTAATGGTAAAGTTTCTGGTAAAGGAGTCACCAAAACTGGTAACTTGGACTTTGAACCTGTGTATTATGTAAAAGATCTTAAGTATAATCTTTTTAGTGTGTCACAAATGTGTGACAAGAAGAACAATGTTCTTTTTACCAAAGATATGTGCTTTGTTCTCTCTAAGGATTTTAAGATACCTGATGAAAGTCAGATTCTTCTTAAAATTCCTAGAAAAGGCAATCTATATAGCTTTGATATGAACAACATTGTTGCTAAAGATGGTTATGCTTGCTTGCTTGCAAAGTCCACAGTGGATGAATCCATGTTATGGCATAGAAGACTTGGTCATGTTAACTTCAAAACCATTAATAAGATTGTCAAAGATGGTTTGGTGAGAGGCTTACCTCAGAAAAGATTTGAAAATGATCAAATCTGTGTGGCTTGTCTTAAAGGTAAACAACACAGAGCTTCTTGCAGGTCAAAGTTGGTTAACTCTATTGCTCACCCTCTTCAAATGTTACATATGGATTTATTTGGTCCTACATCTGTGAGCAGCTTGAATCTAAAGAAATATTTTCTAGTGGTGACTGATGATTTTAGCAGGTTTACATGGGTTTTCTTTCTTAGAACCAAGGATGAAACAACAGGCATCCTCAAGATCTTTATCACAGAAGTTGAAAACCAATATGATATGAAAGTTAAAATCATTAGGTGTGACAATGGGACAGAATTCAAGAATAGAGTTATGGATGATTTTTGAAGAGATAAAGGTATTAAAAGAGAATTTAGTGTTGCTAGAACTCCTCAACAAAATGGTGTTGCTCAGAGGAAAAACAGGACACTAATAGAGGCTGCTAGAACCATGTTGGCAGATTCTAAATTGCCAATCACTTTTTGGGCTGAAGCAGTTAACACCGCAAGTTATGTGCAAAATAGGTTTTTAGTGGTAAAAACAGAGAACAAGACGCCTTATGATTTATTTAGGGGTAGACCTCCTATCCTTGACTTCATGAGACCATTTGGATGGCATGTATCTATTCTTAATACCATAGATTATCTAGGCAATTTTGATGAGACATCTGATGAAGGGTATTTTGTTGGGTATTCCATGGTCAGCAAAGCTTTTAGAGTATGCAACTTAAGAACCTAAAAGATTGAAGGAGAATCTGCATGTGGAGTTCCTGGAAAACAAAGTTAATCTCAAAGGAACTGGTGCAGAAAGGTTGTTTGATCTTGATACTCTAACCAATACTATGAATTATCTGCCTATCTCTACAGGTACACCTTTTTTTGATTTTGCAGGTTCAGAAGAGTTTCTTGATGATGATGAACCAAGAAAGGATCATGCAGATGATCAAGATGATTTCAGTCTACCACTTTGGGACTATGCAGATCATGATGATATACCAAAAATTGGAGATGCTCATCCTTCTAATGATTTTGGAATGGAAGGAAGTAGCAACTTGAATGCTAAAAACTCTAAAAGCAGTGGCAATTCAGATTCCACTGCTAGGCTAGAAGTTTCCACTGCAACACCATAAGTGGAAATTACAACTCCAGTTACTGAGGAAGCTCAAGCCAATGACGTTGAAATCTCTAATATGCCAAATGAGATTGCAGTTCCTCAGACTCCCCACACTCCTATACATAAATCACATCCTCTTGAAAATGTGATTGTAGATGTCTATTCACCTGTGAAGACTAGAAGACAAACAAAGCTGCCTGATGTTCATGGATTCATTAGTAAAATATATGAATCTAAGACTCATGAAGGCAAGAATGAATGTCTATTTATGTGTTTTCTATCACAAATGGAGCCAAAGAATGTTTACAAGGCGCTTAAAGATGAAAGTTGGGCAGAAGCAATGCAAGAAGAGTTGCTCCAATTTAAGCTTCAAAAGGTTTGGGTGCTTTGGGATTTGCCTTCTGGCAAGAAGGTAATAGGTACTAAATGGGTTTTTAGAAACAAGAAGGATGAAAGAGGAATTGTTATCAGAAACAAAGCTAGGCTTGTGGCTCAAGGATACATTCAAGAGGAGGGTATTGACTATGAAGAAGTATTTGCCCTAGTTGCACGAATTGAATCAATCAGGCTGTTCTTAGCCTATGCATCCTTTATGGACTTTAAAGTCTATCAAATGGATGTAAAGAGTGCTTTTCTATATGGGCAGATTGATGAGGAGGTTTATGTCTCACAACCTCCAGGCTTTGAAGACCCTGAATATCCTAACAAAGTATACAGGGTAGTTAAAGCTTTGTATGGCTTGCATCAAGCACCAAGGAAATGGTATAAAACCTTAACTACTTATCTTCTTGATAATGGGTTTCATAGAGGCAGAGTGGATCAAAAATTTTCATCAAGAAAGACAAGAATGATATCTTGCTGGTTCAAGTATATGTTGATAATATCATTTTTGGATCTACAAAGACAGAGATGTGCAAAGGATTTGAGAAACTGATGAAAGAAGAATTCCAGATGAGTTCTATGGGTGAACTCACATTCTTTTTGGGACTTCAAGTACGACAAAGGCCAGATGGTATTTTCATCAATCAAGATAAACATGTGGCTGAGATACTAAGGAAGTTCAAGTTCACTAATGCTAAGTCATCCAGCACTCTTGCAGACAAGACTACACATCTACTTTTGAAGGAAAATAGTGGTGAAGCAGTTGATGTGCACATGTACAGGTCTATGATTGGCTCTTTGTTGTATCTTACATCATCTAGACCAAACATCATGTTTCTTTGTGTGTGCTTGTGCAAGGTTTCAAGTCACTCCCAAGTTCTCTCACTTGAATGCTGTGAAGAAGATTTTCAGATATCTTAAAGCATTTCCTACTCTGGGATTGTGGTACTCCATAGATTCTCCTTTAGATATGGTTATTTACTCAGATAGTGACTATGCTGGAGCTAGTTTGGATAGAAAATCTACAACAGGTGGATGCCAATTTCTTGGCAACAGATTAGTGTCATGGCAATGTAAGAAACAAACTATGGTGGCTAATTCAGCAACTGAGGCAGAGTATGTGGCTGCTGCAAGTTGCTGTGCTCAAGTTCTATGGCTTCAGAAACAACTTTTGGACTATGGGTACAATTTCATGAATACCATCATTCATATTGACAATAGCAGTACCATCTGAATTATTAAGAATCCAGTTCAACACACAAAGACTAAACATATTGAAATTAGACACCATTTCATACGAGACTGTTATGAAAAAGGACTAATTCAAGTTGTCAAAATTGATACTGATGACAACTATGCTGATTTATTAACAAAAGGACTTGATGTGGGGAGATTTCAGTACTTGGTAACAAGTATTGGAATGCTAAATCCATAACCTTTTTAGGTCAAATTGTCTTTGGTGTTGAGTGGAAGTTTCTGGGTGCTAATATTGTTGTATAAGTTTGTATATGTCTTGTGCTTGTGTTTTTGCTTGTTCAGTAACCTTTATGCAGCTTAGATGGGAGTTGATCTTAAAAGGTGTATAACTGAGATACACAACAAATGGTTATTGATTCACCATGTCTTATCCACATAAGCATCAACTAGTCTGGAGCAAACGACTACTGGTAAAGACTTAACAAATCCGTTTATTGTTGATAGTTTACCAAAAAATTTATGGTTATCAACTCACCATATTCTTTATGATTAAGAGTTGGCTAGTCCATAGCAAACGGTTCATGGTAAAGACATATCAAATCCGTTGATAGCTGGTAGTTTTCTAAAAACTATGATAAGAGCACTCTAGTTTTCATATGTTTTTCTTTACCACTGCTCTTTGAAATTTTTGTGAAAAATTACCACTGCTAGTTCACAGTTTCCACTGACAGTGTTATTTTACCACTGTTGTTCTAGCCGTTACAACTGATTGTGTCAGTAACAAAAATTTTACTAGCCGTTGTAGAAAAATTGCTTTCCATATATATAGGGTAACTTCTAGAAAATTATCTACTTTCCTATTTGAATATTTATCCTCTAAAGATAAACACTTTCCATAGATAATTTTTCTTGCGCTAAACTCTTAAACCCTACCTCTATATATATTTTGTCTCAATTGGCTAGTTATTCCTTCAATTATTACTGACATAATATTGTTTTTCATCAAAAGTTTCTATGGCATCATTAAAATTTGCAGATGAGCACAACCAAGTGTCCTACCTAAAAAATTCAAACGAGAAGCGTGGCCCTGTTTTTCATTAGATTGTGGACTTTCTCAATACTACTCATATAAGGTATACTTTGCTTTTAAAACCCACAATCTATATCTCTCAAATCAAACAGTTTTGGACCTCTGCTCAGTCCATAACACTTGAGAATGGAGATACACATGAAACAGTGGATGCTCTAAGAGCCAATGTGGATGGGGTAACTATTGATGTTACTGAGGCATCCTTGAGGAGAGTTCTCAAATTGGATTATCTCAATGGTATCATCACATTACCTATGCCAGAAATCCATGATACTTTATCATCCATGGGGTATGATACCATTGATAAATAGGCTACTTTCAAAAAGAGTGGTTTTTGTCCCCAATGGAGATTTTTGATACATACTCTTTTACATTGTCTTAGTCCAAAGAAAACATCTTTTGAGCAATTTAGTTCAACCATGGCTTACCCTTTGGTTTGTCTAGCCACTGATAAGATTTTTAACTGGCCAAAATACATTTTTACTAGTATGACTGGAAATGTAAAGAGTTCAACGAAATTTTTAATGTATCCAAGGTTTGTGCAAGCAGTGCTAAATGAGTTTCAACTGCAACCCCATACAAATGTTTATAAAATATGTTGTCTCAAGCCTAAAGTTTTTCAGAACATGAACAAAGATGGCAACATGATTTTTACACCTCTCTTACCTCAAATGCTTGCAAAGATTTCACCTGAACAAAACACACCCATAATCTCTGTTCCAAACATTGATTATACTCCACCTGTTTCTCACACCTATGAGAGTAGGCGCAAACAGTCAACTTCTCTCATGACAACACAGCATGTTTCTGAACCTTTTGGTCAAGGAACAAGCAGTGGTGGTTCTAGACTTCAACCTAGTCCAACTAGGGAGGAATCTGAGCCAATGCCCCATGATTCACCTCTCCGAATAGGTCACACAGTTGGAAGTGATGAGGGCAGTGGGCAACAATTGGAATTGATGGTTTAGTGTACAAAGTTAGCCAAGCAGGTTGAATCTCTACAGAAGGACCTGGCACATGTCAGGAAGCAGCATGCCAAGGATATTTTACATTTACAAGAGGAGATTCAGGCCTTGAAGGAAGAATTGCAGGGGTTGAAAAAGCAAAGGAAAACTGCAAAGTTGGTGTTATCATCTTCATCCTCACCTACTGATGGTGATTCAGCTGGTTTTGATCAGGATTTGGGTAATTCTCCCAAACAGGGGAGGAAAACAGGTGCTGAAACTCAGGGGAGGCAAATTGATTTCGAAGATGAAGGTGTTTCTTGTAAAGGTGCAGAGGAAGCTGATACTCAAGAAGAGCAACTAGAGCAAGATATTTTATGTACTGCAACTGATTTTACCACTGGGCCAATTTCCATTGCAGAACCAAATATTCCCACTAATGAACATAATGTTGCCACTGCAAGTGAAGAAATTGATAAACAGAAGAGAGACAAAGGTAAAGCAGTTATGGAAAGTAAAGGGCAACCTGGAAGAAAGATTTCAATGAAAGAAAAAGTTCAGATTGCTCATGATAAAGAAGTTGCTAAAAAGATATATGAAGATGAAGTTGCTGAAAAGAAAAAGGTTGAAGAATTGGAAGTTGCAAGCTTTATGGAGGCTAGAAGGCTGGATAGATTGGAAAATCCAATTTCAACTGTTCAACCTACAAGACTTAGAGAAATGACTCCAGAGTTCAGCTATGTACCTACTAAAGAAGAAATTTAATTCTTTATTGCACATGATCCAGTAATCAAGAAGAAGGAAATTGACCTTTTAGCTAATAAATCTTTAACTGAAGAACAAAGAACTGCACAGATAACAGATTTTATACAGATGAAGAATAATCAAGCACTTAAAGAGGCTATTTTTTCAGTCAAGAAGGGTCAAAAGAAACCAAGACAACCAACAAAGGCACAAGTAATTTCAATGATGAAAGATTATTGTTGCAAGGTTGGTGGTTGGAAAAGACATCAATTCAAAGGAATGCCTGATGATAAAGATGAAAGTATTTACTACAGAGTTCAGAGGCAAGATAGAGATTTTATTCCAATGAATTCTGAATAAGAAGAGAGAAGGTATCCTAACTTGAAGAGGAAGGCTAAAGATAGTGAATCTCAGACTGGTAAGAAGACCAAGTTTGCTGAAGAACAAGAAGTTCCAACTGAGAAGCTCACTGAAGAACATATGACTGAAATGATTGTGATAGAAGAAGAATATTTTTATCAAGAACCACTACAAGTTAGACATCCTATCATTGATTGGGAGGTTTACACTGCTAGCAATTTTGCTCCAACATGGAAGATCACAAGGCTAGGTGGTGCAACTTCCTTATTCATTCAATTTGAAGATCTCATCAAAGCTTTTGACAGAGATGATCTTGACAAATTATGGAAGTTAGTTCAAGAAAGGTTTGATGCTCAAGATCTCAAAGATATGAAGGAGATGCAGTTATGTCTTAATCTTAGAAGGCTCTATGAACCTGATGTTAATGATGATTTCTAGAAATTCTCATGTTCATGTCCTGGTACTAAATGGTTTTACTATGATTCATGTGAAGTTCATCATGTTTCTACAACAAATGGAATAGATGCATTCATGCTAGCTGAGAAAGAATATCCACTTAGAGCTGGAACTCTCACAGTAACGTTATGCACAACAATAAGAGTTCATGAAGACAATAAGAAGGTCAGAGAATTTTTACATAGGCTTCAAGATCAATGTTCAAGAGCTATTCAGAAGTTAAGGAAGAAGTAAAATGTTTGGTTGAATTTCCCAAATCCTTGAAGATGATGCAGATTGAAGAAACTTATTGATTTGGAGAGAAATCATAAGTTTAGGGGAGGATTGTTGGGAATAATCTGTTACCACTGATAGCTGTGGAATACATTGTTTGGATTGCACTAGCCGTGGAAACGTGTTACCACTGCTGGTATATTATTACAACTGCTATTAGATAATGGTTAGGGAAACGTGTCTAGATAAGTATAGAAAATATCTTGTGTATATTCTATATTGTTAGCATTATACTTATCTTGTAAAGGACTCCTTGTACTATAAAAGGAGGTCCTAGGTTATTGTCTTAGGTATCTAATTACTTACGTATTATTCACAAAGGCTTCAAGGTGTAACCCTAGTGATAAGAAAAGATCACTCGTATTATTCATTAATAATATTGGAGCTTAAGTTTTGTGTTTAATCTGTGTTTACTTACATTACATTATACAATCCGTCTTTTAAGTATTACTAATTAAATTCCGCGTGCTTAATAATATTATACAAGATATCATTGACACAAGGTGTGTGTCCAGATCCATCAAGTATTGTGGAGTTTGTTAGGTCTCCATAAGATCGTTTTGAGCCTTAGGGTTTAACAATAACATAGTGATAACGCTACACGCGTCGTTCGGGGTCAAGGAAACTTCCTTTTCTTCGAGCAAGTTTTATAACACCCTAGGCAGTGAACCTAATCGTTGTAGTGTAGTAATTAGGGTAAGCCACGGGTATTGATATCGTTCTCTAGAGGAATAGGAATGCTAGTAAGAAGTTACTACGCGAAGGTTAAGGTTGAGGAAGATTATTTTTTTGTATTTTTATATTTTATGAAATGGAAAGGTACGAATCTCGGGTATTGGATTTGGGGGTTGGTATTTCTACCGATTACTCTACTATTATCTAATTATCTAAACTAAGGTTATGGGAGTCTATGTCTAATTAATGTGTGCTCGTATGATAGTTTAAAGATGTGTTTACTTAGGTTGTACTACTCCTTAATTATCTCCTATTGATGGTTGAGTTGTCACGTCCTTATTCTTAGTTACGTTGTGTGTCTAAAGTTGTAGGGTATGCGTTTCTCCCTAACTCTTTGAACTTACCAAAGGGTCTCGTCTACAAAACCCACTAGGGATGATAAACTCTTACTCTAAGGCACTCTTTGGATAATTTAGCCTACAACTACTCAGGTAATCATATTCTAAGGTTCACAAAGATGAATCAAGCATTAAGTACACAACGAATGACCTATCGCATTACTAGATCATTGATCAACTAAGATAAGAAACAACCAATCAATATTCAATAGTTAAGTTTCATACTTCCTAAGCAAACACACAAATAAATTAGCCGGACATGGAGAACATGCAAGCATACACACAAATAATCAAAGACGTAATTGAATTAATGAAGTAAATACTTATCTTGATGTAAGATAGGGTTTAAAACCCTAAAATACTGTACAAGACACCTTAGGTTCGGTTTTAGGTTTTTACTCCAAAAGACTCCCTCTAAAACTGAAAAATTCGGATTCTATATATAAGATTACATATGCGACGGCATCACCTTATGTTTCGTGACGCCGTCGTCGCCATTAGGGTTTTGTCTTGGCCACGTTAACCTTGCGACGCGCGTCACCTTATGTCCGTGGACGCCGTCCTCTTCAGACGGCCGTCGTCACGGTTGCATCTAGGCCATCTGAGTAGCAACGGCCTACTCTTTTAAAGCCCGACGTCGTCACTTGAAAATAAGGTATTTGGCTACTGTATCGTCACAAAAATCCTCCGACGGCGCCGCAATTAACACCGACGCCGCCTTTTCAGCAGCTTTGAGTGTCTCGATTCTGACTTTGGCCATTTTCTTCATATATTCGCGCCTTTTCGTCCAAATAAGTGCCATTCCAGCATTTTGCCTTCAAGAGACCTAAAAAGTGAAAAGGAACGATATTAAGCAATAACGGATACAAAAGTGATCAAATAAGGACTTAAACAACCCCTCAAAATGGTACCTTTTAAAACCTTACCAAATATCCCTACACTTGTTATTTGCTTGTCCTCAAGCAAATGTGCTTTTAGCCAATTAATTTATAAGTTAGGGGTCATGAAGCATTAATTCAAAAAGGTCCACAACACATATAAGCCCCAAGAAAAGTCATAACAAGCACGAAAATTACATACTAGCACCTCACATGGGGTGTTTGGATACTCACATCTCTCTCGGTGTATATGAAATATAACAAATAGGAAATGGAAGATAAACACTCATTAACCGGTCCTAGTACATAGATCACCATAGGCTTGAGAATAGATCAAACCTCCATCGCTTTGGCGTAAGCACCTAGGAAAGACTATCAAAGAGGTCTTTTAAAGGGTTGTAATGTTAGGCTTACGGTAGGGAAACAAGGGTTTGGTGGGATAGGCTATTTAGTGGTGGCAAGTCAAAAATCTCTTTGTTAAATGCATACGAAGAATGGCGTTGCTTAGCCAAGACTCGACACTCTAAAACTCTAGGTAACGGAAATAAACAAACATAAATTTAAAGGATAGTTGTAGGATGGTAGCCCGTATGTTGTTTTTTTTTTTTTTTTACACTCTATATATTTTTTTCTTTTTCTCTTTTTCTATTTTTTTTTCGATTTTTTTTTTTCATACACTTTTACTCTACCATCCTCTACAATAACATCAAAATAATAGGGATTTATAGGCATATCCCTACACTTGAGTTTTTATTACTCTAACACTAATTTGACCCGAATTGAAAAGATCAAAACACTTTGGGGTACATTATTACGCAAACAAAGGGAATTTGAATTTAACGTTCCCTTCCCGTCATTTCATAAACTTTAACTTTTCCCATGAATCCCAATCGTCCCAAAACTGTATACAAAGGATATGACTCGACTTAGCAACTTATGCAAGCAACTAGATAATTGAACTAAGGGTTTAGGGTGATAACAAACATTTGCACTAAAAGTGAGTGCATAAGGGTAGGCTAAGGCGATTTGGGTGTATATTTGGGGGTGGGGTGTAAACAATGCTCTTCATTGATATTCCGGAAAAACCGAAACATCACGAGAACCGCGAAAAGGATAGGCTCTGAGGGGTTAACTAGGGGTATCGTGTACTAAAGATGAATACAACGCAAAAGGTGTGGGGGAATTACTCAACCGATATGGAAGAAGTAATTATATTACGGGTATCAAACAAGGGTTATCCTAATGCCTCTTATCATTTAGTTATTCCTAACTACACAAGTGTAGTCTCACTAGCGATCTTGGAATGCATCAGAAAACAAGTTCCAGAATCTAATATACTACCGGTTCACACTCTAAGCATTGAAGATGAATGCTTTAATTCCTACTAATCTAAGGGCGATCCTCACATTTTGGGTGGAATTTGGGTGGTAAAGGGTTTTTGTGCTAGTCATGCAACTTCCTATCCATGAGACGCTTTTGTTAAGACTAATGGCCCACTCCTATATGTCATGAAAAATTTTAAATTTGGTGCCAAAATTACCCTAACCGACATTTTCTCATGGTTTATTACACAAATGCAATTAGACAAAGCAAATAGTCAAGGATAAGCATAGTTTCAAAGTTCCCGTTTTATTTTCCCTCCCTACACTTAAACTGAACATTGTCCCCAATGTTCCCTGAAAGTATCAAAGTTATGATAATGGAAGGTAATTAAAAATGAAAGAAACTAATACTCCCCTGATTAGCTTGGTAGGATCCGTGTAAAGTGGTGGTTAAATCCTTTTCAAGAAGAATTATTGCGTGAAAAGCTCCTTCCAATCTTATGTAACTTCTTCTTGACAACTAAACTCGCACACTTGAAGAAAACAAACTAAACCTTCCTAAAATCGCGTAATAATATATATATAATACTCGATTTAAACTAGGATATAATGCTTGTGGAATGGATGTTTACAGAATTTCTAAGAAAATTAAGACACGAAAATTCCAAAATTTATAAGTAGCTCGAAAAACGAGAGAAAAGTAATCTGATGTTTTACTCCTTCCCGACGCCGTCAGTTGCAATCTGACGCCGTCAGTTATCCCGACAAAAGCGGTGCGATTTTCTCGAAAAAATTCTGGAAAATTTACATCTTTAGAATCTGGAAAAATTTCTGCAAAACATCTATTATGACTCGATACAAGCATTTGACTCAAACAAACAAACATAAATATCTTTTAGTTAATTGTTATTCTCATGTTTACGTTTCTTTTGAAAACGTGTGTAATCCTCCCTACACTTATCCCTTATGTAAAATACCTTTATATGCAATTAAGACGAGGTTAAAAACAAAATAAAGTATTTTTACAAATTTAAACATGAGAATTAACAATCAATAAAAGATATACGACACCCAAATAAAAAGGAAAATGAAAAACAAATACACATGGGTTGCCTCCCAAGAAGCGCTTGTTTTTGTTTGAGTCACAAGCCTGACTCTACCCTTATTTAACAGATAAAGGGGAAGTTTTCCCTACACTTAAGTTTAAGTGCGAGTGATAGTAGCGATACACACCCTTAGGGTGGAAGTATGCCACATGAGGAGAGGGTGATGGGTGATTTATATGCTCAAAGGAGTGTGCTCCATTCATTATAACCTTACCTAAGTCTATTGGTGTAGCGGGTGAATCAAATCTCTCTCCTAAAAATAGATCATCTTCTATCAACCCGGTTTAAACCCGGTTTAAACCCATAGTGTTTCTAGTTATCAACCATGAATGGGTGATATAAGTGTGAAAGGTCATGAGTTACTCCTATATTAGCTTCCACTCTACATGGCCTAGAGTCTACCACCTTTATCAAGCAACTACCCAGATTATTTATTTTGATGGGTGGATTGGGGCCTAATTCAATTCCAAGATTCACATCTAAAGACGGAAAATTGGGTAAGGTTTTTGGTTGAGGCTCCGGTTCATCAAAATTAGGAACTTCCCTAGGACTAAGAGAGAGGTCATGACAACAAGCATCTAAACCTACATTCTCTAGTGGCGTTTGGTCCAAAGGCTCTCTATCAATCGGGGCTCCTATAGTCTCTTCTACTTCTTCCGGGTAAGTTATAGGTGATGTGTGTTCCTCAAGTGATGGTAGGGCTTGTGGGCTTGGAGTTTCCACCTTTTTCTCCATTATATCTAGATCTCCTAAATGTTTGAAATCTATCCCACACATGCAACTAGGTATTTTAGCTTCAACCATCTCACTATCTTGTTTGGATTTAGGTTTCATGTTCTTAAAAACTAGGTTTTTTTGATCATGATGCCTAAGGTTAGATGAATCCTTCTTATCCATTTCCTCAAGTTGTAACAACTGAAGGTTTATGCATAGGAGGCTTTTCTGAAAAATTCTAAAGATGGTGTCACTAAAAGGAGTTGATCTTGACAACGATCGTTGAATAGAAGCCACACAAACACAAAATATATCAAATCCATCCAATCTTACACCCTTCTTCTTTTGGATATCTTTAAGATGACTCACAAATTTATCAGAACAATGAAAACGAACCCTTCTTTCGAAACTCAATTGTTCCTCTTTTGTTAATGAATCAAGTGCTACTTCACTTGCCATAGTGACAAATGAAAAGGGTTTTACGACCACAAACACAAAGAAGGGGGATAGACTACAAGGAAGCTAAAAATGAGAAAAATTTACTTGATAGGAATCAAGCAAAGAACCTAAACGAGGTGGACTAATAACTAGCTATTCTATTCCCCGGCAGCGGCGCCAAAAACTTGATAACGCTACACGCGTCGTTCGGGGTCAAGGAAACTTCCTTTTCTTCGAGCAAGTTTTATAACACCCTAGGCAGTGAACCTAATCGTTGTAGTGTAGTAATTAGGGTAAGCCACGGGTATTGATATCGCTTCTCTAGGGAATAGGAATGCTAGTAAGGAGTTACTACGCCAAGGTTAAGGTTGAGGAAGATTATTTTTTGTATTTTTATATTTTATGAAATGGAAAGGTACAAATCTCGGGTATTGGATTTGGGGGGTTGGTATTTCTACCGATTACTCTACTATTATCTAATTATCTAAACTAAGGTTGTGGGAGTCTATGTCTAATTAATGTGTGCTCGTATGATAGTTTAAAGATGTGTTTACTTAGGTTGTACTACTCCTTAATTATCTCCTAATGATGGTTGAGTTGTCACGTCCTTATTCTTAGTTGCGTTGTGTGTCTAAAGTTGTAGGGTATGCGTTTCTCCCTAACTCTTTGAACTTACCAAAGGGTCTCGCCTACAAAACCCACTAGGGATAATAAACTCTTACTCTAAGGCACTCTTTGGATAATTTAGCCTACAACTACTCAGGTAATCATATTCTAAGGTTCACAAAGATGAATCAAGCATTAAGTACACAACGAATGACCTATCGCATTACTAGATCATTGATCAACTAAGATAAGAAACAACCAATCAATATTCAATAATTAAGTTTCATACTTCCTAAGCAAACACACAAATAAATTAGCCGGACATGGAGAAAATGCAAGCATACACACAAATAATCAAATACATAATTGAATTAATGAAGTAAATACTTATCTTGATGTAAGATAGGGTTTAAAACCCTAAAATACTGTACAAGACACCTTAGCTTCGGTTTTAGGTTTTTACTCCAAAAGACTCCCTCTAAAACTGAAAAATTCGGATTCTATATATAAGATTACATATGCGACGGCGTCACCTTATGTTTCGTGGACGCCTCGTGTCCCCGTCATTAGGGTTTCGTCTTGGCCACGTTAACCTTGCGACGGCGTCACCTTATGTCCGTGGACGCCGTCCTCTTCGACTTTCGGCGTCGTCTGGTTGCATCTAGGCCGTCTGAGTAGCAACGGCCTACTCTTTTAAAGCCCGACGTCGTCACTTGAAAATAGGGTATTTGGCTCTTGTATCGTCACAAAATCCTCCAACGGTGTCGCAATTAACACCGACATACTTTTCAGCAGCTTTGAGTGTCTCAATTCTGACTTTGGCCATTTTCTTCATATATTCGCGCCTTTTCGTCCAAATAAGTGCCATTCCAACATTTTGCCTTCAAGAGACCTAAAAAGTGAAAAGGAACGATATTAAGTAATAACGGATACAAAAGTGATCAAATAAGGACTTAAACGACCCCTCAAAATGGTACCTTTTAAAACCTTATCACATAGACAATATAGTATGATACGCAGCGGAATAGAACAAACAACTATGTTATTGACACAAGGTTTTTCCATATCTCCCCAATTATTATTTGATCACAATAACAACGTGTTACCTAACTGTAATAGGGATCAAAGACTTCTTTGATCTTGGGGGTTAACTAAACTAACTCTAGTCTAGGCGTTTACAAGACCTACGCCCTAAACACACACACCTTTACTAGACGTCTACATATTGGAAGACTTAATTATAAAACCTACACCCCATGTCCTCTTTATATACTAGAGGATTAGGGTTTGCAAATCATCACGAAGGACTAAATAATAAATCTTCTTTTGCAAGCAAGTCCTTCCATATTTTTGTAGATTTCTTATTTGTCACTTTAAGCCCTTGATGTTTCATTCTTTATTGTTTAGTATCATCGAATCGATAAACCCAACAATCTTCCCCTATTTGATGATGACAAAACAAACACGGTTCTTGTACGAACTTCCCTAAATGAAGTAGCAGAAGTTGAGATAATTAAATCTCACAATGAATGAAACATTCTTGTCTTCCTTTGTCTTCCCCTTAATCCATGCCACGCCACTCCAACATCTCTTCCCCTTTTTGTTACCAACAAATAGAGAACATATGTAAACTTGATCTTGACCACCACGAACCAATACCACACATCCATTCATCCTTCCAATGTCTCAAGTTACCCTCCATGAAGTTTTCCGCAACTAAAAATGAACTTGAAACAGTAGAAATCTAAATCATCAGCAGTAATACTAATCAATAGTAGTAAGAATCAAACACTTCCCTTTGAGTGGTGCATGAACATCAAATGATTCTTCAAAACTGTAAGCTCCTTATAATGATCACTTGTGAAGAAAACCAAATATAATGAATTTGATGAAGAAGTAAAATAACCCAAACTTGTGTCTTATGTCTTGTTTATCCACGTGACATTGAACTTATACTAACACCAGATAAGTAGACCGTAATCCCTTGACAAAATCCTCATCTTCAATGAGACACTGAGCACTACAATGTAACTCCTTTAAGTGATAGTTAATTAGGTCTTTATCCATCCACCCCTTAACCTATGAAAACTAGATTTTGCAAGTCTTCACCAACATTCTTTAAGCACGAACAAGGTATCTACAAAGTGTAACACCCACTTTGACATATGATAAGAACACAAACTTGTGAAACTCAACTACAACATCAAATAAATGACATTCAACCTTCTTCGTAATCAATTCTTCAATAAAACCAAAAACGAGCTTTTTAAGACCTTTAAGAACAAAAAAAACCAAACTCCTTATCCTCTGTGTGTGAACCAAATAACCTGTGTTTGTCGTCCAACATCTTCTAATCTCATCCGAAAACCAAAAATCATTCTTTTTCCAATATCGAATAAAACTAACCGTAGTAATAATCTTTCTTGGACAAAGCTAGCAGGACAAATAAGTTTAAACCACAAATGCGTACCTTTTGTTCTCTCAAAAATTTATTCACCACATAAATCTCATAAACATTCCTTCGACATCAGAATATACTAACTCATCTCACATAACCAAAATAATAAATCTTTTATATTTTTTTCGAGATCCTCCAGCCTTCAATCAATAACCAATAACCTATTCACTAATTAAATCAAATAAAAAGAACCGACCCATTATCAATCCTTGACCAATAAGATATCAGGATCGCAAGTAAATTCAGCCAATGATCCATATTAAAACATCAACCTGATCCCAGCCAACCAATTAACAAAAAAATGTTTCACAGTCCCTTTATCCATATGTATGAGCAGTAACAAGTTATAGTATATTCGTTTCAACAGTATTGTTACCACTATCCATACAGCCTTGGACGCACGATTGTAATACAGAAAACTAACAATAAGTTTGTTAACATCTTCTATTTTTCACATTCATATCAGTCATGTTAAATTACCACTCGAATCATAGCATCACAATCCTTGTACAAACGCTTACAAGCATTCACTTAATGCAAACCCACTTGAATATACACTCCATGCAAGTCCACTTAATATAAACGAGCACCCATGTGTGTGTCACAAATAAATTCGACATCTTCGCAAAACAAATCTATACACTGTCCATATGATAAATAGAGTGCACGCATGAAAGACCAACCTATTTAATTTCACATCATTGTCCCATGATAACTCACCTTTTTCCTGATAAATCACATAGTAGAAACAGTGACAACTAGGAACACAGGTCCAGTATCAAATCAAACCATGTCGTCAATCAAGATCCTCCCATGCCATCCATAATCAATATTAAAAACTTCGTACAGTTTCCAATGAATAATATAAACCTGTTACACTTTCTCTAAATGTAGCAGTAGTATCATGTAACGAGCAGTCGAATCATGATACGTAGTAGCAGTAGTAACAAAGTCTACTAGCAGTGGTAACAAAAAGCCTAGCAGTGGTAACCGATAAAGGTAGTAGTGGAAAGTATAAACGTTGAACGAGCGAGTAGTAGATACGTAAGTCGAACAATACTAATCATTCAAGAAGCAAAACCAAGATTCAATGATCCATGAAGCATCTCGTACATCGAATCCGATCATTACTACCCACGTTTTATCCTTCACGCTCTCAATAACATGCCAGACTCCATAGTTCTTGTACAAGCAGCACAAATCGTCTTCGAGCAGTGGTAATTACATGGAACAGAATAAACGTATTACCAAAAGCATTAACCAATATCGAATGAACAGTCGTAACTAGCAGCATTAAAAACACCTTTGTCGAACATCATAAATTTGCGAAGATAATACTTAACCAAAATTGTTCGAGCAGCACATGTACAATCGTATATAGATAATAGCATTACCTACCCACGATCGAGAGTATAGATCATATGCAAAGGTTGACAATTTAATAGTGCACCATCCAATACAATTAAAACTTATTACCAACCGACTCTCAATTTCTGTACGAGGTAATCATAAATAATTTATGCAGCTCCGAGTCTAGACAATGTGCAACATGGAATTAATGAGTATTCCATGCACAAGAATATAACCAAATCAGTTTAATACGAGGTGGACCAATCATAAGGATGCAAAAAAATGACAATATTAGATTATACATTCAATAGAGATCGATTTTGAATGCAATTAAACTCTAAAATTTGAAACTTTACCCCGTTTTTGAAGCAGACTTCGACACTGAATAACTTTTGATTATGAGCTCGAATTGACGATCCCTCCAGTGAAAAGTTAGATGGATATATTGAGATGATCCAGAAAAAATTTCGTCTGGATCCGATGGTTCACGAAAAAGTTATCGCGTTTTTAAAACAGTGCTACAGAAGCATTACGGAAATTGTTGAAATTCGAATTTTTCTTCTTTTTTGACACATAAAACCTTGCGAATCCCTAGGTAACGAGCTCCCCAAGCTCTGATACCAATTGTGGAGTTTTTTAGGACTCCACAAGATCGTTTTGAGCCTTAGGGTTTAACAACAACATAGACAATATAGTATGATACACAGCGGATAGAACAAACAACTATGTTATTGACACAAGGTTTTTCCACATCACCCCAATTATTATTTGATCACAATAACAACGTGTTACCTAAATGTAACAGGGATCAAAGACTTCTTTGATCCTGGGGGTTAACTAAACTAACTCTAGTCTAGGCGTTTACAAGACCTACGCCCTAAACACACACACCTTTACTAGACGTCTACATATTGGAAGAGTTAATTATAAAACCTACACCCCATGTCCTTATTATATACTAGAGGATTAGGGTTTACAAATCATTACGAAGGACTAAATAATAAATCTTCTTTTGCAAGCAAGTCCTTCCATATTTTTGTAGATTTCTTATTTGTCACTTTAAGCCCTTGATGTTTTATTCATTATTGTTTTGTATCATCGAATCAATAAACCAAACAAAGTTTGTACTAAAATGGGTCAAAACAATTTTATACTAAAATGGGTAAAAATAAGTATATACTAAATGGGTAAAAACTAGCAAATGGTATTGACCCATAACCCATGGTTTTATCTAAACCACTTAACCAAGTTCAATGTATTCTAGAGATACATTGTATCTAGTATAAAACTCATGGATCAACCCACAACCCATGCCCCATGACCCATAACCAAAAATACCTATGGGCAAATAGGAGCATCCTACGGATCCCTAGCTTTGTGCTAGACGGATCCCTTGTGGGAGGGATCCGTGGGATCCGGGGAAAAGTAGAGAATATCCTCTATAAATAGTGAGCCATTTCTTCATTATTTCTAACCCCTTTCTAACACACTTTCCCCTAGAGTTGAAAACTCTATAACCCAGATCCAAGAGATCTACGTTTGTAGTTTTGTTTTTGTGTGATCTTTTAGGTTCCTCTTAAAGGCAAGATAACCACCTTTGAAGTCGAGCAAGCTCAAGTCTATGAGTTGCAATGCTTCCTCATCATCAAGACTACTGAAGTCTTCTGGTTGATGATTGTTTTTCTTTCCTAAGATGTGTTGAAGACATTCGGGAAAGCTGTCTCACATGTCAAGACGAAGATATTAGTGAAGGGTATCTATCGTCCATATCATAAGCACTTGTGGTGGGTGCTTAGAAGTCAAGACTTGAATCATTAGTGAAGGGTGCTTAGAAGTCAAGACACAAGACATTAGTGAAGGTTGTCTTGAAGATCTTGTTAAAGGCATTAGTGAAAGGTGCCTTAGATGTACATTCAATATGGTGTATTTCGATGTACAAGATAGTACTAGATCCAAGGATATTGATATCCTTGATGATGTTGTAAAAAGGAGTTGATCTCCATTAGGATTAGTCGTTGGTGTAGTGTTGGGTAGTAGTTCCTCCATTGCAAAGGAACTAGGTGCTTAGCCTAGTACCTAATAAAGGGTAGGTGACGTTGTGAAGTGTGGTTCACCTTGGTGTGAAAGAACTAGGTGCTTAGCCTTGTACCTAATAAAGGGTAGGCGATGTTGTGTAGGTGTGGTTCACCTTGGTGTGAAAGAACCCGGTGGTTAGCCTAGTATCAGAAAAAGAATAGGCGACGTTGTGAAGGCTTCTCCGACATAAGGAGTTGGTGTAGTGATTACGAACACTCAAGTAGGTGACTCGGGGAGTGGAGTAGGGCAAGGAAGGTTTCCTTGTAGCCGAACCACTATAAATACTTGCGTTGTGGTTTTGTGCTTCTTACTCTTATCTTTTCATTACATACTTTTATATGCTTGTTTATCAACATCCAACACACACATCCAAATAGATTGACATAAGTTAATCTAAATAGATTAAAAGGAAGTTTTAATTAGTAAAACTATTCAACCCCCTTCTAGTTTTCCACAATTGGCATCAGAGCTTTGTTACCAAGTTTCTTAGAGTATATTGTACTTTAACTACTTGATACGATCCATGGTTAATTGAAAACTACAAAGAAGGGCTTTTACAAAAATAAACACCATAACTTTTAAAAACTCTTTTGTTGGATGTTGATTAGATGACAACCTTTTATTTCTCTCATTTTATTTTTACCATTTACTTAATTGCACTAATCCTCTTTGTCATGTTGATTAGTCAAAGCTCACATCTATCAAGCCATTGGAATTGATTGATAATAAGATTACCTTCCCTAAGAAGGTATCTTAAGCATTAATGAGCTAGAATTGTCTTCTGACATTTGCTATGTCATTTGTAAAGACATTCCTAAGTGCATTCGAGGTATGACTTTCCACTTATCTCTAAATGATATTAGCTTGATAGATAAATGTGATTATTTAGGTATTTATTTGAGTAGCTTTTGTGTATATACTTGTTTTACATATAGCTTCACTAGGAAGCTTCTTCTCACATATGTGTTAAGTTTTCGTTATAGTCGGGGTATATATAAAAAGTATTTTCTACTTCCAAAAATCATATTCTTTTTATATTAAAACAAAACACAAATCTCAAGAATTCCTCCTTCCCCATAAATACATCATCCGACCTCCTAACCCTATCCCACTTTTTCAAATCTTCCAAATTCAAAAATTTACCTCTCATTCAAAAATTTCATCTTCTTCCTCACACTCATCTCGTCAGAATCAAAGAAGATTCACCATCAACATGGTTTACATCGCTCTCGTGCTCATCGCCTTGACGCTCATCACTCTTGTGTTTCCTATGATGAAGTTCTCATACGGAGACATATACTTTGTGTTAATGATCTACATTGGGGTTGTATACCCGATCCTTTGTATCATTCTTAGCATTGAAATGAAATATTACTAATAGTCTAGTTTATCTAGGTTATTATTATCTTAATGTGTTTTTCATTTCTCGTGTTTTTTTTCCTCGTATTCTCTTGTAGATCTTTAGAAAACATGAATGCATGCTAAAAGAAAAAGTAGGTTAAACACATATCTTGGTATAAAAATATAAGATCTAAAAACCTATATCTTTTTATCAAACAAAATCTGTTTATGCTTCTGCAGATCCACGGATCCCTGAAAGAATACTGGCCGGATCCCTTTTGAAAAGGAACCGTGGGAACCGTATTACTGGATATCAGTTTTTGCATGAAAATTAAAAACCACCTTCTTTCTAAAAATACAAGTTCCACTAGAATGCCAAACATTAAGTGAGCCAAGTCTATAATTAATTCAATTCATTGTTAATAAAATTAAAAACGTTAGGGAGTCATTTGCTAATCACAAAACATCACTTGCTATTTAACTCGTCTTTTCCCTAGGTTTCACTATGTCTTACGAATACGAGTTTGATTTTACAATCACTAGTTTCTACACTCCAAATGTCTCCCTTGAGCGCAACACACCTAGCAACCATGTCCGTGGGTTCAATAATCTCGAAACTCGTCACTTCCACGAAGGACGTATTGTAGACACTCCTCTACAATTCGAAGAAGATATCAATACCTGCTTCCGAGCCATAGGATTAGAATGTCTTCTCGAAATTAACGAGAAAATATGTCCAAGGTTCATATTGGAATTCTTTCATCAAGTCAAACTCGTTCGTAACGAGGATCGCTCTCTATCTCTTTAGTTTTGGATCAAAAACCAAAAGTTTATCTTAACCCTTGGGCAATTTGCCAACATCCTCCGGATTCCGAATCATGGACAATGTGCCTTCACCGAAGATTGGTCTCTTGATTCTCTCTTCAACTTTCGTGAAGAAAATAGTCCATATTGCTCTCACATTCCTTCCCCGCAAGACTTGATTCAAATAATATGCAAACCCCACCACTCCAACCCAAACATTATCCATACACGGTATATCCGAGAAGAGTACAAGCCTCTTGCACTCATCCTACGTGAAAATGTTTGGAGTCTTAGGGGGAATCGAGAAATTCTTCCCGCTTATTGTGCTCACATAATGTATTGTTTGCTAACACAACAACCATACAATCTCGCCTACTTCTTCGCAAGGCGAATTGTAAATCTTCAAGGCTCCAAGAATAAACTCATCCCTTATGGAATGTTCTTGACGTGCCTTTATCATAATCTCATGTATCATCATCCTCAATTTCAAAGTCCGTTGTACGTGCTTGTGAACAAAATGATAGAACCTCTAAACACATCCCTCATGAAGACGTTCTTCATTCCCGAATCAGAAAACACTCATCAACCATTTGATGATCCCTCAAGTGGAAACGCTCAAGAAACTTAGTAGCCTTTAAAATAGGATCTATCCTTTTGTACTAGTGCCTTATCAATGTAATCCAATTTCTTTCATGAAATAAAACATCTTACATTTGATATCTTAAGTGTTAGAACCTCTTAAACTAAACCTTGGAATATAATGCTATGTTGAGATCATTGTATACCATTAGTAAAGCTTATGCTTAGCAGATAGACGGATCCCAAAATTTGGGCTAAACGGATCCCTACATTTAGGGAACCGTGGGTTTCGGCAAACAGAAAATGTAATTACACACATTGTATTTCAAGCATGTTCTTAGAACACCTCACTCTAAACTAGACATAGTATCTTAAGGCAAATTAAGTCTTTATCAAGATAAGTAGATCTTTTCTACTCACACATAACTCATCTAGATCACACACAAGACACTTGTTGATCTATCGTTTCACTTAAATCCATTACTCTTCCGCTCTCTAGAGTCATACATGCTTTTTTACATGATACCTCACATCTAGCCTTAGGAAATCTCTCAATTATGATAAAATTGATCATAATCATCCTCACCTCAAAATTGGTCAAAATTGATCAAATACTAGTTTTCTCAATCTTAAACCCTTAGGATATTCCAAACAACATTATTCTAAGTTACTAACTGATCTCTAGGATCATTTAGCTCCATTTGACACTCTCAAAATCTTTAGTGTCATCCTTGTTCATTTATTGGTACTCATGAAAGTTCCAATTTCTTCCATACAAGGCAATCATTAGCTACAACACTCATTATCCTCAAACACTTAAGCACCCCTTCATTTAAGACACTTAGGAGGACTGAAACACTAAAGATGGTATAGATCTTATGCTTTAGAAATATCATTTTATTCCTTCACAAGCTGTTTAGAGCCGGATCCTTAGGATTAGTCTAGACGGATCCCTCAAAGGAGGGAACCGTGGGATTCGGATGATAGTTTAAGTCAAACTCTAGCTAAAATAATCATTTCAAGCTCATCTTGCTAACTCAAACACTCCATCTCATCTTAAATGAGTTCCTTGATCAGTAAAACTCTGAACCTCACCCTTGTGCGTGTTAATCATCACATTTCAATGAATCTTAATGGCTTAAGTCTTGAATGCACTTGCCAAATCCTTTGCTTTATAAACCATTTGTTAGGACTCCTAAAGACATAATTTTCATCTTCACTTTCAGCATTCAAAAGGATTTACAACACTCTTGAAAACATTTCATCATGAGGAAAACCCCAAGTAGTAACTGATTCACCAAAGAACCACCTAAGAAAATTGCTCGTGTTGTACCCGAAATTTCTTCAACCGAATCATCTCCGGTCAAATCCACAAATGCAAGTATTGCTCCACAACCAATCAAAACAATCCCTAAAAGGATTATTACTACAAAGCTACCCATGCCTAGTTCCACCATACCTCCTAGGCCAAACACTCCCATTTCCACTAAACCATCACCATTAGTGCCAAGAGCTTTTTCAATCACAACTCCATTCTCATCACCACATCTCTAAAATTTAGAGGACTTGCCTCCTAGGCCATCTCATCCTCCTCCACCGGCAACATTCTCCTCATTAGGAGGAATAATGATACAAAATCAAGGTGTTGAGTCGACACTAGCTTCGGCTTCCTTTTCTCCGTCAACATCAAATAATCCAATTTGGATTATGAGGAATTTTCAAAGTCAACCACCCGACCATATGGAAGTTGACACTTCTCTACCACCACCATCATTCTTGGTCGAGCCATCTCCAAATGTGCCGCCACCAATTTCTTCGTCATTTGAGGCTCCACAACCCGCTTCACTTGATCCTCCACATCAAGCTATCTCATTTCCTCCACCACCACTACCTAGCCATGACAAAGATTGCTATCATTGTCAACATGTTGAAAGTTTGATACATGAAGTACGAGAAGATCAACGTTTCATGTTTTATCACCTCCTCGAACATTTTGACGAGTTAAAACCTAAACAAACTTGAGCTAGAGGATTTTTAGTAAAGTCCTAGTATCAAGCGTTACTTAGATAATTCTAGTAACTCCAAGTCATGTATCGCTCATTTTCTGAGTCTTTAAGAGTCATGTATATCATAATCTCTATTTTTATTAAATGAAACTACATGCTACTTGTTATATTTCTGAGTATATGATTATATTGTATGAATACATATCTCATCTTGATGATAACATTATTTGTTACATCACCCTTGCTGAAACTAACCATCAGCCAGAGGGATCCCTTTTATTTGCCTAGACGGATCTGTTAGGATTTGGAAAATCCAGTAGTTAAAGTATCGGTCACCTAAAGTATATGTAATTGTTTGAAAGCTCGTAGTCGTAAGTTATTTAATGTTAGGTAATAGTTAGTTAAGTAACACCGTGGAAAACAGACTGGTCTTTACCTACTGTATGCCTGATCCACAGCCTGTAGGAGGCGTTTATGAATGACACTATAAATAATCTCTACCTTCCAAGGTAGAGAGTTGGAGCTCATAATAAGATTTTTACTTTCTCTCACTAAGTTCCCAAACCTCTAACTCTTTCTCTCTCTAAAGCCTCATTGTATACGTTTCATAGGATCATGGTTTGATGTGTTTGTGAAATTCAATATGTTACAAATGGTATAAAGAGCCATGGTTTGATCATCTCTCTTACATATCCTTGGATTTCTAGTGGTTTTATATGGTTTTTGGGTTTGAAAAAGTTTAGTGGTTTTTGCATCATTTGGATCATTTCTTTTGTTAAAGTTTGAATTTTGAGTGTACTTATGTGTTTAAAATCATTGTAAGTGATTGAGTTTTGATTTGGAAAGATTGAATCACTGTGGTTGGGCTTGTTTTGGATTGAAAAGTGTTGTTTTTAAGTTATTCTACCTAGCGACTTGAGTCTCGGAGTTGTTTTCATCGTAGCGACTTGCTTTGTTAATTTCCAGCGACTTGTAGTTAAAATACTAGCGACTTGATCCTAGCGACTTGTCTATTGAGACAAGCCGACAAACAGTACAAGTTAGTGGAGGTTCCACTTCGGCTAGCGACTTGGTTGGCGTAGCGACTTGTCTCTATTATTTCTAGTGACTTGTCTTTAATGTTCTTAGTGAGTTGTTCCTTATCGACTTGGATACTTAGCGAGTTGTTCTTTAGCGACTTGTCAGCTTAGCGATTTGGTGCTTTAGCGACTTGTGTCGAGCGACTTGGTTCATAGCGACTTGTGCTTAGCAACTTGATTCACAACGACTTGAGGTTTTAGCGAGTTGCTACTTAGAGTCTTGGTGACTTGGCGACTTGGTTCAAGGGTTATAGCGACTTGGTTGATTTTTGTTTCTAATACGGTTTTCTCTTGATTTAGTAAAATCCCGTGAAAGAATCTATTTCCTGGTTTAATCATAGAGTTATAAAATCCCGTGAAATCTGTAAACATGTCTACCAACGTGCCTACAATCATCTCTACTGTAGCTGAGGATGATCAAGCAGCTGGTTCAGATACTCGTCCACCCATGCTTGACAGAACTAACTACGACTCATGGGCTCAACGAATCGGATTTTACTGTCTAGGAAAGGAAAATGGAGTCAACATTCTCAAGTCAATTGATGAAGGACCTTATCAAATTGAGACTACCAGAAATGTACTTGAAACTACTGCAGATGGTACAATGACCTTAGGTTTGGACAGACCAAAGATGTATGATGAGCTCAGTGACAAAGAGAAAAAGATATACGATGCTGATATCAGGGCTTCAAACATTATACTTCAGGGTCTTCCAAAAGATATTTACAAGCTTATCAATCACAACACCGAAGCCAAGGTAGTTTGGGATAATGTCAGGATGCTTCTCTCGGGTTCTGAATTAACCAAGGAAGACATAGAATCACAATTGTATGATGAATTTGAACATTTTAAGATGAAACCAGAAGAAAGTGTCTATGAATATTACGTGAGATTCTACAAGCTTGTAAATGACATGAGGAACATCAAAATGACCATGCCAAATATTCAGCTGAACTCAAGCTTTGTGAACAACATGAATCCCGAATGGTACAAATTTGACACCTCTTTGAAGCTAACCAAAGGATTAAAGAACACCAACTATGAGCAACTGTATGCCTTGCTTCTTCATAATGAGAGACATGCTATGTTTGAACGAAGGATTCTTGAACAGTTCAAATCTAAACAGGGGTAACAAGTTCGTCAAATGATTCAACAGCGTTTTACACCAATGTTGGAATTACCACCAAAGCTTCTCAAGTCATACCCACGGGTAATGGTAATTACAAGCTCATTCCTGATCCATCATATAAGCCTCCTGACTCAAACACATTCATGGAAAACTTCATCAATCAACTGCCTCTCATGGTTAGTCAAAATGTGAATTCCACTCCACACACCAACAATAACCTCAGAACTGCATCCAATCCACACAATCAAGCTACTTTCAGAGATGGAAAGGTTTTGGTGCAACCAGTTCAAGGAAGGTAATATGAACAGGGAAGAGGTGGAGTAGGTGGAGGTTATGTGGCTAATCAAAATCGTGGAAGGAATAGAAATCAAGGACAAGCAAAGCCAATCAAGTGCTACAACTGTGGTGGTGATGGACACATAGAAAGGAACTGCACATCTCTAAAATGCCCTCAAAATGTAGCAAGCTCAGGATAATGGAGCAGTTTTGGATGAAGAGGAATTGCTGTTTCTTGCTGAGGGTAATGCCAAGACATATGATGCAGATGTGGATGAGCAACCAATTCAGAAGATAGGTCATAATCATCAGAATGCCTTTCAAGTCGCTGACTGTGATGCATACGACTCTGACGTCGATGATGAAACTACTGAACAGACAATTTTCATGGCTAGCATTTCTCCAATGGTCCCTCCAAAGGTCTCATCATCACAGCAAGCTGGTCCGTCCAAAGAATCAATCATCTCAGAGGTATTAAAACTATATGATGATGTTGATCTGCAAAAGATACATGATAAAGTTCAATCACAGGAAACTTGTGACTCAAATATTGCTAATATGGGTAATAATAATATTGTCCCATGTGATCAATATGTGATCCAAAGTGAGAGTGTGATTGAACCAAGTGATGTATCTTATGCAATCAATGATGACTATATTTTTGATGAATACAGTGCAAGTGCCCCTAATGATTCTGTTATCTCTGAACTTAATGCCTATAAAGAACAAGTTTCCATTTATGAAAAACGTGCTAAGTTTGAGTTAACTACCCGTGAGCAGGAAATGGATGACCAAATGCGTAAATTATTAGAAAAAGTAATTTTAGGGAAGAAATATTAAAACAAGAACTTGATTCCTTAAAAGAAAAGCTTAATAAAACGGCTAAACAAAAACAAGAACTTCAAGAAAATGTGAAAGTGCTTAAGCAGGAACTTAATGCTAAGGAATCAAAACTCTTAAATGAATTTTCCAACCTAAAAACTTTGAAAAACAAACTTGAAAACAAATTGTACATACAAGGAAACACCATTCAGACTGCTCACATGATTACTAAGCATAGAGTTCTAAGTGACAAACATAGTGTTGCACTAGTTGATGATCCAAATCCTGCGGTTTGTAAGAAAGCTAGAGATGCACAAAAGGTAATCTATGATGGTAACGAAATCCTTAAGCCTGGACAGAACCCTAGTTGCGCTGAGAACACTGAGGAAGATAAGCAATTAGAGGAAGTCACTAGAAAGAAGTTAGATGAAAAAGTTAAGAGCCCCTTATGCATAGAAAATAACATCAGCTTTAAGTCACCTAACTATGCTAAGGAAAATTGGATTGCCTTTAACAAGTTTAAACGCAAACACAGCTGACTCCTGAACAAGTGTTCAGGAAAAAGGATATGGACATGCAAAAAGCTGATAACTTTATTGAACAGAATCCCCCTTGTAGGAGAATGCTTCATGCCACTGTATACCCCCCAATATACCCATGCATTTAGTGCCCGAAACTATCCCTACACAGAGTAAAACCTTAATCAACCTATATGTAGTGTATCAGTTGATTGTTGATTTTGATAAAACTTGTAAGAAGAGAATCACACCAACCGGGATTACAGAAGGGGAAAGGGGATTTGAGCAAACAAAAGAATGCTACTTAACTGAAGTTATGCCTTTCTTTAAGCTGTTAAAACGACAATTTGAGTCCTTACAAAAGGCAATTGACACTGAGGTTAAAGACATGAAAATAGTGTTTAATGAAATGGAAGTTGAGGTTAGTGACTATGAGCGAGAATTAAAATATAATGAGATCCAAAGGAAGAACTTGCATACCTTAAATGAGAATGTTATTTCTGAATGTATTACTCAAGATGTGTTTTACACTGCCACAAATTGTTCCATTAATGCCTCTCAATTTCATGAATTATTTGTTGCTCTGAAAGTCTCCCATGATCGTGTCATTGAGCTTGAAAAAATTAATTGTAAATTGCATGAGAAAATTGAACAAGATGATCATGATAACCTGGTAAAACATTAGTCTAAATTGGAAGTTGAGCATCTTGATTTGCAATTAAAATATCAACATCTAAAGGAGAATGTTAAAACCTCAAATATCAAGACATCCTTGGATGCTCCTGACTTTGATGCAATTTTTGAAATAAGCAAACGTGATGAACAAATTCGAGCTCATTGCAACACGATCAGAAAAATGAGAGCCCAAATCTCACAATTGAAGGGAGAAAGAAACAATGCAAAGGGCTCCCAAATGCCTCCACCTTTAGATTCTCAGTCTTCTCAAACTTTTCATCTTCAAAATTTGGTTAATGTTTTACAAAAGGAAAAGGAAAGTTTTCTAGAGGAAAATGAAAAAGTTAAAAGACACTTTAAAGAGTTATTTGAGTCAATGAAAGTCACTCGTGACAATAACAACGAAAAAATAACTTCTTTACAAAAGGAAATTGAGAATCTGAAGAGACAGGATAAAGGGAAAATGCCACTTGTTTGGGATGAGAATGTTGCCTCAAGGGCATCTACAGATCCTAAGTATACTTTAACTGTTAAATATACTCCTCCTCATCTTAGAAACAATGAACCTGTGTTCCATAATTACTTTTATCGTCTTAAGGATAGTCTTGAATGCCTTCGTGAGATTGTAGAAGAAGATCACATAAACAAACCACTTGATAGTGAAGTTAGGTATGCATGCTTACATGCCAAACGATCTTAGGAGCTTTTAGAATGTTTAATAGAAACATGCCCAAGATCCTTCGTTAAGAATGATAAAGTTGTTATGCCTTGTTCCATGCCTAGTGATAAGAAAGTGAACTCTAATGTGCCTTCAAGTAGTTCAGATCCCTGTACTTCTAGATCAGGAATGCAAAAGGTAGCAAAACCAACTAGTGTTCCCATAATTCCCTCTACAGGAGTAATCAGTGGCATAAAAGCGAGCGGGTCAAAGCCTCCAGGCAATACAACGCAAGATAGGACCTTGCAAGCTAAGAGTGTGCATTGGAAGAGAGTAGAAGACCACCCTAGGAACATTAATTTTGAGTTAAATAAAACGAATCGTGTTGATTCTAGTATTAGCTATAAGCGTACTGTAATTAATTCGAATTTTGCTACTATGAGCAAAACATGTAATGATGAATGCTTGGTTTCTAATTATGAATGTGGCATGAATAATTTGATTAATTCTGTCAAATTCCCTGTTAAAAGCGTTAATGCAATCAAACATGTTAAGAAGGGTAGAAAGCAATGGAGGAAGAATGTTAGAAAACATTGGAAACCCACAGGAAGAAAATTTAGCAATGTAGGTTATCAGTGGATACCTACTGGTCACAAATTTAGTCTGTGCTCAACTGCAGGTCATTCAAATCGTTCTATGGTACTTGGACTCAGGCTGTTCCAAGGATATGACTGGAGACCGATCGCGGCTCATGAGCTTCGTGAGTAAATTCATCGGAACTGTGAGATTCAGAAATGACCATTTTGGTGCTATTATGGGTTATGGAGATTATGTGGTTGGAGATAGTGTAATCTCCAGGGTATACTATGTTGAAGGTCTTGGTCATAATCTATTTTTTTTCGTACAGTTTTATGACTCTGATTTAGAAGTGGCCTTCAGAAAACATACTTGCTTTGTTAGAGAACTTGTCAGGACCGATGAACATAAGATTTATGTGGTTTTGGAGGTCTTGGTTGGTGAAAGTAGATGAAGAACATCATCCTTTCTAGAGAGAGAAACTAGAGAGAGGGAGGAGAAAACACAAGGTATTATTAAGAAACACACACAATACAAATAACCTAATGATTCACCTCACCCCTCATGGAGAGTCATGAGGGGTATTTATAGGCTCTAACTTTGCCACTTAAATGATACAAGTCCCTAAGGGCAAAGTATACTACACATGTAGTCCAATTCACGTAGGTGACGTTATCTTTATAAAAAGCGAGGCTAACAATCTCCCTTCAAGATAGCGTCACACGTAAATGGTTACAATGAGACCTATAAATACAAAACAAATTAAATTACAATAGTAATGAACAATGTTGACTTTCTTGAAGTGCAGAGTCTCTATAGTCTAGATACTGAGGCAAACTTGAAGTTCTCCCTTCCGATGACCTCGGCATTTTATCTTTGGCACTGACGGCACAAATTCTTGTACCTCTGAACTTCAACTGTAACAGTCTAGTTAGGTTATTACTCCCTCCTAACTAGTGAGCCTTTTTTCTTTTTCTACTCCCTCCTGAACCGACAACACTCTTCCAACACACAGCGGAGAAAGTAAACTCTTGAAGCACAATGGTTGTCGTTCTGGGAACATCATACCAACATAACTCACTTAGTATTGCATCCACGTTGGTAAAAGCACCGATGTACACACACTACTTCTCCTTCTTCAGTCTTAAGCACAAATCCCTTCGTAATCCAATCACGAAAGATGAAATAGCAACTTCTCCCTCCTGATGGTTGCGAGCTATCGGAATCATCATAATTTTGCGTACATGCCGTATTACCTTTTTCTTGATGAAATATTAACATCATAGCTTGATCAAAATTCTGTGAGAATATGTCGCTTAAATACTCTCAATAATTTTCTCTACCAACCTTTAAATCGAACCTCTTTTGAATTCACCGGCTAATTGTAATGACCACATATGGAGATTACCCGATACGACTAACTTGAAAAGGAAGTAAACATCCCAACTTTGTGACTTACTGCTTGTTCTAAATTCTTGATCAATCCACAACTGCGTGTGACACTGAGCACTACAATGTCACTCCCTAAAGTGATGGTTACACACTGTGAGCACTACAACGTAACTCCTTACCAGTTATAACTAGATTTTCAAATTTGAAAATGTGCTCCAACAAGTTATCTTGAGACATGCATCCAACCAACCAACGTCTCAAAGATAAAGAAGCCACTCGTGAAATGTCACATCAATTTCGCATCAATAATACCGTACAAAATCCCGTAGTCATTATTCAAATTTTCCTCGAGCCGTGAATTATGTATCCCTCCGTGAAATTTTACAAATACCAAAATACCACTCTTCCGATTTTCCACAATATAAAATCTTATAACCAATCATTTGTAGCACAAAAATACGAATTGTCAGGACCGATGAACATAAGATTTATGTGGTTTTGGAGGTCTTGGTTGGTGAAAGTAGATGAAGAACATCATCCTTTCTAGAGAGAGAAACTAGAGAGAGGGAGGAGAAAACACAAGGTATTATTAAGAAACACACACAATACAAATAACCTAATGATTCACCTCACCCCTCATGGAGAGTCATGAGGGGTATTTATAGGCTCTAACTTTGCCACTTAAATGATACTAGTCCCTAAGGGCAAAGTATACTACGCATTTAGTCCAATTCACGTAGGTGACGTTATCTTTATAAAAAAGCGAGGCTAACAGAACTTGATGGTGTGGAACTTCTCAGAGGAACTCGTGGTTCAAAGCTATACACCATCTCTATCGAAGATATGATGAGATCTTCTCCCATCTGCTTGTTGTCAAAGGCTTCGAAACCAAAGTCATGGTTATGGCACCGTCGTCTCAATCACTTGAACTTCGGTACCATAAATAACCTTTCCAGAAAGGAATTAGTAAGAGGACTACCTAGACTTAAGTATGAAAAGGATCAGCTTTGTTCAGCATGTCAATTGGGAAAAAGCAAGAAGTATGCCCACAAACCCAAGCCTACAAACTCAGTTATGGAAGTTCTACATACCATTCACGTGGATTTATGTGGACCCATGAGAGTGCAAACTATTAATGGGAAGAAATATGTGTTAGTTGTGATTGATGACTATTCCCGATTCACTTGGGTTAAGTTCTTGAGGACAAAGGATGAAACTCTAGATGTCATCATTAAACTTATTAAACAGCTGCAGGTTTGACTTAACAAGACTCTCATAATCGTCCGAACTGACAATGGAACTGAGTTTGTAAATAAAGAACTCAGTGAGCTTTATGAAAGTGTTGGAATCAGTCCTCAAAGAATTGTTCCACGAACTCCTCAACAGAACGGTGTAGTTGAAAGACGAAATCGAACTCTTTTAGAAGCCGCAAGAACAATGCTGATTTATTCAAAGGTTCCAACATTTCTATGGGCTGAAGCCATTGCCACTGCATGCTACACTCAAAATCGATCCCTAATTCACACAACTCATGGAAAAACTCCGTATGATCTTGTCCACAATCGAAAACCTGATCTATCGTACCTTCGTGTGTTTGGTGCTTTATGTTACCCAACTAATGAGGGTCAAGATTTAGGCAAACTGAAAGCTAAAGTGGTCATTGGAGTATTTGTAGGATATGCACCAAACAGAAAAGGATGCCGAATCTACAACAAGAGAACCCGAAATATCATGGAAACAATTCACGTTATGTTTGATGAGCTGACCGGTCAAATGGCTCCTGGACAACCCAGTTCTGGACCGCATTTCAAAACAGTCCCATTAGTTCTTCTCTTGTACAAAATTCCTCACCAACAACTCCATATGTACCCCCTTCAGAAGATGAATTGAAGAAACTGTTTGATCCAATGTTTGATGAACACTATGAGCCAATTGCAAATGATCTGTCAAATCCATCAATAGAGGTCGCTCCTATCCCTGTCAACATAGATAACCCTTCAGTTTCTATGTCATTAAGTCAAGAAGCGCCTACTGCTGATCACTCTGTCTCATCATCAATTCCTCAATCATCAAGTGTACACAATGGAAATGTTGCTGCAGTTACAAATGATGAAAATCCTTTTGCTCCTCCAGAAGATGAACCCTTTGAAAACATATTTGCTCCTGAATCATCATCAGAACCATCTTCATCAGGAGAAAATGACTCTGCTACTTCAGTTCCTTAACAACAACCACATAAACACCTTAGAAAATGGACACATGATCACCCATTGGACAACATCATTGGAAACCCTTCTCGTCCAGTATCCACTTGTCGACAACTTGCAACTGATGCTTTGTGGTACTTCTTCAACTCAGTATTATCTAAGGTCGAACCAAAAGATGTTAAAGCTGCAATGACTGAAGACAGCTGGTTCAATGCCATGCAGGAAGAAATACACGAGTTCAATCTTCTAGATGTACGGGAATTAGTACCTGCCCCTGACTATGCTATGATCATTGCTCTAAATTGGATCTTCAAAGTAAAACTTGATGAGCATGGTGATGTGCTTAAGAACAAGGCTCGGTTAGTTGCAAAAGGATACCGTCAAGAAGATGGTATAGACCTTGAAGAATCATTTGCCCCAGTTGCACATATTGAGGCAATCAGATCTTCCTAGCTAACACTGCAAGAAAGAATATGGTAGTCTGTCAGATGGATGTAAAGACAGCTTTTCTTAACGGAGATCTGAAAGAAGAAGTATACGTCAGCCAACCTGAAGGTTTTGTGAATCCAGAGCATCCTACTCATGTTTATCGCTAGAAGAAGGCCCTTTACTATTTGAAGCAAGCTCCAAGGGCATGGTACGACACGCTGTCAAAGTTTCTTGTATCTAATGGATTCAGCAAAGGCGCAGTTGATCCGACGTTGTTCACCAGAAAGTGAGGCAAACATTTAATTCACGTTCAAATTTATGTTGATGATATTACTTTTGCCTCGACTGACCCCAATGAATGTGACCATTTTTCTAAGGAGATGGGCTCCAAATTTTAAATGTCAATGATGGGACAAATGTCATTCTTCTTGGGATTACAAATTTCACAAAGTCCCGGAGGCATCTTTATAAATCAATCTAAATATGCAAATGAGATTTTAAAGAAATTTGGATTTGATACTTGTGACCCTGTTGACACTCCCATGATAGAGCGTACTAAACTGGATGAGGACCACTCAGGGATCATGGTAGATCAAACGAAATATCGTAGTATGATTGGATCCCTCATGTACCTCACAACAAGTAGGCCATATATACTTTTCACTGTATGCATGTGTGCTAGATACTAGGCTAAGCCTACCAAAAAGCACCTTGAAGCGGTTAAACGGGTCTTTCAGTATCTCCAAGGTACCACTAACATGGAACTTTGGTATCCGAACGACACCAATATGTCACTAACAACATATGCAGATGCAGACCATGCAGGGTGTCAAGATACACGTCGAAGCACATCAGGTGGTGCAGAATTCTTGGGAGAAAAGCTTTTAATTTGGTCGTCTAAGAAACAAATGTGTTCGTCAATATCCTCTACAGAGGCTGAATACATTGCCATGTCATCGTGTTGTGCTCAAATCCTGTGGATGAGATCCCAACTATCTAAATATGGCTTTGACTTCAACAAAATTCCTCTATACTGTGATAACGAAAGTGTAATTTCTCTCTCCTGCATCAATGTTCAACATTCAAGAGCAAAGCACATCGACATTCGACATCATTTCATCAGGGAACAAGTGGAAAAAGGTGTGGTAGAACTGTACTTTGTGAGAACTGAATATCAACTTGCAGACATCTTCACTAAGGCACTCCCTCGAGAACGTTTTGAGTTTATTCTTCCTCGTCTTGGACTCAAGAGTCTTCAACCTGAGACACTCAAACATCTTCAAGATGAAGCAGAGGAGTAAAGGCATCTCTTCATCTATTCTATCTGTAAATATTTTTCTCAAAAACAAAATACAAAATTATAAAACCAACAAAAAGAAAATAGAAAATTATAAAATCATCAAAAATCCATAAAAATTTGAAAAACTTGAAAAATTCCAAAACTATTGTCATTTTTCCTCATGTTTTTCTTTATTCGATAATATCTACGGTCCTTGTGTTGTCATTCGAAGAATGATACGGGTCTTTAGATGTTGTTCGAATGTACATAAACGTTTTCTTAAAAAAAAAAAAAACTTTTGAAAGAAGGTAAAACAAAGGCTTATAGTCATTTCAGTCTATAACCCGTTTTATAAGAAAGAACAGAGACATGCTTTAACTTATGTTTCAAATCTCATACTCTGATTCTAAAAACAAATGTTTGTCACCAAAAAGACAAATGTTTCTTTCACAAATATTTTTCCTTCTATAAATTCTTCTGAAAAGTATTTGTTATCTAATGAAAACAAATTAACCAAAATAACTCGGACTAAATTTTTGAAATTCATTTGGACTTGACATATGTCAAAATCTCTATTTCTCAATCAACAACTTATGTCATTGATTGAGGGGGAGAATGATTTCAATTAAATTAAAAGGTTATTTGTCATGTTTTCAAAAGATATTCATGCATGTTATTGGAGTTTAAAGTCTCATATTTGATCCTTATCGGTTAAATGTATTCATAAGCAAGTCATAATTTAAATCTGTAGAGATCACAAATCACACATGACTTGAAAATTGTGATCGGGGGAGAATTTATGATTTCAATTGGATTTAAACTGATAACTCGACAAATGTTTTATAAGTGATTAACAAGCTCTCCTCCCTACATGTGCCAAACAATTTCAAATTTTCCATGCACATGTTAAGGGGAGCATCTTTATCAAATCATAAAGGATTGAAACGTGATTGTTTTGTCTCAAAGTGCGAGCTCCATCGAATATGTGCTAAAATCTTTTCTAATCTTGAAGCGCATATTGAGGGGGAGCAACTCTTTTGAAAACCACATCCCCTCCCAAAAATATCTTTAAACAAAGTATGACAAATACTAATTTTGATTGGGAAAGTGATGTTGATATCTTTTAGAAATTATTGATTAAAAAATCAAATCGTTCGTTCTTAAAATCTAAGATTTTCAAGTCCTCTTGCCTCCATGTGCCAAAAATATTTCAAATATGCGATGCACATGTTGAGGGGGAGCTTTTTTTCTAAAAATATCTAAAAACAATTCAGGTTCAAAATATTTTGATCATGTATCACAAGTACGTGGATTGATTTTTAAATGGTTTTCAATTGGTTCCATTGGCAGAAGAACAATACCAAAAGACCGACCAAATTTACTTTATGCATGGTGATAAAAGGATGGTTAGGTTAGGTATCTGTTCCCCCGATCCCGCCAGAGCCGGAGGGATCTACCCAAGGAAAATCCACTAGATAGTGTAGAGTCCTTAGGTATGATGAAAAAAGGAGAAAAATGAGAAATGGGAAGAGTGAAGACTGAGCTGAGCTAGTACTAGAATAAACCCAACAAGGTTCTAGTTATGAAGTCTCGGTAAGCACTGAAGGGGTTGAAGAATGAAAAAGAATTGAATTTAAAAATGGGTGAAAAGAAATAACCCTCCAATAATTCAACCTTAGGGCAGAAACCGGGTTCAATACATATGCTACTAGTTTTTACTAAGGTAACACTGGTATTGAAGACAAGACGTCATGGACCTAGTGACGCACTGCACTACAACTTCCCAAGCTACTCAAGTTCCTCTTAAAAAGGGCTTGTTTCATTCTCACGGGGAACCTACATAATCTATCGACTTTCTCTTAGAGATTGTTGATATTGAAGAAGGAGACCATCTCCCTAGTCTCCGGCATAGGAACCAAATGTGCAAAATTGAGTCTAGAGCCACGAGATCATCAAATAAATCATATTAGGACACTGTCAATGAAGACTCTTTGTTTCTCACAATGTGGAAAGAGAGATTATATCTTAAGAGTCCTACGCGTTATCCTTGTGGTAATGCCAGAACTTCTGAGTGATATGGAAACATATTAACAAGGAAGATGGAAAGCCTTCTGGAGCCAACATCAAACAAGCTCCTGGTAGGTGGCATGTGAGATCTATCCAATAGATCATGTAACACCCCCAATTTCGTGATACGCATTGGGATTCAAGTTGGGTGTTACTTCATGGCTCAACAGTTATAATGATAGAAAACGAACTCTAATTGTGTCGTTTTAAAAGATTTATCATTCGATTTATATAAATATCAGAGTTTACAAAATGAGGTCCCAGTGGTTTTACAATAATTTTTCGAATGATAATATAGCCTTCTTTAGTATCTGTGCCCTTCCGTGCGATCCTCATAAATTATGAACTTGAGATAAACATGCTAAAAAGTTTCAACACAAAGGTTGGTGAGTTCATAGAGTTTATAGATAAAACAGTTGAGTTTAGTAGTTTCGAGTTTGAGCGATTATTGTAATATTGATAAAATAAGTAGTGGGCTACGTTGTTTTGCACCCATAGTTCGTTTGTTTAGTAATCAGTTGAACACACGTTTCAAGGTTGGGTCATGTTATTGTACCCATAAATTCAGGAGTTGCAGCATTTGTATCATTGCAACACAATATATATTGCCTTAAGTTTCATGAACGCAAACCTTAGCACGAACGCGTCATAATAATGACGTAAGTTACAAACATCATAATAATGATGTGAGCAACAATGCCCTCTAGTAGGAGTTTGACATTCTCCTAGTATTCTCAAATAAAGTGCATTTGGTTACCTATCCGGCTAACACAAATGGGGCGTCAACTGCCAATAGATCTATTCACTATATTCGCGTTCACTCTCAAGTGATTAAAGGTTCATGATATGAGGGACTTTTAGTGGCAATAGTGTATAAGTTAGGCAATAACAATCAGGATCGCATACATATAGTACTTGTGTTCAGGTTTGTAGCAAAACGTATAAAGTGTGATTATGAACTCATAGTAGTATGTAAAAGCTTTAACGAGTAGTTAAGCATGTATCTCCCCCAAAACAGTTTAAAAAACAAGTAAAGGTAGGGGCCATGAACTCACAGTAATATGTAAAAGTTTTTAGAATACTTATAAAAGTGAAAACAATTAGTTGAGCATGTATCTCCCCAAATCATTAATAAACAAGTATAAAAACGGGGCTACAAAATCACGGTAATTCATAAGAGTTTAAAATAAATGTAAAAATATCAAGGAATATTTGAGCATGTATCTCCCCCAAAACATTCAAAATAAGGAAAAGAGGGGCTATGACTCGCCTCGATGTTACAGTAGTCTGGATGGAAAACAAATTAAGTAATGTGAATAAACTTATCCGACTCGTGACCTGAGTTAGTATGTCATGTTTTGAGTATTCGAATCCAAGTTGATGCGATGATAATGCTTTATCGGTAATTAGGTAAACATGAAGTCTCTTCAAAAATTAGTATTACTTATCATACTTATTTTTATGGCTCGAATGATGGATATTAAATTTTATCGAAACCCAAGTTGTTAAATATTTTATGTTTCCAAAATGTTATAATTTACAATTTTAAATATTTACAGTTTTTACCCTTGCACTTTCAAAAATGACACTTTAAACCCTCAACTATGGGTTTTTGCCAAATTCAGCCCTTCTATAACTAACTTTGAAGAAATTACATTTTTAACCCAAGAAAACTTAATCTTTCAAAAATTACAATTTTTATACTTGTAGTTTTATAAGTAAAATTCACTTGTTTTAGGCCTAAATTGACAAAAGTGCGGGTAAGTATAAGCGAGGCCTTAAAAGGTTTTTACTACATTCTTGATCCCTTCAAGAGTTTGTCCGGTGTTCTTTCTAATGGTTCAAACTAGAAGTCTTAAGCTCTCACCGTTTGATCGCAATGATTTCCTAAAGTAGGGGGTTGGGTGCCTTTTGTGAAAAATGTTGGTTTTGGGCTATAACAGGGCCAAATAAGGATAAATTTTACACGAGGCCAGCTAATGTTTTGACAACGCATTTGATCCTTTAAACACTTTGCTGTAAGCTCTTCTAAATGGTATAGTTCTCATATCCTAGTCATCTTTGGTTAGGGAGAAGCAAGTCAATGAACATTGCCACTTGGTCACGACACGTTTTAAGGAAATTTCATTTTTAACCCATTAACTTTTACGGTGTCACCTAGGGAAATTGTAATATGTTAATTAACTCTTTTTAAGTCATTATATAACATTCTATAACTCCTACGACTCAAATTTTGAAAAGTGCATGCAAGGCCTTTTTATAAAAATCTCCGCGAGTCACCTTCTTTGTGGTTGGTTATAAAAGAGACTATAAGTGATTTTAAATACATTATTCAGGCGTTAAAATCTTTGCAGCGAGCCCTTTAAAACGGTGTAAATATCATACTTTGAAACCCTTTAATTAGCAAGATATTAATCATAGAAAAGGGCTACTTAGGCTAATCTTGCCAAATTGAAATTCTCGTTTTTAAACCATAAAACTTTCTATATTTTGTATGCAACCTTGTGAAATGTTGTTT
The DNA here is from genome assembly GCA_910596185.1 of Chrysanthemum makinoi. NCBI lineage: Eukaryota > Viridiplantae > Streptophyta > Magnoliopsida > Asterales > Asteraceae > Chrysanthemum > Chrysanthemum makinoi. The sequence goes on along the minus strand of OU343224.1, from coordinate 130,160,931 downwards.
AACTCATTTCTAATGTTTCTAGGATAGTTCATAATCAAATTTATCAAAAATCCTGAGTTTTTCCCAAATACCTGTTGTAAGGGACTTTTGGTGTTTAGGACTTATGGCCCTAATGAAGTGCCGTTTTTATGCATGAAAACTAGGCTTTTCAACCAGGTTAGGGGGCGTTTTAGAGTGTCCTAGGTGGTGTTTACAACGGTACATTGGTTGACCCTAATACCTTTAACATGATGTAAATAAATGGGGCGCAAGTAGGGGGCCTGAGACTGTTTTTGTAACATATATATAACGGCTGTTGGGATTTTTATGAAATTAGGACCTCGTTATGCGTTTTCTAGACCCGTGCACCTGAGTTTTTGAAGAAAACGTCGTTCCGGAAAACTTTCGTGCTTTAACATTTTGATGAAACGGACCAGAAACGCCTCGAATTGCGTGCCCGACCATTCTGTCACAGAAAGTTTTGACAGGTTTTTGTAAACTTTGTTAAACCATATCTTTTGACTTGTGTGACCGTTTTAGGTAATTCAAATTGCTAAGTTTTCCTTATAAAATCCTTTTTAACAGTAGGCTCTTAATATTAAAAGTTATAACGAAATGGAATGAGTTTAAAAGACTTACATGCTCGGGATTTGACAAGAACAAAATGAGACCAAATGGATTTCTAAGTTGAACAAGACTTCTTCCTTCCTTCTTGGTTCTTGACTAATCTTCTAGACTTCCCTTTAGGGCTTAAAACCAGAATATATATGAGTGTGGGAGTGTTTGTTGTATTCGAATGGGTGGTGAGGAAAAAGAAGGAATTAGGGTCGATTTATATAGGGAAGGAAGCAAGGGTTTCTGGAGGCTTTTGGATGGTCCAAGCCACCATGTTTAGGGGTAAGTGACATGGTGAGGTGGTGTATTGGAGTGTGGGAGATGGCATGTGGTGAAGGTGTGGGTGGTGTGATGTGGTAGGTGTTTTAGCCAAGAACTCTTCCCACAATGTTTGACCTAGGTGAAGTTCTAAGGGAACAAGGTGATGTGGTGCAAGAATGAACTAAGAAGGTTTTTGTGGTTCATGATTCACCATGTAATAGGTCTAATTAAGTTAATTTAGTCTTAGTTAGGATCGATCTAGGCGATAGAGAAGGAACCAAATAGGCTTTAGGTGATGGTACATAGGCTTTAGTGTGTTGTAAATGGAGTCTAGGTGAAGTAGTAACTTAGTTTTAGGGCTTGTGCATGAAAGGTTTGTGTAATGTGTTTTAAAATAAATACACCAAGGTTTATAATGAGTTTTATGTCAGTAGTATGCTCCTATGCATCAATGACTTGTACATTGGCCTGTAAGACTTGTACATTAGTATTTTGAAAATTTATCATGCACATAAAATCATAGAGTTGTATATTAGGGCTTGTAACAGAAATTAAAGTATAGCTAGGTTCCGTTCTTTAATGACTTGTACTCTAGGTATAAAATGTTGTACTTTAGTGTTGATGGGTTAGTTACGTGAAATCATAGTTATAATAAATTATGGTTTCATGAAAACTCCAATAGATAGAAAACGTTTAGTTTGGATTTTTAATAATCGTACATTTATGAAATAACGTAAAGTGGTAAATAAAAGTTGAAAACTTTTATACTTGACGTATAAGGAATGAACTTAAGACATTATGGTGTTGGTGTGTACATTTATTAAGAATGTGAGTTAAGTCATATTAGTTAGTTGTTGTGATCAAATAAATGGATATCGTTTCTTAAAAAAATTGGACGTAGAAAATGGATAAGTATTCTTTCGTTAGAATATCATATTAGTTTAATACGAGGTGTAATTTACCGGTGGTTACAGATCAACCATGTGACAACTGAACAGAAACAATGGGGCGATTCAATATCTTGAATTAATCCTGGTTCTGGTTATGGATTGACGGATACCTTTGAAAAACCGGTCATTGTGCTTAAAAGTCTTTTCTCTAGCACATCGACTGTGTATTAATGTTTCAAAATTAAAAGGTGTTTATGATTTATAACTGATTTACCTTAAAACCTTCGTTGTATTGCAAAAACACTTTATTGTGCAGTACACGATTGTTTTTTTAAAGCATTTTTCATCAATCAGTGAATCTCAAAATTCTCTGGTTCACTCTGTGAGATTTAGGATTTCACAAACACATCATAACAATAACATATGGGGCGTTCCAAAGTATTTAGAGAGAGATAGTTCTAGAGAGAGAAAGGGAAGAAAGTTGGGAACTATGTGAAACAAAGAAAAATGGTATTGAAGCTCCAACCCTCTACCTTGGGAGGTAGAGGGTATTTATAGTGTCTTACAAATACATGCCACCTACGTGCTGTGGATCAGGCATACAGTGGGTAAAGTCCCGTCCGTCCTCCATGATGTTACTTAACAAACTACTTACTAACATAACATGACTACGACTACGAGCTTTCTATCGAATACATATACTTGAGATGACCGACTCTTTAACGACTGAATTTTCTAATTCCTAACAATCTCCCCCAAAGGGAGGTCACCTCAATTTACAATGAATACAAACAGATATTACATTAGATTGTTCTAGTATTCTTGATTAAGTTCTTTGCTCAGTAGCTCGTAGTCTTTGATTCTTCATGTTCCGCATGTTTGGATAATTTCAAGTGGAGGTCTTTAACTGATCCATGTGATGATGAGTTTTGAGCAAGCATTGAGATCATCAGCAAACATTAATCTCTTACTCATCCATTGTGGTGTTGGTATTATGTGATGTTGTGACATTTGGACCAACATGCTCACATTCGCTATCATGATATATTCTCATCAGAGTAGGGGAAGCTTTTACTGGTTCATGATATTTGCAGCAGCAACATACCAGAAGCATGGAGTGAAAGTATCAGAGTCGTTGAAGCACTTATCATGATTTCTTTAGAGATGAATGTGAAGTGTGAGCGTGCGGCTATGGATTGACCGCTTCATTCTGATCAGCTGCAAACGCCGGGCGTACCTGCATACAACAGTTATCAATAAAGTGCACGAAAGTGTCTTTGAATTGAGGTACACTGCCTGTGATCAGGTAAAATTCCGAAGAATTTCCTTGACAGGATTTTGCAGCTGCTCTGGCTGTTCTCAAACCGGAACGTCTCAAAGAAGACAACACGGAGTGAGTGAACCAGCGAATTGAGATTCACTGATTGATGAAAAGAGATTTGAAAAACAATCGTGTACTGCTCAATATAAATTGTTTTTGCAATACAATGAAGGTTTTAATGAAAATCAATTATCAATCATAGACACCTTTTATTTTGAAAAATGAGTACACAGTCGATGTGCTAAAGAAAAGAGTTTTTAAGCACAACGACCGGTTTTCAAAGGTATCCGTCAATCCATAACCTGAACCAGGATTGATTCATAAATAAGAATCGCCCCATTGTTTCTGTTCAGTTGTCACATGGTTGATCTATTGGATAGATCTCACATTCCACCCACCAGGAGCTTGTTTGATGTTGGCTCCAGAAGGCTTTCCATCTTCATTGTGAATATGTTTGCATATCACTCAGATGTTCTGGCAATACCACAAGGATAATGCGTAGGACTCACAAGATAGAATCTCTCTTTCCACATTGTGTGAAACAGAGAGTCTTCATTGACAGTGTCCTAAAGAGATTTATTGATGATCTCGTGGCTCTAGACTTAATTGTGCATATTTGGTTCCTATGTCGGAGACTAGGGAGAGGGTCTCCTTCTTCAATATCAACAGTCTCTAAAAGAAAGCCGATAGATTATGTCGGTTCCCCGTGAGAATGAAACAAGTCCTTTTAAGAGGAACTTGAGTAGCTTGGGAAGTTTAGTGTGCAGTGCGTCACTAGGTCCATGACGACTTGTCTTCAATACCGGCGTTACCTTGGTAACCACCAGTAGCATATGTATTGAACCCGATTTCGGCCCTAAGTTTGAATTAATGGTGGGCTATTTATTTTCACCCTTTTCTCATTCAATTCTTTTTCATTCGTCAACCCCTTCAGTGCTTACCGAGACTTCATAACTAGAACCTTGTAGGGTTTATTCCAGTACTAGCTCAGTCTCAGTCTGCACTCTTCACATATCTCATTTTTCTCCTTTTTTCGTCATACCTAAGGACTTCTACACTATCTAGTGAATTGTCCCTGGGTAGATCCCTCCGGCTTTGGCAGGATCGTGGGAACGAATACCAAACCTAACCATCCTTATATCACCATACATAAAGTAAATTTGGTCGGTCTATTTGGTATTGTTCATCTGCCATTGGAACCAATTGAAAACCATTCAAAAATCAATCCAGATACTTGTGATATAAAATCAAAGCATTTGGTACCTGAATTGTTTTTGATATTATTAGAAAAAGAGCTCCCCCTCAACATGTGCATCAAGCATCATTATATAAGAGAAATAATTTTCATCTTTGAGGGGTTGGCTTGCATGTAAGAGTAGTTATATAAAAAATGTGGTTTTTCAAATTAGTTGCTCCCCCTCAATATGTGCATAGAGATTTGAAAATGTTTTGCACATATTAGAAGGAACCTGCACTTAGAGACAAATCAATCACGTTTCAATTCTTTGTGGTTTAAGATAGATGCTCCCCCTCAACATGTGCATGGAAAATTTGAAATAGTTTGGCACGTGTGGGAAAGAGAGCTTGTACATCCTTATAAAACCATTTATCGAATTATCAGTTTAAATCACAAATTCTCCCCCGATCACAAAACATTTGTTTTAAGAAAACATTTTAACTGATACGGATCGGATTTGAGACTTTAAACTCCATTGTTTAAACATGCAAGAGTGTTTTTTGAAAACATAACATTAGCAAAGGTTTTGAATCAACTGTATAAAACATTGTTCTTTTTTATTTTCCAACAATAAACCTTCCTCATTTACGTGCCAATTGTTTGAAAAATAACCTTTTTAATTCGATTGAAATCATTCTCCCCTCAATCAATGACATAAGTTGTTGATTGAGAGATAGAGGTTTTGACAAATGATAAGCCCAGGTGATTTTCAAAGAAAATAGAGTACGAGGTATTTTCAAAGCAATTTTATTTTCATTAGATGACAAATATTTTTCAGAAGATTCATTAGACGGAAAAATATTTGGAAAGAAAAAATTTGTCTTTGTGATGACAAACATTTGTTTTAAGAATCAGATCATGAGATTTGAAACATAGGATTAAGCATGGCTCTGTTCTTTACTTTTAAAACGGGTTACTGCCTGAAATGACAATAAACCACATTTTTCTCCGCCTCATTTTTTTTTAATTCGAATAGCATCTAAAGTCCCGTGTCATTCTTTGAATGACAGCACAAAGACCGTAGATATTATCGAATCATGAAAAACATGACAAAAATAACAATATTATTTTTATTTTTTTATTTTTTATTTATTTTATTTTTTTTGAAAATTTATATTTTTCTATTTGCTTTTTGTTGGTTTTGTAATTTTGTATTTTGCTTTTTGAATAAATATATACTAGAGATAGATGAAGAAAACTGATGGATCTGGACACACACCTTGTGTCAATGATATTTTGTATAATATTATCAAGCAAGCGGAATTTACTTAGTAATACTTTAGAAGACGGATTGTATGATGTAATGTAAGTACACACACAGATTAAACACAAAACTTAAGCTCCAATATTATTGATGAATAATACGAGTGATCTTAGCTTATCACTAGGGTTACACCTTGAAGCCTTTATGAGTAATTTGTTTACTCATAATTAGATATATTAGATACCTAAGACAATAACCTAGGACCTCCTTTTATACAACAAGGAGTCCTGTACAAGATAAGTATAAAGCTAATGATATAGAATATACACGAAATCTATTCTATACTTATCTAGACGCGTTCTTCAATAGCAGTGGTAATAATGTACCAGCAGTGGTAATACCGTTCCCACTGCTAGTGTTAATTCGAGCAGTGTAAACCACAACTATCCGTGGTAATGAATTATTCCCAACAATCCTCCCCTAAACCTTTGATTTCTTTGTAAATCAATAAGTTTCTTTAATCTGCATTATCTTCAAGGATTTGGGGAATTTAACCAAACACTTTACTTCTTTCTTAACTTCTCAATAGCTCTAGAACATTGATCTTGAAGTCTATGTAACAATGCTCTGACCTTCTCATTGTCTTCATGAACTCTTATAGTAGTACATAACATCACTGTGAGAGTTCCAGCTCTTAATGGATATTCTTTCTCAACAAGCATGAAAACATCTATTCCATCTGCTGTAGAAATATGATGAACTTCACATGAGTCATAATAAAACCATTTAGTACCAGGACATGAACATGAGAATTTCCAGAAATCATCATTAACATCTGGTTCATAGAGCCTTCTAAGATTAATCCATAACTGCATCTCCTTTGTATCTTTGAGATCTTGAGTATCAAACTTTTCTTGAACTAATCTCCATAGTGTATCAAGGTCATCTCTGTCAAAAGCTTTTATAAGATCTTCAAAGGTCATGAATGATTAAGTTTCACCACCTAATCTTGTGATCTTCCATGTTGAAGCAAAATTTGTAGCAGTGTAAACTTCCCAATAAATAATAGGATGTCGAACTTGCAGTGGTTCTGGGTAAAAATCTTCTTCTTCAATCACTATCATTCCAGTAAGTTGTTCTTCAGTGAACTTCTCAGTAGGAATTTCTTTATCAGTAGAAACTTCTTTCTCAGTAGAAATTTCTTGTTCTTTAGCAACCTTTGTCTTCTTAACAGTTTGAGAATCACTTTCTTTGGCCTTTCTCTTCAATCCAGGAAACCCTCTTGCTTCTTCTTCAGAACCCATTGGAATAAAAGCTTTATCTTGTTTTAGAGCTCTATAGTAAGCCTTTTCAACTTGATCATCAGGCATTCCTTTGAATTGATGCTTCTTCCAACCACCAACATGACAACAATAAGTCTTCATGTATACAATAATTTGTGCCTTGGTTTTTTTCTTTTTACCCTTTCTGAATGTACTAATCACATCTTCAAGTGCTTGATTGTTCTTCATTTGGATGAAATCCTTTAACTAAGCAGTTCTTTGATCTTCAGTTAAGGATGCATCAGCTACCAGGTCAATTTCCTTTTTCTTGATTATTGGATTATTAGCAATCAAGAACTCAATATCTTCTTCAGAAGGAACATAACTAAACTCTAGAGTCTTCTCTCTAAGAATTGTAAGTTGAAAAGTGGTAAGAGGATCTTCTATAGAATCTTCCATTCTACCCAATCTTTTATCCTCTAAAAAGCTTGCAACTTCCAATTCTTCAACCTTTTATTTTTCAGCAACTTGCTCTTCAGTAATCTTCATAGCAATTTCACTATCAAGAGCAATATGTGCTTGTTGTTTCTTTGAAATCTTTCTTCCAGTTTGCTCTACATTTTCCAAAACTACTTTACCTTTGTCTTTCTTTAATGTATCAATTTCTTCACTTGCAGTGGTAATATTTGGCTCTGTAGTGGAAATAGTATCAGTGGTAAAATTAGTTGCAGTACAGAAAATGTCTTGATCATCAAGTTGCTCTCCATGAGTATCAGCTTCCTTTGTTCCTTTACATGTATCTCCTTCATCTTCAAAATCAATATTCCTCCACTTAGTGTCAGCACCTGTTTTCCTCCCCTGTTTGGGAGATTTTCCCAAATCCTTATCAAAACCAGCTGAATCACCATCGGTTGGTGAGGATGAAGATGAAATCACAAATTTTGCAGTCTTCTTGTGCTTTTTCAACCCTTGCAACTCATCCTTCAAGATCTGAATTTCCTTTTGTAAATGTTTAATATCCTTGGCATGCTGCTTCTTGACAAGTGCCAAATCCTTTTGTAGAAATTCAACCTGCTTGACTAACTTTGTACACAAAACCATCAATTCCAAAGGTTGCCCACTGCCCTCAGTACTTCCAACTGTGTTACCTGTTGGGAGAGGTGAATCATGGGGCAAAGGCTCAGATTCCTCCCTAGTTGGACTAGGTTGAAGTCTTGAACCACCACTGCTTGTTCCTAGACCAAAAGGTTCAGAAACTTGCTGTGTTGTCATGAGAGGAGTTGGCTGTTTAGACCTTCTCTCATAGGTGTTAGAAACTGGTGGAGTATAATCAATGTTAGGAACATTAATTATGGGTGTATTTTATTCAGTTGAAATCTTATCAAGCATTTGAGGAAGGAGAGGTGTAAAAATCATATTGCCATCTTTGTTCAAATTTTGAAAAACTTTAGGCTTAAGGCAACTGATTTTATAAACATTTTTATGGGGTTGGAGTTGAAACTCATTTAACACTGCTTGCACAAACCTTGGATACATGAAAATTTTTGTTTTACTCTGTACATTGCCTTTCATACTTGTAAAAATATAATTTTACCAGTTAAAAACCTTATCAGTGACTAGAAAAACCAAAGGATAAGCCATGGTTGAACTAAATTGCTCATAAGATGTTTTCTTAGGACTTAGGCAATGCAAAAGAGTATGTATCAAAAATCTCCATTGGGGACAAAAACCACTCTTTTTGAAAGTAGCCTTTTTATCAGTGGTATCGTACCCCATAGATGATAAAGTATCATGAATTTCGGACATAGGTAATGTGATGAGACCATTGAGATCACCCAATTGGAGTACTCTCCTCGAAGATGCCTCAGTAACATCAATAGTTACCCCATCCACAGTGGCTCTTAGAGCATCCACTGTTTCATGTGTATCTCCATTCTCAATTGTTATGGACTGAACAGAAGTACAAAACTGTTTGATTTGAGAGATATAGATTGTGGGATTTAAAAGCAAAGCATACCTTATATGAGAGGTATTAAGAAAGTCCACAATCTGATGAAAAACAGGGCCACTCTTCTCGTTAGACTTTTGTAGGTAGGCTACTAGGTTGTGCTCATCTGTAAATTTCAAAGAAGCCATAGAAACTTTTGATGAAAAACGATATTATGTTAGTATGAATTGAAAGAATAACTAGCCAATTGAGAGAAAAAGATATATAGGGTTAGGGTTTAGAATTAATGCACAAGAGAAATTATCTTTAGAAAGTATGTAACTCAAATAAGGAAAGAAGATAATTTCCTTAAAATTTTAACCCTATATATGTGGCAATCAGTGGTTAGTTTCAACGGCTAGTAAAAAATAAGTTACTGACACAATCAGTTGTAACGGCTAGAACATGAGTGGTAAAATAACACTGTCAGTGGAAACTGTGAACTAGCAGTGGTAATTTTTAACAAAAATTTCATAAAGCAGTGGTAAATTAAAATCATTTGAAAACTAGACTGCTCTTATCATAGTTTTAAGCAAACTACCAGCTATCAATGGATTTGATATGTCTTTACCATGAGCCGTTTGCTATGGACTAGCCAACTCTTAATCATAAAGAATATGGTGAGTTGATAACCATATAGTTTTTGGTAAACTATCAACCATAAAAGGATTTGATAAGTCTTTACCAGTAGGCGTTTGCTCTGGACTAGTTGATTCTTATGTGGATTAGACATGGTGAATCAATAACCATTTGTTGTGTATCTTAGATATACACCTTTTAAGATCAATTCCCATTTAAAACTTCATTCAAACTTAAACATGAAGACAAGCAAACATATACAAACTCATACAACAAGTTCAGTACCCAACAGCCTCCCCTCAACACCATAGAACATTTTGACAAAAATTTTATGGATTAAGCTTTCCAATACTTGTTACCAAGTATTGAAATCTTCCCACATCAAGTCCTTTTGTTAATAAATCAGCATAGTTGTCATCAGTATGAATTTTGACAACTTGAATTAGTCCTTTTTCATAGCAATCTCTAATGAAATGGTGTCTAATTTCAATATGTTTCGTCTTTGTGTGTTGAACAGGATTCTTAATGATGCATATGGTACTGCTATTGTCAATATGGGTGATGGTATTCATGAAATTGTACCCATAGTCCAAAAGTTGATTCTGAAGCCATAGAACTTGAGCACAGCAACTTGCAGCAGCTACATATTCTGCTTCAGTTGATGAATTAGCCACCATAGTTTGTTTCTTACACTGCCATGGCACTAATCTGTTGCCAAGAAATTGGCATCCACCTATTGTAGATTTTCTATCCAAGCTAGCTCCAGCATAGTCACTATCTGAGAAAGTAACCAGATCTAGAGGAGAATCTCTGGAGTACCACAATCCCAGAGTAGGAAATGCTTTAAGATATCTGAAAATCTTCTTCACAGCAGTCAAGTGAGAGAACTTGGGAGTGACTTGAAACCTTGCACAAGCGCATACTGCAAACATGATGTCTGGTATAGATGATGTAAGATACATCAAAGAACCAATCATAGACCTGTACATATGCACATCAACTACTTCACCACTATTTTCCTTCAGAAGTAGATGTGTAGTCTTGTCTGCAGGTGTGCTAGATGACTTAGCATCAGTGAACTTGAACTTCCTTAGTATCTCATCCACATATTTATCCTGATTGATGAAAATACCATCTGGCCTTTGTAGTACTTGAAGTCCCAAAAAGAATGTGAGTTCACCCATAGAACTCATCTGAAATTCTTCTTTCATCAGTTTCTCAAATTCTTTGCACATCTCTGTCTCTGTAGATCCAAAAATGATATCATCAACATACACTTGAACCAGCAAGATATCATTCTTGTCTTTCTTGATGAACAAAGTTTGATCCACCCTTCCTCTATGAAACCCATTAGCAAGAAGATAAGTAGTTAAGGTTTCATACCATTTCCTTGGTGCCTGATGCAAGCCATACAAAGCTTTAACTACCCTGTATACTTTGTTAGGATATTCAGGGTCTTCAAAGCCTGGAGGTTGTGAGACATAAACCTCTTCATCAATCTGCCCATATAGAAAATCACTTTTGACATCCATTTGATAAACTTTAAAGCCTATAAAGGATGCATAGGCTAAGAACAGCCTGATTGCTTCAATTCAAGCAACTGGGGCAAACACCTCTTCATAATCAATACCTTCCTCTTGAGTGTATCCTTGCACCACAAGCCTAGCTTTGTTTCTTATAACAATTCCTCTTTCATCCTTCTTGTTTCTGAACACCCATTTAGTACCTATTACCTTCTTGCCAGAAGGCAAATCACAAAGCACCCAAACCTTTTGAAGCTTAAATTGGAGCAACTCTTCTTGCATTGCTTCCACCAAACTTTCATCTTCAAGCGCCTTGTAAACATTTTTTGGCTCCATTTGTGACAGAAAACACATAAAGAGACATTCATTCTTGCCTTCATGAGTCTTAGATTTATATATTTTACTAATGAATCCATGGACATCAGGCAGCTTTGTTTGTCTTCTAGTCTTCATAGGTGAATAGACATCTCCAGTCTTTGGCATATCATTATAATCTGCATGATCCTTGCTTGGTTCTTCATCATCAAGAAATTCTTCTGAATCAGCAAAATCAACTGTAGATGCACCTTTAGAGATAGGCACATAAATCATAGCATTGGATAGAGTATCAAGATCAAACAGCCTGTCTGGACCAGTTCCTTTAAGATTAGCTTTGTTTTCAAGGAACTCCACATGCAGATTCTCTTCAATCTTTTGGGTTCTTAAATTGAATACTCTAAAAGCTTTGCTAACCATGGAATACCCAACAAAGTACCCTTCATCTGATTTCTCATCAAACTTGCCCAGATAATCAATGGTATTAAGAATAGATACATGAAATCCAAAGGGTCTCATGAAGTCTAGGATAGGTGGTCTTCCCCTAAATAACTCATAAGGTGTCTTGTTCTTTGTCTTTACCACTAAAACCCTGTTTTGTACATAACATGCAGTGTTAACTGCTTCAGCCCAAAAAGTGATTGGCAATTTAGAATCTGCCAACATGGTTCTAGCAGCCTCTATAAGTGTCCGGTTCCTCATCTCAGCAACACCATTTTGTTGAGGAGTTCTAGCAACACTAAATTCTCTTTTAATACCTTTGTCTCTGCAAAAATCATCCATAACTCTATTCTTGAATTATGTCCTATTGTCACACCTAATGATTTTAACTTTCATATCATATTGGTTTTCAACTTCTATGATAAAGATCTTGAGGATGTCAGTTGTTTCATCCTTGGTTCTAAGGAAGAAAACCCATGTAAATATGCTAAAATCATCAGTCCCAACAAGACAATATTTCTTCAAATTCAAGCTGCTCACTGATGTAGGACCAAATAAATCCATATGCAGCATTTGAAGTGGGTGAGCAATAGAGTTAACCAGCTTTGACCTGCAAGAAGCTCTGTGTTGTTTGCCTTTAAGACAAGCCACACAGGTTTGATCATTTTCAAATCTTTTCTGAGGCAGACCTCTCACTAAACCATCTTTGACAATCTTGTTAATGGTTTTGAAGTTAACATGACCAAGTCTTCTATGCCATAACATGGATTCATCCACTGTGGCCTTTGCAAGCAAGCAAACATAATCCTCTTTATCAACAATGTTGTTCATATCAAAGCTTTATAGGTTGCCTTTTCTAAGAATCTTAAGAAGAATCTGACTTTCATCAGGCATCTTAAAATCCTTAGAGAGAACAAAGCACATATCTTTGGTAAAAAGAACATTGTTCTTCTTGTCACACGTTTGTGACACACTAAAAAGATTATAATTAAGCTCTTTTACATAATACACAGGTTCAAAATCCAAGTTACCAGTTTTAATTACACCTTTACCAGCAACCTTTCCATTTACTCCACCTCCAAAACTGACATACTGTCCATCATAATGCTCAAAGTCTGAAAGATAGGACTTGTTGCCAGTCATGTGCCTTGAACACTGATAAGGTTTTAAAATGTACCATTTTGAGGGGTCGTTTAAGCCCTTATTTGATCACTTTTGTATCCGTTATTACTTAATGTCGTTCATTTTCACTTTTTAGGTCTCTTGAAGGCAAATTGCTGGAATGGCGCTTATTTGAACGAAAAGGCGCCAATATACGAAGAAAATGGCCAAAGTCAAGAATCGAGACACTCAAGCTGCTGAAATACAAGGGGACGGTGTCAGGTGTTAATCTGCGACGCCTTCGGAGCATTTTGTGACGGCTTAGAAGTGAAATTGCTTCTTTTCAAGGGACGGCGTCAGGCTTTAAAAGAGTAGGTCGTCGCAACTCAAACGGCCTAGATTTGATCCAGACGGCGTCAGAAGCTGAAGAGGACGGCGTCACAAGCACAAGGTGACGCCGTCGCAAGACTAACGTGGCCAAGACGAAACCCTAATGACGGCGACCCGACGGCGTCACAAATAACAAGGTGACGCCGTCACAAGTGTAATCTTATATATAGAATCCGAATTTTTCAGTATTTGTGTGTAGTCTTTTGAGTAAATTTTGGAGTAAGACCTAAACCGAACCAAGGCTGTCTTGTACACTATTTTAGGGTTCCAAACCCTAACTTACACCAAGATAAGTTCTTTACTTAATTAATTCAATTATGTCTTTGATTATTTGTGTGTATGCTTGCATGTTCTCCATGTCCGGCTAATTTACTTGTGTGTTTGCTTAGGGAATATGAAACTTAATTATTGAATATTGATTGGTTGTCTCTTATCTTAATTGTTAATGATCTAGTAATGCGATAGGTCATTCGCTGTGTAGTTAATGCTTGATTAATCTTTGTGAACCTTAGACTATAACACCTAGAGTAGTTGTAGACTAAACCATCCAAAGAGTACCTTAGAGTTAGAGTTTATAAATCCTAGAGATTTTGTTGACGAGACCCTTTGGTAGTTTCAAAGAGTTAGGGATAAACGCATACCCTACGACTTTAGACACACAACACGATTAAGAATAAGGACGTGACAATTCAACCATCAATAGGAGATAATTAAGGAGTAGTACAACCTAAGTAAACACATCTTTAAATTATCATACGAGCACACAATAATTAGACATAGACTACCACCACCTTAGTTAATTAGATAATTAGATAGTAGAAGTAATCGGTAGAAATACCAACCCCCCAAATCCAAACCCCGAGATTCGTACCTTTTCTACTTCCTAAAAACATATAAAAATACAAAAATAATCTTCCTCAACCCCAACCTTAGAGTAGTAACTTCTTACTAGCATTCCTATTCCCCTAGAGAACGATATTAATACTCGTGGCTTACCCTAATACTACACTACAATGATAAGGTTCACTGCCTAGGGTGTTATAAAACTTGCTCGAAGAAAAGGAAGTTCCTTTGACCTCGAACGACGCGTGTAGCGTTATCAAGTTTTTGGCACCATTGACGGGGAATAGAATAGCTAGTTAGTAGTCCACCTTGATTCATATCAAGTAAATTTTTCTCATTTTTAGCTTTCTCTTAGTCTATCCCCCTTCTTCGTAACCTTTGTTCGTAACCCATCACTTTTCATCATGGAAGTTGAAAACCCCCCTCAAATCATTGTCCCGCCAAGAGACCGTACTCTTGGTGAATACTCCAGACCTAGCCACCAAGGTTATAGGAACACCATTGAGCTTCCCGACCAAGCCCAAACTACGGCCATGCGATCCGACACCATCCGGTTGGTGCAAAATGGATGTGCATTCCACGGACTTCGTTCCGAAGATCCTAATCAACATCTTAGAGATTTCCTTAAAATTGTCAATTCCATCGACCTTGATGCTACTGCTCGGGAGACCACGCGCCTGCGTCTCTTCCAATTCTCTCTAAGGGACCAAGCTAGTAATTGGCTTGAGCGACTTCCCGCCGGCTCCATCTCAAGTTGAGATGATCTCACCTCTCGCTTCCTTGCTCAATTTTTCCCACCGGGGAGAACCACTAAGCTTAGGAATGATATCTTGATGTTCCAACAACGTCAAGGTGAATCTCTCTACGAAGCATGGACTCGATTCAAGGACTTACTTCATAAAGTCCCTCATCACGGCATTGATCTTTGGCTCCAAGTCCAACTCTTTTATGATCATGTCAACTTCCCCACTAAGCGATCCATTGACCAAGCGGCCGGTGGAAAACTTGGTGATCTCACCGCGAAAGAATCGTGGGGTATAATAGAGGACCTTGCTCTCTATGACAACGAAAGTTGGAATGACCCCCGTGAGTTGCCCAAAACTGTTAAAGCAATCTCCTTGGCTCCCATTGACTCACAACCTTCTGACCATAGAATGCTCGAGCTTGAAGATCAAGTAAAATTCCTAATGAGTTCCTACAAAAATCCTAAGTCTTCACATCAAGTGAATAAAATCACTCTACCTTGTGAGTTATGTAGTGGTCCCCATGACACTCGTGATTGTACAAGACTCCCCGAACACGCCTTTGCGGACTATGCCTCCAAGCGTACCAACGGAGCGGGAGAGACGCGGTACACTTTCAAGCCCGAACAAAACAACTTAGGAAACTCTTACAACCCCTCATGGAAAAATTACCCCAATCTTAAGTGGAACCAAAACTCAAGCACACCCTAAAGCTCATCTAGTCCACCTAATAGGTTCAATTCTCTTAACACCGGTAACCCCACTAATCTTGAGGAAATTGCATCTAGATTCATGCCATCTCAAGACACTCGATTGAATAAGCTTGAAGCCAATTTTAAGCAAAGACAAGGCGAGATGACAAACAAGCTTGATGCCCTCTTAAAAGCCTTTAATGAAAGGGAAATTGGAGCACTCCCAAGTGATACTATAAAGAACCAAAAAGTGAATTCGATTTCATCGACTTCATGTTCTTGTTCACCATGGGAGAGTGCACATCCATGTCCCTCACACCCAACGGTTCACTCGGTAAATGCTATCAACAAGGGTTCGAAGCAATCCAAAATGAGATCCCAAGGACCTGCACCATTGGTAGAACCTATTCTTGAAAAACCCATCAACCAAGAACCCAAACCCAATCTAAAGGAGGAGTATAAGGAACACCATCAAGAAAAACCGGTTCTTGAAGTCTTAGCTCATGCACCTTATTATAATGCTTTAAAAGAAAAATATGAGTTGGAACTTAAACTTGGAAAACATGGGTCCGCCTTTGTGCGAAATAATCTACCTAAGAAGTTAGACGATCTCGGGCTATTTACTCTTCCGTGTAGGCTTGGAACTTCCAACCCTCTCGATGCTCTAGCCGACTTAGGATCATGCATCAATCTTGTTCCGTTGTCCCTCCATAGAAGCCTTAACTTAGGTAAAATAGAACCAACGGAAACCATCTTAGGTCTAGTAAACGGTAGTGTTGCATATCCGGTAGGGATAATAAAAGACATGGTAGTACACGTAGGAGAGTTGCCTCTTTTGGCCGACTTCCATGTGCTAGACATGAATAAGGACCCGACATGCCCATTACTAGTAGGAAGAGGATTCTTAGCTACCGCTAGTGCCATCATCGATTTTAAGATGTCCAAGATAGTTGTAGGAGAGGGGAGTGCTAGGTCCATCTATGATGTCAAAAAACATGCGTACTACAAAGAGGTCGAAATCCCACATGAGATTAGGATGGATAGAGCGCCTTCTAGATATGGACCTTGGATAGATAAGAACCTCATAGGTCCCCAACGACCTTTCTACTTAGATGAAGCCTTTGCTAGTAAAGCAACTTTCCATGAAAAAGAAATGGCTAGGGACATGGAAGTAAACCCATTCGAGGACGCCTTGGTATTTAGGAAGATGACCGAGTTCCTAGGAAGTTTGCCCGTTAACCTCGTCATGAATAAGTGGAAACTTGAGAAGCCTAAACATAAGTGGGATTAGAATAGACCACCTAGTGATGGTAATGGAGAGTGGCACATTAGGATAACAATCTATGATGATAAGTTTGAAAAGGCATATCGAACCAAACGTACTACTAGGAACTTAATTGATAAGTTTGATCCTTATGACATTGTTAAGGATAAGCTTACTTATATCGGTACGTAGGGGCGCGACTACGAGTCTAGCGACAAGACTCATAAATAAAGAAAAGCGCTTCGTGGGAGGCAACCCATGCTTAATTGTTTGCTTGTTAGTGTCATACATCTTTTATTGATTGCTTATTCTCATGTTTAAATTTGTAAAAATGCTTTATTTCGTTTTTAACCTCGTCTTAATTGCATATAAAGGTATTTTACATAAAGGATAAGTGTAGGGAGGATTAAACACGTTTTCCAAAGAAATGTGAACATGAGCATTACAATTAATTAAAAGATGTATATAAGTGTTTGTTCGAGTCAAATGCTTGTATCGAGTCATAATGGATGTTTTGCAGAAATTTTTCCAGATTCTAAAGATGTAAATTTTCTAGAATTTTTTCCCGAAAATCACAGACCAGTTTTCGTCAGGATAACCTGACGGCGTCAGGATCGCAACCTGACGGCGTCAGGAAGGAGTAAAAACAATAGATTACTTTTTTCTCGTTTTCTGAGCTACTTATAAATTCTTGGAATTTTCCAGGTCTTAATTTTCTAGAAATTCTGTAAACATCCATTCCACAAGCATTATATCCTAGTTTAGTAGAGTCTTATATATATTATTACCGCCGATTTTACGCGAAGGTTTCGATTGTTTTCTTCAAGTGTGCAGGTTTTATTTATCAAGAAGAAGATACATAAGATTGGAAGGATCTTTTCACGCATACATTCTTCTTGGAAAGGATTTAACCACTACTTCACACACGGATCCTACCGAGCTAATCAGGAGAGTATTAGTTTCTTTCATTTTTAATTACCTTCTATTATCATAACTTTGATACTTTCAGGGAACATTGGGGACAATGTTCAGTTTAAGTGTAGGGAGGGAAAATAAAACGGGAACTTTGAAACTATGCTTATCCTTGATTATTTGCTTTGTCCAATTGTATTTGCGTAATAAACCATGAGAAAATGTCGTTTAGGGTAATTTTGGCACCAAATTTAAAATTTTTCATGACATATAGGAGTGGGCCATTAGTCTTAACAAAAGCGTCTCACGGATAGGAAGTTGCATGACTAGCACAAAACCCTTTACCACTTAAATTCCACCAAAAATGTGAGGATCGCCCTTAGATTAGTAGGAATTAAAGCATTCATCTTTAATGCTTAGAGTGTGAACCGGTAGTATATTAGATTCTAGAACTTGTTTTGTGATGCATCCCGAGATCGCTAGTAAGACTACACTTGTTTAGTAAGGAATAACTAAATGATAAGAGGCATTAGGATAACCCTTGTTTGATACCCGAAATATAATTACTTCTTCCACATCGGTTGAGTACTTCCCCCACACCCTTGCGTTGTACTCATCTTTAGTACACGATACCCCTAGTTAAACCCTCAGAGCCTATCCTTTTCGCGGTTCTCGTGATGTTTCGGTTTTCCGGAATATCAATGAAGAGCATTGTTTACACCCCACCCCCAAATGTACACCCAAATCGCCTTAGCCTACCTTGTATGCACTCACTTTCAGTGCATTATTGTTATCACACTAAAACCCTTAGCTCAATTATCTAGTTGCTCGCATGAGTTGCTAAGTCGAGTCATATCCTTTGTACACAGTTTTAGGACGATTAGGACTCATGGGAAAAGTTAAGGTTTATAAAATGATGGGAAGGGAACGTTAAATTCAAATTCCCTTCATTTTCGTAATAATGTACTCCAAGTGTTTTGATCTTTTCAATTCGGGTCAAATTAGTGTTAGAATAATAAAAACTCAAGTGTAGGGATGTGCCTATAAATCCCAATCATTTTGATGTTACCGTAGAGGATGGTAGAGTAAAAGAGTATAAAAAAATTGAAAAAAAAATAGAAAAGGAGAAAAAGAAAAAAAATAGAGTATGAAAAAAAAAAAAAAACATACGGGCTACCATCCTACATCTATCCTTTAAATTTATGTTTGTTTATTTCAGTTATCTAGAGTTTAGAGTGTCGAGTCTTGGCTTAGCAACGCCATTCTTCGTATGCTTGTAACATAAAGATTTTTGACTTGCCACCACTAAATAGCCTATCCCACCAAACCCTTTGTTTCCCTACCGTAAGCCTAACATTACAACCCTTTAAAAGACCTCTTTGATAGTCTTTCCTAGGTGCTTACGCCAAAGTGATGGAGGTTTGATATATTTTCAAGCCTATGGTAATCTATGTACTAGGACCGGTTAATGAGTGTTTATCTTTCATTTCCAACTTGTTATATTTCATATACACCCGAGAGATGTGAGTATCCAAACACCCCATGTGAGGTGCTAGTATGTAATTTCCGTTCTTGTTATGACTTTTGCGCGGCTTATATGTGTTGTGGATTGTTCTAAACCAATGCTTCATGACCCCTAACTTATAAATTAATTGGCGAAAAGCACATTTGCTTGAGGACAAGCAAATACCAAGTGTAGGGATATTTGATAAGGTTTTAAAATGTACCATTTTGAGGGGTCGTTTAAGCCCTTATACGATCACTTTTGTATCCGTTATTACTTAATATTGTTCCTTTTTCACTTTTTAGGTCTCTTGAAGGGAAATTGCTGGAATGGCGCTTATTTGAACTAAAAGGCGCGGATATACAAAGAAAATGGCCAAAGTCAAGAATCGAGACACTCAAGCTGCTGAAATACAAGGGGACGGTGTCAGGTGTTAATCTGCGACGCCGTCGGAGCATTTTGTGATGGCTCAAAAGTGAAATTGCTTCTTTTCAAGGGACGGCGTCAGGCTTTAAAAGAGTAGGTCGTCGCAACTCAAACGGCCTAGATTTGATCCAGACGGCGTCAGAAGCTGAAGAGGACGGCATCACAAGCACAAGGTGACGCCGTCGCAAGACTAACGTGGCCAAGACGAAACCCTAATGACGGCGACCCGACGGCGTCACAAATAACAAGGTGACGCCGTCACAAGTGTAATCTTATATATAGAATCCGAATTTTTCAGTATTTGTGTGTAGTCTTTTGAGTAAACTTTTGGAGTAAGACCTAAACCGAACCAAGGCTGTCTTGTACACTATTTTAGGGTTCCAAACCCTAACTTACACCAAGATAAGTTCTTTACTTAATTAATTCAATTATGTCTTTGATTATTTGTGTGTATGCTTGCATGTTCTCCATGTCTGGCTAATTTACTTGTGTGTTTGCTTAGGGAATATGAAACTTAATTATTGAATTTTGATTGGTTGTCTCTTATCTTAATTGTTAATGATCTAGTAATGCGATAGGTCATTCGCTGTGTAGTTAATGCTTGATTAATCTTTGTGAACCTTAGACTATAACACCTAGAGTAGTTGTAGACTAAACCATCCAAAGAGTACCTTAGAGTTAGAGTTTATAAATCCTAGAGATTTTGTTGACGAGACCCTTTGGTAGTTTCAAAGAGTTAGGGATAAACGCATACCCTACGACTTTAGACACACAACACGATTAAGAATAAGGACGTGACAATTCAACCATCAATAGGAGATAATTAAGGAGTAGTACAACCTAAGTAAACACATCTTTAAACTATCATACGAGCACACAATAATTAGACATAGACTACCACCACCTTAGTTAATTAGATAATTAGATAGTAGAAGTAATCGGTAGAAATACCAACCCCCCAAATCCAAACCCTGAGATTCGTACCTTTTCTATTTCCTAAAAACATATAAAAATACAAAAATAATCTTCCTCAACCCCAACCTTAGCGTAGTAACTTCTTACTAGCATTCCTATTCCCTAGAGAACGATATCAATACCCGTGGCTTACCCTAATAATACACTACAACGATTAGGTTCACTGCTTAGGGTGTTATAAAACTTTCTCAAAGAAAAGGAAGTTCCTTTGACCCCGAATGACGCGTGTAGCGTTATCAAACACCCACTATCTGTATATCCTTGATCTGATCTTTTTGACCTTGGATGTTCCTCAGAGTCACAGAAAGCCATGAGAGAAAAATTCAGTAGAAATGAGAGCAGCATCAGAATGTTCTTCTTCTTGATCATCAGCCATGAAACTCCAATCATAGCTCACAGCATCAATAGCCAACATTGCCTTTGGTTCTTCCACATTTGGTTCCTTCTTTTGCTTGTACCAAGTAGACCTGTTGTCCTTGGTCTTTGTTCTTCTACATTCTCTAGCAAAATGTCCCAACTTGTGGTAGTTAAAGCACTCCACTTTCTTCTTATCAAAGCCTGCAGTTTCATTACCATTTATATGAATAGGCTTGCCAGTCTTCTTGTAGAATTTCCTAGCCCTCATGCTAAGAAGAGCTATTTGCCATTTTATTTCCATCTCCTCCAAGTCATCTTCATCAATTTGCTCTATGTCTTCATGAGTTATAACAGAGCCATTTACTTGTGTGGAGATGAAAGCATAGAAAGTAGGATCTCCAATACTAGCAATCTTCTTCTTTGAACCTACAGTGGTAACATTAGCATTACCAGTGGAAACTTTAGAACCAATAGTGGCAACATCATTATCACTATCATCTACAGAATCATCACTGTCAACAGAGGTTGACAACAATGCCAGGCTACTAGAGCTTGTACCAAGTTTCCCTGCCTTCTTTAACCTTTGCTCAATAAGTTTGAAATTGTTATAAAGATCATTGAGCTTCATTGTTTCAATGTTTGATTTGTTTTCCCAAACAGTTACATTGGTTTGAAACTCTGAAGGCAAACTTCTTAAAAACTTCAAATTGAGGTCTTCCTTTTCTACCTCAATGCCAAACACAGTCAGTTGTGTAACAATCTTCTGTAGTTTGGTGAAGATGCTATCAAGTGAGTCATTGCTTGAAGCAGAGAAGTTTTCATAACTTTGCTTGAACAGTGTCTTTTGTGTCTTCTTTGTAGCATCATTACCACCAAACACTGAGCAGATCTCTTCAAACAGTTCTTTAGCAGTTTTGAACTTGCTAAATGCAATGATCTGGTCTCTAGGAAGAGTCATCACCAACAAACTTATAGCCTTAAGATCATTCTTCCTTAGTGCCTTTTCAACACTAGATTCAGCACTGAAACTTTCACAACATCTGATTCACCAACCTTCACAGTACTAGTCACAGGTTTGAAAGAATCACCAATTTGAATGATCTCCTATAGAGCATAGTCCTGAATGAGAAAGTATTGCTCAATCAGAATCCTCCACATCTCAAACTCATTAAGTTTGAGCTTAGGTAGCCTTGGTGTAGAAGAGTTGGGCTGGTTGTTTTCCATCTCCATTAAATTAAGTGAGTAGATTAAGTTTATTCCTTGGATCTTCTAAAAACAAAATATCAGAACCTGTTGCTCTGATACCACTTGATGGATCTGGACACACACCTTCTGTCAATGATATTTTGTATAACATTATCAAGCAAGCAGAATTTACTTAGTAATACTTTAGAAGACGGATTTTATGATGTAATGTAAGTACACACACAGATTAAACACAAAACTTAAGCTCCAATATTATTGATGAATAATACGAGTGATCTTAGCTTATCACTAGGGTTACACCTTGAAGCCTTTATGAGTAATTCGTTTACTCGTAATTAGATAGATTAGATACCTAAGACAATAACCTAGGACCTCCTTTTATACAACAAGGAGTCCTGTACAATAT
This sequence comes from Chrysanthemum makinoi, assembly GCA_910596185.1. Classification (NCBI taxonomy): domain Eukaryota; kingdom Viridiplantae; phylum Streptophyta; class Magnoliopsida; order Asterales; family Asteraceae; genus Chrysanthemum; species Chrysanthemum makinoi. Next base: position 130,138,498 of record OU343224.1, on the reverse strand, counting down.
AAGTATAAATCTAATGATATAGAATATACACGAAATCTATTCTATACTTATCTAGACGCATTCTTCAATAGCAGTGGTAATAATGTACCAGCAGTGGTAATACCGTTTCCACTGCTAGTGTTAATCCGAGGAGTGTAAACCACAACTATCCGTGGTAATGAATTATTCCCAACAAAAACCTTTTACTCCTCTTCTTCCTCTTGAAGACGTTTAAGTGTTTCCGGCTGTAGACTCTTTAGACCAAGTCGTGGGAGGATAAACTCAAAACGTTCTCTAGGAAGAGCTTTGGTGAAGATGTCTGCTAATTGGTATTCAGTCCTTACAAAGTAAAGTTCCACCACACCATTTTCCACTTGCTCCCTGATGAAATGATGTCGAATGTCGATGTGCTTTGCTCTTTAGTGTTGTACGTTGTTGCATGAGAGAGCAATGGCACTTTTGTTATCACAGTACCGAGGGGTTTTGTTGAATTTGTTAGGTCACAAGTTTTACAACACAAGCTTATAGAGGAAGAGATGAAGGCGATTGAACAAGTATCAAACACACACACAAACAATATAAGACACGGTTATGCGTAGGTGAGTGAATGAAGAGAAAAACTTGAACAACCAACCCTCAAATGAGGGTTTACAAGAGTTTATATAGGCAAGGAGCTAGGGCAACACTCCCTCTCCTTCCCTATTCCTTATTGGGCTTGGATCAAGCTTATGGGCCTTCTACATAAGCTTGACCTTAAACAAACATAAAGGCCATAACAAAGCTATCTATTACATATGAAATATAAATACTTGAAATACTGTTTAGGAGTGATTCCAACAATCTCCCCCTCAAGTATATATGAATGTAAACGGTGAAGGCGTTGATGTAATAGTAGCGGTGACGTCTTCTGACATTCTTCTTTCTTGTGAGAGGAATTGTCTTGATTCGAACCATCTCCCCAGTGTAGAGAGATAGTTATCTTTGAACAGTTATGCTTAGACGTCATCTTTAACTTTGTTCTTAGATCATTGTTCTTTGTGGTGAAAGTGATAGTATGTTGTTGTTTGCATCAGTCTGCCTCAGGTCTGCTTCGCTGCTCCAGTGTCTCCACGTCATTCTTCAACATGCTCACACGCTCTTTGACGTTGGAAATCAATACTGATGAAGTTCTTTAAGTCTTTGACTTTGTAGATTCTTTGATTAGATGAAGAATCATTCTGACTGTTGTGTTGCTTTTGGATAAAACTTCCATTAGTGATGATGTTGGCGTGAGCATGAGAAGAATCAGCACGATCATCCCACTCCGGTGCTTCCATAAGAAGAAAACATTTCAAACGGTTAGTAATAAGCGGTTTCCGCCACTTACAAGTTTGAACTTCGAGAGTGTCAACAAAGATAGTGTGAAGACACAACTCTAATTCTTACAAAGGCCGTTCTGAACTGAGTCCCACAAGTGAGATAGCGCGATGTACCGAAGTACATCTATAGTTCAGATGAGTCGCTGAGGTACACCGAATCATCACCTCACGGCTGTAGACCGTTTGAGACACACTCCGCGTAATCCACGGGGAGTTACCGAAGTGACCTGCTGTCAGGGCTGTTTGATGTTGACCGGCAGAGTTTCCATTCAATCACTGAGGATCACAGATGTGAACCTCTCAAAAATGTTCTCGACAGATTGCTAAGATCTGTGAAGGTCTCGATATGAACCACTGATGATCTTATTTGTTGATCATCAAGTGATTAAATGTCAAGTGTTCCTAAGAGATCTTTTCATGAATCTCGTGGCTCTAGACTCAATAGTGCGTTTTGGTTTTCCTGAGCGGAGACTAGGGAGAGGGTCTCCTTCTTCAATACCAGCGATCTCTAAAAGAAAGCCAATAGTTTACGTAGGGTTCCCTGTGAGAATGAAACAAGCTTCTTTTGAGAAAAACTTGAGTGGCTAAGAAGGTTTAGTGCATGCGTCACTGGGTCCATGACGACTTTTAATTTTCAATACCGGTGTCACTAAGTGACAACCAGTAGCATATGAATTGAACCCGGTGTCTGCCCTAAGTTGAATAATCTGGAGGGTTATTTCTTTTCACCCTTTACTTTACATTTCTTTTTGATTCTTCAACTCCTTCTTTCTCCGATTCTCATTTTCTCCTTTTTATAATCATTCCTAAGGACTTCTAACACTAACTAATGGTAGTGTCCTTGGGTAGATCCCTCCAGCTCTGGCGGATCATAGGACGGTTATTCCTAACCTTAGTCACCTTATAACTCCATGACTAACCTATGTTTGCCATTAAAAACCACTGTATGTTAAAATCTCTCTCAAAGGGTTTGTTAATGAAAAACATGTTTGAACCACAGTGAGAGATGAAGTTTTGCATAAATACTCCCCCTCCACATGTGCTTAATAATTTTAATGGTTAAATGCACAGTGAGGAAAGAGCGCGCACTTTTTGAATTGATTCACTGAAGATAGACAATCCCCCGCGAGACACGGTTACGTTGCATAGTTAAAGAGTTACATTGTCAGCTTTTAGGTGACAACTAGCTCTAATAACTATCTTGAAGGTGTAGACAAACCTCGAAAGGTTGTTATACCCGTCAGAGTTCATGTCTATCAAGAGTTTCTCGAATGGTACTTTCTACTTGGACAAGTCCTTTGCGAGACACGTTTACATCACTAGCGAACTAGCTTGAAATTATTACCCGTCCAGGACAAGTCTTTTCGAGTTACTAACAGTTAAGCACCGTCAATTCGTAGGTTAAGTCTGAGGTACACGGATTCATTTGCATTTTGTACAACATATTTCTTATCACACAATTTTCTCCCCCTCAAAAATGGCATATAAAATGTTATTTTTGAACGTTTGAGAATAAATATGACCATTTTGAGTTTTGCGGGAAGAGTGACCACTGTGAACAATTTGTGAACAACGTTTTAATTCAAATACTCCCCCTCAACTAGTGATATAAACGGTTGAGGTTTTAAAATCATATGGGGAAGTACTTGTCTTTTTGAGCAAAACCTTGAAAAATGAAAGGTTTGATAGGTTTTACTCAAAAATAAGAAGCTTTCATTCCTTTTATAAGGATTGTGGCACTGAGGCGTACCACAGGGTCCTTTCTTGACCATTACGGGTTGTACACTGTTATGTGTGCACAAGCCATTGACATATATAAGCAAACATCCAAAATTATGAAGGAAACAATTCAAGGGGTACCAGGAAGTGCAGTGATGTTCCCAGGAGTGCGCACAGGGCGTTGAAAGCCGGTGATGTTTATCCTGGGTCGACCACCAACATAGCTCTCCAAACGTCTGAACTGATCCCTTCTGAACAACCGTTCATCAATCATGGTGATGATACGTCTCACATCCCTCTTTTCCTGAGAGTTCCAGCGCTTAGAATTCCCAACTTTCAGGCGTATATCCTTCAACCTGTATGCCAATCCATCCCTAACCATCTTCAAGGTATGATCCCCGAATTTGTGAAGCTCACTACACGCCATTAAGCAGTTTCTTCGAAGTTCACTGCGGTAAACAACGCCGAAAGGTTTGCTGATGAGTGTGTATTGAGATAGCTGGTTGAGATCGGGAAGAGTGAGCGTTGGAGGAGTGAGGTTGACACGCTTCTGATAAGATTCAACAGCCATCTGGATATCTTCGACACGTTCTTTGATCACGATGCGTCTAATGAAGATGAGAAATGACTTGATAAATTCACGTTGAACTTCAGTTGAGAATTGTCTCATACGACCCTGTACTTTGGCCAGGTACATGTCTTCGATGTCGTTGAGGGACAAGTTCTCAAAGTCAGCTTCGGAGAATCCATAGTCCTGTTCATCTTGTCGTTTGACTATGATATTCTTCAAGAATGTGTAGTCCCACTTAGACTTGAGATCAATGTGTTTGATGGCCACGATGTCCTTGGAGCTATACACTTCATGTTGAGACTTCTGAACCAGGCAGCTTCTGTAGTAGATTCTTCGGCGTTCAGGCCAATGATGAATCCCATACAATGCATCTTGGTCGTATGCTTGCACGTTGTCAGAAAACAAGTGATTTGCACGTTCCTCGATAGCTATGCAGTTTGAGTAAATAGCCGCTAGAAATGGAAGAGTCAATGATGTAGCGTATTTTCGTGAGCCATCACTTCCGTGTAAGAGAAAATCCAGGTCTTTGTTAAAAAAGTATCGGAAGGGAATCCTTGGTTCGTCTGCTTGGCCAATGGTTGGTAGAGGTTTGGTCCAATCGGTGTAGTATGGAGGGTTGTCCCTTTGTGTGAAGTCAAGGTTTGCTTCCGGATTGAGCCAATCCATGTTGTTAGACATGGCTCTAGCGATGTTCTCAAGATGATATTCGACCTCGAGGGCGCTTTCAGAGCTGTCTGTTAGAAGTTGGAATGCTTCATTCTTGATTCGCTTCAATTCAGATTTCGTCATTTTCTTCACATGGAACTTTTCTTGCAACAGTTTTGCATGCTCCAATGTTGAACCGTCTACCAATTCCTGACCTGCATCTGGGTAGGGAGTTTGATTGACAAGTGTGGAGAACCATTCAAACTCTTCGGTTTTATCGTCATCTAGCCATGATACAACTCCAGGCTGAGTCGTCTTCTTCTTCTTTTTAGAAGGCCTTGATGATGATACTGGTTTCTGCACTTGTTTGGGTGAGGTGGGTTGTTGTCGGGGCTCAAGGACCTCTTCATCGTCACCACCCGTATACTCAAAGTAATCACCTGTTTTATGAGTCAGGGGTGGTAACTCGGAATCGTCCCGAGGTTTATCTGTAGAAGACCGAGGTTGTGGAGACTTATGTTGAGAAGAAGTCCGAGGTGAAGGAGGTGGCATAGAAGTAGATATACCAGACTGTTTCTGACGTTTAGGTGCAGAGTCCTTATCCTTATCATCGTCATCTCTTGGTCTTTTGGATTGATCGGCTGACTCCTTGCATGATGATCTGAGTTGATAGTCAAGTAGGATTTCAAAAAATTTAGCTTCATCCGAAGTAAACGTTCCAGATCTCTTTGACATTTGCATCACAAGTTTATCGATTAACTCAGATTCAGAGAAATCAGCTTCTTTGGCCATTGTATGTTTAACCAATGCTACGATGTTAGGGGTGAGTTGTCTAGAAAATACTTCTTTTGTCACACTGGGGACAGTGTCGAGAAGAAACTTGTGGGTTTGATCTCTTGCTGACTTCTCCAGTTCCTTTTGGACTTTAGGAACGATATCCTGAAGGTACTTTTGAGTGTAACCTTCAATCATTTCATTCAGTTCCTCTTTTCGATGACTCTTCATGAACGTCTGAACAAATTCCCTTTCTTTCTCCATCTTGTCTATCTCATCATTTAAGGACTGAATTTGGTCAGCAAACCAATTCATTTTTCTGTAAGTTATGTCCTTCTTTCTGATTTGTTGGACAGCTTTTACAATCCTTTTATGAGACTGAGAGATCCAAGACTTTGGTGGTTTCTTCACTGATTTGGATGATGATCTGGTTGACTTTGTTGATGGTGGTAGTGATGAGTGAGACGAAGAATCCGATGATGAGGAGACATGAGGAGACTTCATGTCCTTAGGAGTTTCTGAGGTTTTCTCCTTTGAGTGTGTTGGACTGTCTAGAAGAAACTTTGTATAATCATCCTCGTCATCTCTAGACTTGTCTTTCTCAGTTTCCTGTTTCTCAAAATCATACACAATAGTGTCCTCCACAGGCTGTTGTTGTTGCAGAAGAGTGGTGGCACCAGATCCCTTATCGGGTCGATTAACCGCATCAGGATCTAGAGAGGAGTGGGCAGCTCCACTTGATCCTCCGGGGCCACCCATTTGATCTTTAGCAAATTCTTCGGCCTTTTGAATGTGTCTGACGTTGTGAAACTTCTTCCTGTATGATTTATCCAATTGCTCTTCTTCTTCTTCTTCTGAGCTATCATCCTGTGACACAAGAGCAGGAGTCTTCCCTTTTCCTTTAATACTATGAGGACTTGGGGGTTTTAGTACTGAGGGATTTTCATCCTTTGCAGTTTCAGAGTATGTGAACTCTTCATCTGTGTCAGTAGCCTTAGAGTCCTCGTCCCTGAGTTGTCTTTGCGGTTCAAGTGAAAGGATCGGAGTTGCTTCCAGAGAAGGAACTTTCTTCTTAGGGGTGGATTTCCTCTTTGGAATAGGTTTCTTCTTCGGAACATTCCTTTGACTCTCTGTACTTGTGATACTTCCAGCACTTCCTTTTCTGGTTCTCCTTACCGGTGTTCCAGAAGTTTTATCATCGAGGTGACCAACTTTGCCTTGTCTGACTGCTTCCAGATACCTTTGGTACGATTCTAGCTTTTTGACATCTTCAGTTAGAAGGAAATCTGGCAGCACAGCACCTTGTTTCTTTGTAGACGTTTCCTTGATTCTAACAGTGAGAATGGGTTCCGTCAATATGTCATGATTATCGGGGTCATTGAGCCTCTTGGGAATGTCAGGGTGAAGTCCAAGTGCTCTCTGGATCAACAATTTAGTATATCTGATGTAGGGAATCTTTGATCCAAGTTTGTTGAGAAATGACATCATGTCATCCCAAATCAGAGCTTCGATAGCGATGTATTTCTTGTTGACCAATGCCCAGAATATTTGCAGTTCCATGAGCTTAGGGTGCTCATAGCCGCTGTCACTACCAGAAACAGACTTGGTGATGATTATGTAGAGAGTTCTCCAGGGTTGAGGAATACTCTTAAGCTCTACGTGAGAATGCTTGGTGATTATTCCTGTAGCCATGTCATAACCGATATTGGTTAAGAATTGGAGAGTGAGCTCTTCAGCAGGTGTGGCATATAGTTTGGTCGGATCAACATCAGGAATTAGAAGAACAGCCCTCAAGTCTGCAGGTGTAATGGTGACTTGTTTGTGATTCAGAGTCACCGTCACAGCAGTTTGTCCTTTGACCCTTTCCATGGTGTTCCAGAACTGTTGGATGTAGATCTCAGGAATGGTTGCAGAGTGAGTAAGCATGTTCTGATACGGATGAGTCCTCAGAATATCAATAGCAATAAGACACGAAGATTCAGAGCAAGTGAGGGTGTCAAAGTCAACACGGAGGTTATTCTTTCCTATCTTCATTGGATAGCCATGAGGATAGATATCAGCAATGGAGAGAACTTCAGGTGCATCCACATTCATTTGTTCCGCCATGTCGTGATCTGAAATAACATTAGCCAAAAGAACCAACATATCGAAAGACATGATGTTAGTCAACATAAGGTCTTATTGTCTAGTTTTTTGAATGTATAGTGATAATGATTGTTACGAGTCCTAAGTCACTTGTATGTACAATAGTTCAATGATATCGTGAAATGTTTCGTGAGTTAGTTAACTTTAAGTTTTAAATTTTATTTTATCACTTATAGTTCACAATATATCAGACGATTTAAGTTTATTAGTGACATTTTTGGATTCGTGATGATATGATTAGTTTATTTACAAGTTTGTACACGTAACAAATCATCATGAAGGTCAATCCAGGGATAAGCGTAGTTTTGGCAAAGTTATGCGTAGACAGGAATGATATATGCTTAGGCGTAAACTTACGCGTAGAATCCTAACTTACGCGTAAGAAATGTTACGCGTAGGAAAAGGAGACCTTATGCGTAGAGCTTATGCGTAGGCATATATTAACCTTACGCGTAAGGCTACTCGTAAGAGTTGACCTTATGCGTAGAGGTCACTGTTTACGCATATCCTTCACAGGATACGCGTAGTCCATTGTAGAACCTTACGCGTAGCTGTTATGCGTAGGATTATTCTTACGCGTAACATGACTACGCGTAGGGTAATCCTTATGCGTAGAGTGCAAATGACCTTGATTCTGATTTTCACGAGTAACAAGCCTGAAATAAAGCATCATTTCAACAAAGTTAAACACATATCATTCGTTTTATGACAAATCAAAACACATTTGCACAGTTTAACAGTTACGCGTAGAACTGCATACGCGTAGACTAAACCCTAATTCTACGCGTATGAAATCTAGCCATGGATTATGCACCAAAGTTTTTCTGGTATATTATAGATGTTGTGAGAGCATGTAGACCAAGTTTTAACACATTTTATGCAGTGAATCAAAAATACCCAATATTAGAACATTAAACCCTAATTCTTAATTCTGAATTAATTAAGGTTTCTGGGTGGTTCTAAGGCATGGATATCATCAATTCCTTATCACATAAGCATAACGCAACAATCTTTTTGACCAAATCACTTCTCATTCGAAAATACCCAATTCGACTTATAAACCCTAATTTTCAAAAATCTTCAATTAGTGATTCTGGGTGGAATTTGATGGTTAAGCTGGTATCATTGATGTAATATGAACGTTTTGACACAAGTCATTTAACCACAAACACACAATCTTGATCATGTGATCATACACTTATGAGTAGACCACAAAAACGAGATTATACAAAGTTTTAACCGTTGGATTTTTGAAAAATTCAAAACCATTGCTTAAAAACATGTTGTAAACACAGAATCACTTACAAAATGATGATCTGAAACACGGATTTCTTGAGTGAATATTATGCGTAGGATGGTTATAGGTGTTTTGTAATAAATGAGAAGTGAAAGTTAGGTGGAGGATATTTTTATTCAAAATATTTTTAAGGTTTTGACAGTTTTGGTCCCTCCACCTTTTCCTTTTTCATCCAACGCTTTTTAACTTCCATTTTGGTTACCAAACGAAGATTTTAGGAGAGAAACATGACGACACTCCCCCTTGACTTGAGAAAATAATGAAAGGTTGTTAATTTAAGTCCGAGGAGTGTCTTTGAACCAGAAATTGTACCAACATTTGTAAAAGAATCAACCGAGATGTGATAACATGCAAGTACACTGATGTTTTGAAACAGTTAATGGATTATTTTCTCCCCCTCAACACTTGATCGGAAAAATACTGAATTTTGAAAGATAAAAGTGTTGACGGAAGAAATGTACTTGCCATGTTGAAAGAAAGATAGATTAGGAGAATATTTTTGTTGTTTTATCGGATTTTATATTTTTGTATTTTGTTTTTGAAAATTTATTTACAAAAGATGTTTTGGTGTTTGACAGGTTTTTAAGACTGTTTTAAGAGGTCATCCAATTCCTCTTGAGTCAAACACCTCATACCAATTCGGTGGACCAACTCATTAAACCTAGCGGGAGGCAAGGCTTTGGTGAGCAGATCTGCCAATTGGTATTCAGTACCCACAAAGTATAATTCAACGGTACCCTGTTCCACGTGGTCCTTGATGAAATGATAGCGTAGATCGATGTGCTTTGATTTCGAGTGCTGAACTGAGTTGCACGAGATTGCAATGGCACTCCGATTGTCGCAGTACATCGGGATTCTGTCAAATACGTAACCATAGTCTTTGAGTTGTGTTCTCATCCAGATGACTTGAGCACAACACGCGGACATGGCTACATATTCTGCTTCAGTTGATGACAGGGATGTACAATCCTGCTTCTTTGATTGCCAAGACACCAGTTTATCACCGAGAAATTGTACTGCTCCTGAAGTACTTTTCCTTGAGTCTAGGCATCCTGCGTGATCAGCGTCTGAAAAGCGATTAGTTCAAAACCAGAATCCTTCGGATACCAGATCCCCAAGTTAATGGTTCCCTTGATGTATCGGAGGATTCTTTTAGCCTCAGAGAGGTGGGTTTCAGTTGGTCGCGACTGATAACGGGAGCATAGATAAACGGCAAAGACAATATCAGGTCTGCTAGCTGTTAGATACATGAGGGACCCAATAATACTTCTGTATTTGGTAGGGTCCACTAATTTCCCATGTAAATCAGCATCTAACTTCTTGGTATGAGTCATTGGTGTGGCATAAGTATCACAGGTTTTCATTCCAAATTTGTTTAACAATTCAAGGGCATATTTGGACTGACTCAAGAAAATACCACGGGGTGATTGATGAACTTGCAGTCCTAGAAAGAACGTAAGTTCACCCATCATGGACATTTCAAAATTTTTCTTCATTAGTTTTGCAAAAGCGATTGAAAACTTTTTATGTGTTGACCCAAAAATGATGTCATCCACGTAAATTTGAACAATTAAGATGTGTGCCCCGTGATATTGTATAAAAAGAGTTGGGTCAACCGAGCCTTTGGTGAAATTATTGGCAATGAGGAAAGATGATAGCTTATCGTACCATGCCTGAGGGGCTTGTTTGAGACCATAAAGAGCTTTGTTCAATTTGTAGACATGGTTCGGGAACTCAGGATCAACGAATCCATCTGGTTGGCTGACATAGACCGTTTCTTTAAGTTGTCCATTGAGAAACGCTGTTTTGACATCCATCTGATAGACCGTCATATTCATATGAGCTGCGAACGCGAGGAATATCCGAACAGCCTCAAGACGAGCAACCATAGCAAAAGATTCTTCAAAGTCTATTCCCTCTTCCTGACGATAACCCTTAGCAACAAGTCGTGACTTGTTTCGGATAACATTTCCTTCAGCATCCAATTTGTTTTTCCAAATCCATTTTAAACCAATGACATAGACCCCTGTTGGTCTTTCAATCAGTTCCCATACTTCAAGACGTTTGAATTGGTTGAGTTCTTCCTGCATGGATTCAATCCAGTTGTCTTTTGTCATTGCATCCTTAATGTTTTTAGGTTCAGATTAGCAGACAGTGAGAGCATAAATGCAATGTTCACCGTTTGAGTGAAGACGTTGTCTCGTAACGACTGGTTGATTCGGGTTGCCAATAATGTTAGCCAGAGGATGGTCTTTTGTCCATCTATGTGTAGAGGGTTGATGTTGGTATACATTGTGCAGATTCTGAGGATTCAAATGGTTTGTTGAAGATTCCTCGACATCTGGTGCAGCAGTCTCATTAGCAAACGGGTTGAAGAACGCATTTGGATCAAAATCTGCAGTGGGGGTACTTCATTCGAATATCATCACTGGTTCATCATTGTTGGAAGCGGTGTGTTCAACCGTTGTGTTGGAGTCAACTGGTGTAGGTGCATCTTCAACAGTAGTTGTTGTAGCGGTGTATCGGTATAGGAATATTATCGGTTGTGCAATGAAATAGCGGATACACCTGGAGCACGTTCATCAATATCATCACAGAACAGAGGAGCAAATAACCTTTCCATTTGTTGACGAGTTAGCTGAGGGCTTTCTTCACCTGATGATGGGGGTTGAGGGAAGTTTAAACGGTTGTGACCAGGTTCTAAGCTGTTATACTCAGAAGCCATTTCCGTGAGTTCATCGAAATGAGCATGAATCGTTTCCATTACCTCCTTAGTTCGACGATTCCAGATTCGGAAACCTTTAGAATTTTCACAGTATCCAATAAAGACTCCAATATCAGCTTTGGCTTTGAGCTTTCCGAAATCATCACGATCATTATTCGGATAGCAAAGGGATCCAAATACATGAAAGTGTTTGAGGTTCGGTTTATAGTTGTGGACAAGCTCGAAAGGTGTTTTGTTATGGCGTTTTGTGATCATAGAACGGTTTTGAGTATAGCATGCAGTGGATACAGCTTCTGCCCATAAGTAATCAGGAATTTTAGCATTGATTAACATTGTTCTTGCAGCTTCCACTAACGTTCGGTTTCGTCTTTCAACAACTCCGTTTTGTTCAGGTGTCCGTGCAATAGATGTTTGATGCTGAATTCCCACTTTCTCATAAAATTCACGAAGGGTTTTGTTAACAAATTCAGTTCCTTTGTCTGTTCTGATGATTCTGACGGTGTTGCGGAGCTGAACCTGTATCTTTGTGAGAAAGGTGATGATCATTTGTGGAGCTTGGTCTTTGCTACGAAGAAAGTAGACCCAAGTCCATCGTGAGTAGTCATAAACAATTACTAAGATGTAGCGTTTGCCATTGATCGTTTGCACGCGCATCGGGCCACACAAATCCATGTGAAGAAGATGAAGCACATGCTGTGAGCTGTGTTCCACCTTTGAAGGAAAATGAGCACGAGTGCTTTTCCCTTGTTCACAGGCTGAGCAAATGTGATCTTTTGAATACCGGAATCGTGGGAGTCCTTCAACTAGTTTGTGTCGAGCAAGGTTGGTGATGGTTTGAAAGTTTAGATGTGAGAGACGACGGTGCCATAGCCAGGATTTTGTGGATGTTGCCTTTGAAAGTAAGCAAATGGGAGAGGAAGCAACCATGTCTTGCATAGAGATAGTGTATAGACTAGAATTACGCGAGCCAGACATAAGGTCATTTCCATGTAGATCACGAATGAAACAAGTTTTCTCCCTGAAAGCAACCTCCAAATCTCCATCACAAAATTGACCTACTGAAAACAGATTGTGACCGAGGCCTTCCACATAGTAAACCCTGCTGATTTCGATGTTCCCATTAACATAATCTCCGTAGCCCATGATGGCTGCGAAGTGATCGTTCCCGAATCTGACAGTGCCAATGAACTTTGCAATAAAGTTTGATAACAGTTTAAGGTTGCCTGTCATGTGTCGGGAACATCCGCTATCAACAATCCAGAGAATGATCTGTATCACCTGCATTACACACAGACGACACAGATGGAATAGAAGTAGATGTGGAACCCGAAATGTTAGAGGGTTCCGAAGCAGATATATTAGACATACACACATTGAGAATTTTAGGCATCCACTTAAATCCTAGTGTGTTATATATCCATTTCTGCCATCTGTAACTACTCTTTGCTTTAGTCTTAGTGAAAACACTAGGTGGTACTACATTCTTAGGAGGTGAAGCGGGAGCTACTGTGATAGCAATGGTTGCCTTAGAATCTAAAGAAGGTGGTTTACCAAGCACAGACTGAGAATGATTAGTGGGCCTAGAGGTATTCCGATTCTTAGGATTCCGTAATCTAGAGATTATAGCTTTAGCAACACATTTGTCATGACAATCAGAATTCATACTCTTTTGACAAATATCACAAGGTGCATCAGACTGAATATCAAAAATACTTAACGGTTTAGCATTCGTTACATCACTATTTGTATTACATTTGCCAGACGCAACATCTATAGTGTAAGCAACATGATTTTTATTCAGAGTCCTAGGGTGTTCTTCTACTTTAGCATTCCTTATTGATCTTTTCTTAGGTCGCAACTTCCTATTCTTCGATTGAGTGCTCCTAGGCTGTGAAGTGCGGACGTTTGGAAAAGATGCAACTATTCCTGTTTCAGTAGAGGGTAACACATTCGCAACTTGTGATTTGGCAGTGGGAATTCTAGGTTCACGATTACTAAGTGTGACTGGTGCTAATCTCTTAATCACAGTAGGCGGAAGTTGTTCATACTTTCCTAACATTTCCCGTAACTTAGAAATGGTGTGAATCGATCTTGATTTTCGAACTAATATTTCCAAACAAAATTCATGACATCTCTAGTGTGAGCAAGATAGTGATCAAGTTCGTTTGATGCTTCAAGTCGAGTCTTTTTGAGTAAATCAAATATGACACCATATTCCTGTTTAACTTTTAAAAGTTCTTGTTCATATTTTGAGATTTGACTTTTCAAAGACACGTTTTGATCATCCAGTTGCTCAATTTTAGGATCAGAAGATTTTGCACTCAATTGAGCGATTTTCTTTTGAAAACTGAGTTGATGGTTGTGAATATCTTTTTCACACCAATGAAGACGACGTTTTGCATTGTTAATTTCCGTGTGTAATCGTTTATTTTCAGCTTTTAAAGACTCGATCTGAAGCACATTATCGGTGTTCTCAACAGTTACAACAGTTTCAACAATATCAGCAGAGATATAATCAGATGCAAATGGCAAGGCATGAAGTAACACAACATTATGGATATCAGCACAGATAACATCTTCCAAGAGTCGATCAACATCTTTTCTCAATAGTTTCTTTTTGCGTTTTGTGTTCAAAATAGATGTTTCTGTTTTCTCGAAAACGTTTTTCATTACCCCAAGTTCCTTATGAAAATCCTTTTCCAGTGCAATTGCACAACTTTACAAGTTTTTAACATTAGGTAAAAGATTTTTCTGAAAAATGTCTCTTTGTTCTCGCCCCAGAGGCGATTGAAAATGTTCAACTTTGATTTCAGAACGATATTCTATCTCATGTTGTAAAATTTTGAGGTCACCCATGAAAATGTCAAAATATCGAAGAATTTTTCGATTTTCAGGTTGTGATTTTACTTCACTAATGGAAGGTAAAGGACCATAAGTTTGTGCAAAGTCTGTTTGGGATTAACAATAGAAGACTCAGGTGTTTTGATGATAACCCTTGGTGTGTTAGTAGATTCCGTTGGTGTGACGAAAGTGACCGCGTTTTTATAATTAAAAGGTTTGTTGTAAACAACATTTTTAATTTTGATCGACTCTCGCCTCTCGTGCATCTAATTCCTCTTGATGATGATATTCAACAACACTCATGACAGTATTATCAATTTTGTATTCTGCACCGGAAACTTCGGAGTTGGTTTGAATGATTTAAGTGAAAGCTTTGGTTTGTAATCAGCTAGATTTTTTCCATATCCTTTTGGATTGGGTTTTAAGGTAAACTTTTCAATAGCTGTTACGGATTCACCGTGTTTGTAAACAACAGTTTGAAACTCTTTAAGTTTGTTTTGCAAGCCGATGATTTCTTCAAGAAGGTCATCTACCCGATTCGTTGAATGCTTTTTGTATGCGGAGAACTGTTTTTGACAATTTAACAACTCAGCCTTAGCTTTTTGATTTTCCAAGGTGAGAGCGTTAATTTGCTTTTTATGTTCATGTTTCAGCTGTTCTAATTCGGACAACAAAGCATTCTTCGAGACGGCTAGATCACGCATCTGTCTCTCTAAATATTTTTCGTTTTGATGAGATTTTGCAAAAGCGGCTTCAAAACCTTTTTCACGGTTTTCTTGAGTTTTGAAAAAGTTGAGTTGCATTTGTGAACATTCAAAATCCTTGGTTAACAGTGCATTTTTACTTTTTAAGGATTGATTTAATGCATAGCATTCCTCCATTTTGATTTTATGGTCTTGAATTAACCGAGCAAAATCCGGATGAGGCAACAGATCATCTTGTTCAACGTGAGTCTCAACATGATCATTCTTTAGATCCTCAAGTATGACCACGGAGTCAATTTGATTATCAAAGGAAACCATAAGTTCATCTTGATCGTCAAATGTAACTACAGGGTTAACTTGAAAATCATCAGAAGAAGATGTAGAAGACTCATTTTGAACAGTCTGATCCGTGCCGGATTCAGATATTGGCGGAGATATTAGTTCAGATATGATGATGGTTTGTTCGGGTACCTGAGACAAGCCATCAGTGTCATACACTGGGCCTGTATCACTCATGTGCAGCTCATGCATATTAGCCATCAACATAACAGCTGCATTAGCTTGCAAGTCCTCCATATCATCATCTGAGTCTGCATCTGCCATAAAGCTCTGTTCTTTGTTTGTAAGAGATCCACCAGCTTCATCCTTAAGAGCCAAAAGTAAGGCCTCTTTGAAATAAGCACTGCCCCTAGTCCTTGGCTTTGGGCATGCATTAGCCAGGTGTCCCTTCTCATTGCAGTTGTAGCATCTAAGACCATTCAACCGATTTTGAGCATTTCCCTGTTCCACCACTTGAGCTCTGTTGTTATTCCTACCCACAACATTAAACCCTTGACCACCGCCCATCCGACGCACCATAATCACGATTCTGATGTTCAACACGTCCATTGTTCACAACAGCTTGAGTCCGTGTGTTAGATGAGGAACGAATACGATTGTTGGATTTGTTGGTGTAACTGCCAAAAGCATTAGCAATCATCACAAATCCTTGTTGCAATGCTTCGAATGGATCGATTTCCTCAGTAGTTTCACTGACATGTGCTTGAGCATTGTTGCTGTATGGAACCAATTGATTTTGTTGAGGTTGAGGTTGTTGCTGTGAAGGTGTGTTGGAAGCAGTTGGTTGAGTTGCTGGTTGAGAGGGATAATTCTGTTGAGCATACAAGGCAAGTTGTTGATTGTCCGGTTGTGACTGTTTAGCAATTTGAGCACGGAGAATCCTTTCCCGATCAACTTCCTTTTCATGAGGCTTCAAGTAATCGTACAACAATCCATAAGTAGAATGATGCATATTCTTCGCTTGACGGAGAAAAATGACATACTTCTCCCATTCTGGACCAAGACTACTCAGGAACTTGGTATTCACTGCAATTCTTGGCATGATGATGTTGTGTTTATCCAAATCATTGATGATGTCTGAAAATCGATGATGATATGACTCAAGTGTCTCTCCAGGTTCAATCATGAAGTGTTCATAAGCCAAGTAAATTTTGGATTCCAAATCCTCCCGATTGAGTACAGATCCTTCCATAAGAAGACGAATATGATCCCACATCTTTTGTGCAGTCTTTTGAGCATCAACACTACGAAGAATTAGGTTTGGTAATCCTAAGAGGATGTATTCCATTGCAAGTTCATCAGCTTGATAGTGTAGAAGTTCTGTAGGATTTAAATCTGCAACAGTAGCAATGTTGGTTTGTTCATCTCTTGGTGGAACAGCAGTTGGATCTCCGGGTACAATGACGGTAGGCATCTCAAATGGACCTTCCAAGATAACCTTCTTTAAGAACTTTCCATGTGGCTTCTTTAGATCACAAAACCTAAAGAACCTTATCACCCATTGATCGTAGTTTCCTGGAGTGAGCATTGGAGGTCTATCAAGTGATCCAGCTTCATGAATTGATTGTTGGTTGCTTAAAGCTTCACACATCTTTGCAAACCAAGTGGGTTCCTTCATAGTGCTTCGTGATGGATGTTGATTGAAATCGTTTGTGTAGGGTAGAGCTTGAAGACTTGGTGGTGGTTGAACCATTTGTGGTTGTGGAATTGCACCAAGTTGTGGAGTATGTTGCTGATTAAATTGTTGTTGATAAATGGCTTGTTGTTGATTCCATTGTTGATGTTGTGGAGTTAATTGTTGTTGTTGTTGATGATTATAAGTTTGAGGGAAGTAGTTAGAGTATGGTGGTTGAGACATGATGATAAACTTGTGTGGTAAAAATGGATCTTTGTAGTCGAATGAACCGTTATTGATGAAGTATCCTTAGGCGTAGAAAAGACAAGAACCAAGTAGCACTTATGCGTAAAAACACCAAAAGTTACACGTAACAATAAGGAGTTACGCGTAGGTTTTAGCTTACGCGTAAGTAGGGAAAACACTAAAGTTAAGCGTAGACAAAAGTTAGGCGTAGAAACGTAGGCGTAGGATTACCTTATGCGTAGACCGTAGTTTACGCGTAAAGTGAATCTTATGCGTAGGAATTCTACGCGTAAGCTTATGCTTATGCGTAATTTTAGGGTTTTTTGCCCAAATGATCTTTTACACTTCACAGTGCAAAAGATATCCAAAGTCGACGTATTTTCAGACTTATCCAAGTAAGAAAACACGGATTAAACCAGAAAATTGAAGATCAAACCAAGGAACAATCTTACGCGTAATATTAGGGTTTTGATACGCGTAGGATTACTCGTAACTTTGATTCTGCCCAAATGTGTTTCTAAACCAGTTTTTTGTTATGGAATAGCTTCAATAGTACCAAAAGAACACAAAAGTGTGAATTTTGATGTACCAAAACTGCTAAACGGGTTACGCGTAGAACGACACCCACGAAAAAAAACAAGCTTAAAAACGTAAATCCACGCGTAAAGTTTGAAACTTTTTGCCAAAAACAAGTATTTTAACACCTCAAAACATTGAAAGTACAAGAATCTTGGATTAAAAAGTGTAAAAAACGAGTTTTTAAGATAACCAAAGAATGCGTTATCTCTACGCGTAAGATCCAAAACCAAAACTTCAAAAACAAAACGAGTACACCCAACTATTTGGCGATTGATACCACTGTTAGGTCACAAGTTTTACAACACAAGCTTATAGAGGAAGAGATGAAGGCGATTGAACAAGTATCAAACACACACACAAACAATATAAGACACGGTTATGCGTAGGTGAGTGAATGAAGAGAAAAACTTGAACAACCAACCCTCAAATGAGGGTTTACAAGAGTTTATATAGGCAAGGAGCTAGGGCAACACTCCCTCTCCTTCCCTATTCCTTATTGGGCTTGGATCAAGCTTATGGGCCTTCTACATAAGCTTGACCTTAAACAAACATAAAGGCCATAACAAAGCTATCTATTACATATGAAATATAAATACTTGAAATACTATTTAGGAGTGATTCCAACAGAATTCAAAGCCATAGTCAGATAATTGGGATCTCATCCACAGAATTTGAGCACAACAAGATGACATGGCTATGTATTCAGCCTCTGTAGAGGATATTGAAGTACTCATTTGTTTCTTAGAAGAACTGCTCATGAGCTTATCACCCAAAAACTGAGCACCTCCTGACTTACTTCGACGAGTATCTTGACATCCTGCATGATCAGCATCTGCATAGGCTGTTAGTGACATACCGGTGTCCTTCGGATACCAAAGTCCCATATTGATGGTTCCTTGGATATTTGGAAAGACCCGTTTAACCGCTTCAAGGTGCTTTCTGGTACGCTTAGCCTGGTGTCTAGCACACATGCAAACAGCGAACAAAATGTCTGGTCTACTAGCTGTGAGGTACATCAGGGATCCAATCATACTACGATATTTCGTTTGGTCTACCATGATCCCTGAGTGGTCCTCATTCAGTTTAGTACACTCTATCATGGGAGTGTCAACAGGGTCACAAGAATCAAATCCAAATTTCTTTAAAATTTCATTTGCATATTTAGATTGATTTATAAAAATGCCTCCGGGACTTTGTGAAATTTGTAATCCCAAGAAAAATGACATTTGTTCCATCACAGACATTTGAAATTTGGAACCCATTTCATTTGAAAAACGATCACATTCATTGGGGTCAGTCGAGGAAAAGATAATATCATCAACATAAATTTGAACGTGAATTAAATGTTTGCCTGACTTTCTGGTGAACAATGTCGGATCAACTGCTCCTTTGCTGAATCCAGTAGATAGAAGAAACTTTGATAGCATATCATACCATGCCCTTGGAGCTTGCTTCAACCCGTAAAGAGCCTTCTTCAAGCGATAGACATGAGTAGGATGCTCTGGATTCACAAAACCTTCCGGTTGGCTGACGTATACGACTTCTTTAAGATCTCCGTTAAGAAACGCCGTCTTTACATCCATATGATAGACTACCATATTCTTACTAGCAGCATTAGCCAGGAAGATTTTGATTGCCTCGATACGAGCAACTGGAGCAAATGATTCTTCAAAGTCAATACCCTCCTCTTGACGGTATCCTTTAGCAACCAATCTAGCCTTGTTCTTTAATACATCACCATGCTCATCAAGTTTTACTTTGAAGATCCACTTTAGAGCAATGATCATAGCACAATCAGTAGCAGGTACTAATTCCCATACATCTAGATGATCAATGAGTCCATTTTTTGAGTGGATACTGGACGAGAGAGGTTTCCAATGATGTTGTCCAATGGATGATCGTGAGTCCATTTTTTGAGGTTTTCATGTGGTTGTGTTTGATGAACTGAAGTAGCAGAGTTGATTTCTCCTGATGAAGATGGTTCTGATGATGATTCAGGAGCAAATATGTTCTCAAAGGGGGCATCTTCAGGAGTAGCAAAGGGATTAACTTCGCCATGTGTGTCAGAAACAATTCCATGATGTACATTCGATGATTGATGATTTTTTGATGAGACATAGTGATCAGCAGCAGGCGCTTCTTGGCTTAATGACATTGAAACTGAAGGGTTAACTTCATTGACAGGGATAGGAGCAGCCTCTGTTGATGGAATTGACAGATCATTAGCATTTGCCTCATAGTGTTCATCAAACATAGGATCCAACAATTTCTTTAAATCATCTTCTGAGGGAGGTACATAAGCAGTTACAGGTGATGGATTTGGAACAAGAGTAGAACTTATAGAACTACTCGATGAAGTTTGAGATGCGGGTCCAGAACTATATTGTCCTGGAGCCATTTTCTTGGACAGCTCATCGAACGTCACGTGAATAGTTTCCATGATATCTCGAGTTCTTTTGTTGTAGATTCGGTAACCCTTCTTGTTTGATGCATAACCAACAAAAACTCCAATGTCTGCCTTAGCTCTTAACTTACCTAAATCTTGACCGTCATTTGTTGGATAGCACAACGCACCAAACACACGAAGATAGGATAGATCAGGTTTTCGTTTGTGGACAAGTTCATATGGAATTTTTCCATGAGAGGTGTGTATAAGGGAGCGATTTTGGGTGTAGCAAGCAGTGGCAATGGCTTCAGCCCATATAAACATTGGAACCTTTGAATAGATTAGCATTGTTATTGCGTCTTCCACAAGAGTTTGATTTCGTCTTTCAACTACACCGTTCTGTTGAGGAGTTCATAGAACACTTCTTTGATGACTGATTCCAACACTTTCATAATACTGAATTAAGTATTTGTTAACAAACTCTGTGCCATTGTCTGTTCGAACAATTCTAACAGTATTGTTTAGTCGAACCTGAAGCTGTTTGATAAGTTTGATGATGACATCTGGAGTTTCATCCTTTGTCCTCAAAAACTTTACCCAAGTAAATCTAGAGTAGTCATCAACAACGACTAGAATATATTTCTTCCCATTTATTGTTTGCACTCTCATTGGTCCGCGCAAATCCATATGAAGGGTATGAAGAACTTCCATTACTGAGTTTGTGGGTTTTGGTTTGTGGGCATATTTTGTGCTTTTTCCCAATTGGCAAGCTGAACAAAAATGATTTTTTCATACTTTAATCTGGGTAAGCCTCTGACAAGATCCTTTCTGGAAAGGTTATTAATGGTGCCGAAGTTCAAGTGATTGAGACGACGATGCCATAACCATGACTTTGTTTTTGAAGCCTTTGACAGCAAGCAGATTAGAGAAGACTTCATCATGTCTTCGATAGAGATGGTGTATAGATTTGAACCACGAGTTCCTCTTAACAATTCCACACCATCAACTTCTCTAACGAAACAAGTATGTTTTCTAAAAGCCACTTCAAGATCGGAATCACAAAATTGACCAACAGAAAACAAGATATGACCAAGACCTTCAACATAATATACCCTGGAGATTACACTTTTTCCAACAACATAGTCTCCATAACCCATAATAGCACCAAAATGGTCGTTCCCGAATCTAACAGTCCCGATGAATTTACTCACGAAGTTCATGAGCCGCGAGCGATCTCTAGTCATATGCTTGGAACAGCCTTAGTCCAGGTACCAAAGAACGATTTGAACGATCTGCAGTTGAACACAGACAAGAATGGATAACTGGATAATTGGGAACCCCATGCAATAATGGGTTCCACTTGGTTAGTAACAGTGATTCGAACACCCACATTAGAAGTAGAAACAATGGAATCATTAGAAATAGATGCAGTGCTAGTGTCTGTATTTGACCTATTCAAAGTATATTCACTTCTTAAGGGAATAGTTCTACTAGTAGGCATCCATTTTCTAGTAGGCATTGACTTAGCAAATTTAGGGCAAAACTCATTAACCTTACGGCCAGTAGGTATCCATTGATAACCTATATTACTGAATTTTCTCCCTGTGGGTTTCCACTGTTTTATAACTTTCTTTCGCCTTTGCCTTTTAGCCTTCTTAGCTTGATTCTTAGCATTAACAGTTTTAACAGGGCATTTAACAGCATTAATCAAATCATTCACACTACATTCATGAATAGTAACAGAATTCAAGCAATCATCAGTACATGGTTTGCAGATAGCAGCAGAATTCAAATTAATTACAGTACGCTTATCGCTAATACTAGAATCAACACGATTCGTTTTATTCAACTCAAACCTAATATTCCTAGGGTGGTCTTCTACTTTCTTCCAATGCACATTCTTAGCTTGCGAGGTCCTATCTTGTTTGGTATTGCCTGGAGGCTTTGACCCGCTTGCTTTAATGTCACTGATTACTCCTGTAGAGGGAATTATGGGAACATTAGTTGGTTGATCAACTTTTTGCATTCCTGAACTAGACGTGCAGGGATCTGTACTACTTGAAGGTACATTAGAGTTCACTTTCATATTACTAGGCATAGAATGGTTTGTATACTTGGCACTAGGAATAGAACAAGGCATCATAACTTTTCCTTTTGCACCAAAGGATTTAGGACATGTTGCAATTAAACATTCTAGCAGCTCCTAAGATCATTTGGCCTGAATGCAAGCGAACCTAATTTCTCTATCAAGTGGCTTATTTATGAAATCCTCTTCAACAATCTCACGGAGACATTCTAGACTATCCTTAAGGTGAGTGAAATAATTATGAAACACAAGTTCATTATTCCTAAGATGAGGAGGAATGTATTTAACAGTCATAGTATATTTGCAGTCTGTAGATGACTTTGATGCAACATTCTCATTAAAAACAAGTGGCAGTTTCCCTTTTTCCTGTCTCCTCAGATTCTCAATTTCATTTTGTAAAGTCGTTATTTTTTCGTTGTTCTTGTCACGAGTGACTTTCATTGAATCATATAACTCTTTGAAGATGAAAAGTTTGAGAACACTGAGAATCTAAAGAAGGAGGGATTTGAGAACCAGTCACATTGTTCTTTTCACCCTTTAATTGTGAAATTTGGGCTCTCAACTTTCTGATCATGTTACAATGAGCTTGAATCTGTTCGTCACGTTTGTTTATCTGAAAAACAGCATCAAACTCAGGAACATTTTAGGATGTCTTGATGTTTGAGGTTTTGACATTTTCCTTAAGATGTTGATATTTTAATTGCAAATCAAAATGTTCAACTTCTAGCTTAGAAAGATGCTTTACCAAATTGTCGTGATCATCCTGATCAATTTTCTCATTTAATTTTGAGTTTTTGTTTCCAAGCTCAATGACACGATCATGGAAAACTTTCAAAGCCACAGATAATTCATGAAATCGAGAAGCAGTAATTGAATGCTTAGTAACAGTATAAAACACATCTTGAGCAATACAACTTGAAATCAAGTTCTCATTTAAGATATGCAAGTTCTTTCTTTCAACTTCATTATATTTGAGTTCCCGTTCATAATCATTTACCTCAACAATCATAGCATCAAATTCCTTTTCTATTTCTTTGATATCAGAGTTAATTCCTTTTTGAAGACTCTCAAATTGACCTTTTAATTGTTTAAAGAACGGCATGACCTCAGTTAAATAACATTCTTTAGTTTGCTCAAAACCCCTTTCCCCCTCAGTTATCCCTGTAGGTGTGATTCTCTTCTTACTTGTTTTTTCGAAATCAGTGAATAGTTGATAAACAACATATTGGCTGATTAAGGTTTTGCTATTAGTGGCAATGGATCTAGGAACTAAATGCATTGGTGTATTTGGAGGATACACAGTAGTGCAGGCATTTTCCTAAGGGGAGTGTTAGTTTCAACAAGTACATTAGCTTTTTGTTTATCCATATCTTTCATCCAAAAAATCTGTTCTAGGGTTAATTGAGTTTGAGGCTTAAACATGTTAAGGGAGATCCAATTTTCTTTTGTATAGTCATGAGGTTTGATTGTTATGTTTTTCTCATTACACGCAGGATCGTTAAGCTTCTTATCCATTTTCTCCCTAGAGGCATTGTCTAATTTTCTATCCTCTTCTGTGCATCCACTACATGATGGTGTTTGCCTAGGCTTAAGAATCTTATTACCATCATACAATACCTTATGAGCAGCTCTATCCTTTTTAACTATCTCGGGATTTGGTTCCTCAACAAAGGGAATACTATGCTTATCGCTTAAGACTCTGTGCTTAGTGATCAAGTAAGCAGTCTGAATGGTATTCCCTTGTATGTACAACTTATTTTCAAGCTTGTTTTTCAAAGTTTTTAGATTGGAAAAATCATTCAAAAGTTTTGATTCCTTAGCATTGAATTCTTGCTTAAGCATTTTCACATTTTCTTGAAGTTCTTGTTTTTGCTTAGCAGTTTTAGAAAGCTTTTCTTGTAAGGAGTTTAACTCTTGTTTTAATACTTCTTCTCTAAAATTACTTTTTCTTATAATTGTACGCATTTGGTCATCCATTTCCTGCTCACGGGTAGTTAACTCAAACTTAGCACGCTGTTCATAAATAGCTACTTGTTCTTTATAGGCATTCAGTTCAAAGATAACAGAATCATCAGGGGCACATGCAATGTATTCATCAAAAACATAGTCATCATTGACTGCAGAAGATACATCACTTGGTAGAATCTCACTTTCACTTTGCTTCACGTATTGATCATATGGGACAATATTTCTATTACCCTTATCATCAATATCTGATTCATAAGTTCCAAGAGATTGTACTTCGTTATGCATCTTTTGCACATCAACTTCATCGTATAGTTTTAATACCTCTGAAATGATTGACTCTTTGGATGGAGCAACTTGTTGTGGTGAAGAGACCTTTGGAGATACCATAGGTGAGATGCTAGCCATGAAGATTGTTTGGGTAGTAGGTTCATCATTGACATCAGAGTCAAATGCATCACAGTCAGCTACTTGAAATGCATTTTGATGATTGTGACCTATTTCTTGAATTGGTTGTTCATCGACATCAGCATCATAGGTCTTAGAGTTCCCTTCAGCAAGAAACAACAACTCCTCTTCATCCAAAGCTGCTCCATTGTCCAGAGCTTGCACAAGCAACATCTTATCTCTGAAGTATTCTGCATTCTATGGACGTTCGGGAGATGTGCAGTTCCAAGCAATATGTCCCTCACCACCACAGTTGTGGCATTTGATTGGCTTACTTGTCCTTGATTAGGATTCTTTCCACGATTCTGATTTGCCACATATCCTCTACCAGCTCCACCTCTTCCCTGTTCATATTGCCTTTCTTGAACTGGTTGTAGCATAACCCTCCCATCTCTGACAGTAGCTTGATTGTGTGGATTGGATGCAGTTCTGAGGTTATTGTTGGTGTGTGGGAGAGAATTCATGTTTTGACTAACCATGAGAGACAGTTGATTGATGAAGTTTTCCATGAGTGTGTTTGAGTCTGGAGGCTTATATGCAGGATCAGGAATGAGCTTGTAATTACCATTACCTGTGGGAATGACTTGAGAAGCTTTGGTGGTAATTCTAACATTGGTGTAAAATGCAGTTGAATCATTTGATGAGCTTGCTTCTCCTGGTTTAGAATTGAATTGTTCAAGAATCCTTCATTCAAACATAGCATGTCTCTCATTCTGAAGAAGGAAAGCATACAGTTGATCATAGTTGGTGTTCTTTAATCCTTTGGTTAGCTTCACAGAGGTGACAAACTTGTGCCATTCGGGGTTCATGTTGTTCACAAACTTTGAGTTCTACTGAATATTTGGCATAGTCATTTTGATATTCCTCATATCATTCACAAGCTTGTGGAATCTCACATAATATTCATAGATACTCTCTTCTGGTTTCATCTTGAAGTGCTCAAATTCATCATATAGTTGTGATTCTCTGTCTTCCTTAGTTAATTCAGATCCTGAGAGAAGCATCTTGACATTATCCCAAACAACCTTTGCTTCAGTGTTGTGATTGATAAGCTTGTAGATATCTTTTGGAAGACCCTGAAGTATAATGTTTGAAGCCCTGATATCAGCATCGAATCTCATTTTCTCCTTATCACTTAGCTCATCATACATATTTGGTCTGTCCATTCCATAGATCATTGTTCCATCTGTAGCAGTATCAATTAAGTCTCTTGTAGTCTCAATCTGATAAGGTCCTTCATCGATTGACTTGAGAATGTTGACCCCATTTTCTTTTCCCAAATAGTACAATCGGATTCGTTGAGCCCATGAGTCATAATCAGTTCTGTCAAGCATAGGTGGACGAGTATCTGATCCAGTTGCTTGAACATCCTCAGCTACAGAAGAAACAATAGTTGGTACGATGTTTGTCATGATTACAAGTTCTACGGGATTTTACTATTCTTTGATTAAACCGGGAAATTGATTCTTTAACGGGATTTTACTAAACCAAAAGAACAACCGTAAAAATGTAGCACGAATAACTAACAAGTCTCAATAGACAAGAAGCCAAACAGTCAACTCGCTTAGGTATCAACTCGCTAAATAGACAACTCGCTTAAAGAAACAAGTCTCTTAAAGCTCAAGTCGCTTAAAGAAACAACTCGCTTAATAGCCAAGTCGCATACAGAGACAACTCGCTTAACCACCAACTCGCTAGCAGTACAACTCGCTTAATAGCCAAGTCACTTTAGAACTCAAGTCGCTTAAAGAAACAACTCGCTTAACCACTAACTCGCTAGCAGTATAACTCGCTTAATAACCAAGTCGCTTTAGAACTCAAGTCGCTTAAAAAAAACTCGCTTAACCACTAACTCGCTAGCAGTACAACTGGCTTAATAACCAAGTCGCATATACCAACTCGCTTCCAATAACAAAGCAACTCGCTTTGAAGAAACACAACTTCGAGACTCAACTCGCTTCGTACAACTTTCTAAAATACCCACTTTATCAATCAAAAACAACCAAACCACAATGATTTAAGCCTTCCAATTCAAAACCCAAACACATATGATGATCCTAAACACAAAAGTACAAACAAAATTCAAACTTTAACATTAGAATTTGTCCAAATGATTCAAACTCTCCTAAACACTTATAACCCCAAAAACAATATGAAATCCACCAAAACAAAGAGCATGAAAGATTAGTGATCAAACCATGGCTCTTTATACCAATTGTGAGATATAGGATTTCACAAACACATCATAACAATAACATATGGGGCTTACCAAAGTATTTAGAGAGAGAAAGTTCTAAAGAGAGAAAGGGAAGAAAGTTGGGAACTATGTGAAACAAAGAAAAATGGTATTGAAGCTCCAACCCTCTACCTTGGGAGGTAGAGGGTATTTATAGTGTCTTACAAATAAACGCCACCTACAGGCTGTTGATCAGGCATACAGTGGGTAAAGACCCGTTCGTCCTCCACGGTGTTACTTAACAAACTACTTACTAACATAACATGACTATGACTACAAGCTTTCTATCGAATACATATACTTGAGATGACCGACTCTTTAACGACTAAATTTTCTAATTCCTAACACACTCACTCTGTGTTGTTTTCTTTGAGACGTTCCGGTTTGAGAACAGCTAGAACAACTGCGAAACCCTGTCAAGGAAATTCTTCGGAATTCTACCTGATCACAGGCAGTACTAAGTACTGATCAACGGGGAACCGTGGGCCGTGTACCTTAATTCAACGGAAGTGATCAAAGACACTTTCGTGTGTTTTATTGCTAACTATTGAATGCAGGTACGCCTGACATTTGCAGCTGATCAGAATGGAGAGGCCAATCCATAGCCGCATGCTCACACAACACATTCATATCTAAAGACATCATGATAAGTGCATCAATGACTCTGATATTTTCACTCCATGCTTCTGCTACGCTGCTGCAAATATCATGAATCAACTAAAGCTTCCGCTACTCTGATGGAAGAAATCATGATCCAAAATGTGAGCATGTCGGTCCAAAAGTCACAACATCACATAATACCAACACCACAAAGGAAGAGTCAGAGATTTATGTTAGCTGATGATCTCAAAGCTGGCTCAAAGTTCATTATCACGTGGATCAGCTAAAGACCTCCACTTGGACTATCCAAACATGCAAACTTGAAGAATCAAAGACTACAAGCTACAGAGCAAAGAACAATAACATGAATCCAAGAACAAGTTTAAATGTAATATCTATTTGTATTCAATGTAATTTGAGGTGACCTCCCTTAGGGGGAGATTGTTAGGATTTAGAAAATCCAGTAGTTAAAGTATCGGTCACCTCAAGTATATGTAATCGTTAGAAAGCTCGTTGTTGTAAGTTATTTAATGATAGGTAATAGTTAGTTAAGTAACACCGTGGAGGATGGACAAGTCTTTACCCACTGTATGCCTGATCCACAGCCCGTAGGTGGCGTTTATGTATGACACTATAAATACTCTCTACCTTCCAAGGTAGAGAGTTGGAGCTCATAATAAGATTTTCACTTTCTCTCACTAAGTTCCCAAACCTCTAACTCTTTCTCTCTCTAAAACCTCATAGTATGCGTTTCATAGGATCATGGTTTGATGTGTTTGTGAAATCCAATATGTTACAGGATCCCTACAAGGAGGGAACCGTGGGATCCGTGAGACAGAAAACTATTTTCTTGCTAACTTGAATCTGTTTTGCAGAAAATTATACATTATACTTGCTTTCTAACCTTTGTTTTGTAGTTATTCAATTTACACATGAAAACTTTGACACCATAAAGCTAGGGGAGCTTTGTGTCAAATCAATACGTTGCAAAATCACTTGCAATATTATGGGATCATCTCATGACATCCCCTTGCAAAGTTGAAATCATAAAGGGGGAGCGTGTTCATCAATTAGACGAAATCACTTGCAAATTTAGTTGCAAGCAAATCTATTTAGTATCCTTTTTCTTTTGACACCCTTACTAAGGGATGGACTCGTCAAGGGGGAGTTAAGACGAGTACCATACCCGTCACTTGCTCTCGTTACACTTTATTTTAACACTTTTTGTTTCCACAAAAAGGAGGAGAAGAAAGTAAAATCTACTAATTTAAATTTTCTACGAATTTTAGTTTTTCCTTAAAATAATTTTATGTTTTGTCATCAACAAAAAGGGGGAGATTGTTAATACAAATAAGCCGTAAAAACGTTTACTATATTTTACGATCTTCTAATGTTTTGTCGATAACAAACGTAAAATCATTTTAACGAAACAAATAAAATACGTAAATAGTTTGATTCAATAGTTTTCTAACACACTAACATTTTCACGTAACAAGTATAAGTGATTTTTTGATTTAAATACATATGTATAACAACTAGTGTTTCCATATTGGGCTAACATATACTTAAGTAAGTATATACTAAAATGGGTAAAAACAAGTTTATACTAAAATGGGTCAAAACAAGTTTATACTAAAATGGGTAAAAACAAGTATATACTAAATGGGTAAAAACTAGCAAATGGTATTGACCCATAACCCATGGTTTTATCTAAACCACTTAACCAAGTTCAATGTATTCTAGAGATACATTGTATCTAGTATAAAACCCATGGATCAACCCATAACCCATGCCCCATGACCCATAACCAAAAATACCCATGGTCAAAGAGGAGCGTCCCACGGATCCCTAGCTTTGTGCTAGACGGATCCCTTGTGGGAGGGATCCATGGGATCCGGGGAACAATGGAGAATTTCCTCTATAAATAGTGAGCCATTTCTTCATTATTTCTAAACCCTTTCTAACATACTTTCCCCTAGATTTGAAAACTCTCTAACCCCAGATCCAAGAGATCTATGTTTGTAGTTTTATTTTTGTGTGATCCTTTAGGTTCCTCTTAAAGGCAAGATCACCACCTTTGAAGTCGAGCAAGCTCAAGTCCATAAGTTACAATGCTTCCTCATCATCAAGACTACTGAAGTCTTCTTATTGATGATTGTTTTTATTTTCTAAGAAGTGTTGAAGACATTTGGGAAAGGTGTCTCACGTGTCAAGACAAAGATATTAGTGAAGGGTATCTATTGTCCATATCATAAGCACTTGTGGTGGGTGCTTAGAAGTCGAGACTAGAAGCATTAGTGAAGGGTGCTTAGAAGTCAAGACACAAGACATTAGTGAAGGGTGTCTTGAAGATCTAGTTAAAGGCATTAGTGAAAGGTGCCTTAGATGTACATTCGATATGGTGTGTTTCGATGTACAAGATAGATTAGTACTAGATCCAAGGATATTTATATCCTTGATGATGTTCTAAAAAGGAGTTGATCTCCTTTAGAATTAGTCGTTTGTGTAGTGTTGGGTAGTAGTTCCTCCATTGCAATGGAACTAGGTTCTTAGCCTAGTACCTAATAAAGGGTAGACGACGTTGTGAAGGTGTGGTTCACCTTGGTGTGAAAGAACAAGGTGCTTAGCCTAGTACCTAATAAAGGGTAGGCGACGTTGTGTAGGTGTGGTTCACCTTGGTGTGAAAGAACCCGGTGGTTAGCCTAGTACCGGAAAAACAGTAGGCGACGTTGTGAAGGCTTCTCAGCCATAAGGAGTTGGTGTAGTGATTACGAACTCTCGAGTAGGTGACTCGGGGAGTGGAGTAGGGCAAAGAAGGTGTCCTTGTAGCCGAACCACTATAAATACTCGCGTTGTGGTTTTGTGCTTCTTACTCTTATCTTTTCATTACATACTTTTATATGCTTGTTTATCAACATCCAACACACACATCCAAATAGATTTACATAAGTCAATCTAAATAGATTAAAAGGAAGTTTTAATTGGTCAAACTATTCAACCCCCCCTTCTAGTTTTCCACACAATATCTAATAACAAGTGGGATCAATATCCAATTGGTGTATATATCATACAGATTTTTCTCGGTCGGTATTTTATATTGACAAAGAATACATGGTAGGGATTTTTTGGGTACTGGTTTCAAGGGTTACATTATTTAGTTGTGATTTTTCAAGGGTTTTGTTCTTGGTGATTGCTTTGACACTTCAACGTATGTCACTACTGCCAACAATGATTGGAAAATCATGTTACTATTTATCTGCTACTAAAAAGAGCCATGGAAACTGCTACTCGTTTATATGTATCTGCTGCTACGTATCTTGCATTATGCAATCTGCTGCTATCTTTGTCATATCAACTGATAAGGGAACAAAACATGTGATATGCTGCTCGCAAGTGTGCTCGTTGGTTATTATTACTACCACAACTGTCTTTACCACTGCTACATGGTTACGTTTCCACTGCTAGCTTATTCGAGTTACCACTGCTAGCTTTAAGTTTCCACTGCTAGCATGTTTGGTTTCTACTGCTTGTGTTAACAGTTACAACTGCTACTTCTTCGTTACAACTTCCAAGCTCGCGAGTTACCACTGCTAGTATGTTCTTTTGGAGGTTTTGTTTTTACTGCTCTACACATCCGTTGGTTTGTACTGCTAGTAGTTCTTAGAACTATTGCTCTATTAGCTTCTACTGCTACCCAACTTACCTACTGCTGTTATAATATGTTGACTGTTGCTACCTATAAAAGTTACTTGAGCGTTGATGGAAGCATGATATCTTGGGGTATTGATATCATGATGTGGCGACATAACATGTGCTGAAAGGAGCATGCCAAAGTTGACCACTTGCTTATGGAGATTATGCCTTTCGTATAAGCAAGGACATTAATATTTTTTACTAGTTGCTTCTAAAAGATGCATAAGATGAATGTGTCAAAAGGTTGTTTGCTTGTTCATTTCCATGCAAGTGAAGATAGTGAAGTCACAGATGCTGCCCAAGGAATTTTTAGTGCTACTTGTTTAAGGGGAAGGTTTAATCTTCTTGGATAAGAGGTTATATTCTTACCTTCTTTGTGGTATTACTCAGTTAGTACTGATTTTGGGCTCAAGTAGATTTGTGTTGTTCGTATATTATTAGTACTGTCAATGGTGTTGAAGTCCTGCTAGCGCTATATGAGATCGGACAACAAAGATGGATCGATTATCAGATATTGGATGTAACATAACCACACTTTGGATTGCTTTTGGTGTTTACACGTTTGGAACTTATAATATAAGCGTTTAATGGTTATTGGTTGCATGCTATATAAAGTTTAAAGGGATATTTAATGGGCTTCATGGAGTGACTAGGTGATTATGATATATGTATATCTTTGTACATTTGTATTGGTGTACATTAATTCATCATGATATCCTCGTACTGGTCTGTGATTTGCTTGTGGAAGATGGATAAGAGATTTTAATTAAATAATTGTTTGGTTACTGTGATGACATTGGATATTATTAGTACAGCTGCTGAGTTTGTACTGCTTATATTAGTCGATATCTGACAACGGAGGGTTTATGGTTATCGGATGCGATTGGAAGATGTTGGATCACACACACAAGGAGATTGGTTTATTTGTTCTTCAATGTTTTAAAAAGGCTCATTTTGGAGATTTATTGAATAGCTGATTACGAAGTTGATTGATCATAACCTATTTGATGTTGTAGTTGAGTTACACAGATTTATTCTCTTATCATATCTCAAAGTGGGTGCTACACTTTGGAGATAACTTGTTTGTACTTAAAGGATATTGACGAAGACTTACAAAATCTAGTTTTTATAGGTCAAGGGGTGGATGGATGAAGACCTAGTTAACTACCACTTAAAGGAGTTACATTGTAGTGCTTAATGTCTCATTAAAGATGAGGATTTTGTCAAGAGATTGCGGTCTACTTATATTTTTGGTTAGCGGTATAAGTTCAACGTCACGTGGATAGTACAAGACATAAGACACAAGTTTGGGTTATTTTACTACTTCATCAAATTCATTATACTTAGTTTTCTTCACAAGTGATCATTACAAGGAGCTTACATATTTGAAGAATCATTTAATGTTCATGCACCACTCAAGGGGAAGTTTCTACTGCTTACATTCTCAATTTGTTGATAACAAAAAGGGGAAGAGATGTTGGAGTGGCATAGCATGGATTAAGGGGAAGACAAAGGAAGACAAGAATGTTTCATTCATGGTGAGATATAATTATCTCAACTTCTGCTACTTTGTCTAGGAAAGTTCGTACAAGAACCGTGTTTTTTTGTCATCATCAAATAGGGGAAAATTGTTGGGTTTATTGATTTGATGATACAAAACAATAAAGAATGAAACATCAAGGGCTTAAAGTGACAAGAATATAATCTACAAAAGGATGGAGAGACTTGCTTGCAAAAGAAGATTTACTTATTAGTCCTTCGTAGAGATTTGTACACCCTAATCCTCTAGTATATAAAGAGGACATGGTGTGTAGGTTTTATAATTATGTCTTTCATAATGTAGTCATTAAAGGTGTGTGTGTGTGTTTGTCTAGGCATCAAGTCCTCTAAGTGGACGCCTAGTATTTGTGTAGTTTAGCTTCAAAAATCTCTTGATTCCTATTACAGATTAAGTGTAACCGTATTATTCTGATCAAATAATATTTGAAGCTTGGAGTGTTATTAAATAAAACCTTGTTCATAATAACGTTAATTCTTTCATTGAATATTCCGCTTTCGTTATTGTGTTTCCTAGATAATATGAGGTTTAAACAACCTCGAGCTACAACGATCTAACAACATCGATAAGCATTAGCGATCATTTCTATCTTTTAATCCATGTCTTTCATTATGTTAAACATCGAATTCATTGTTTCTTTTAATATGATCAGCTAAGCACCTTTGGTGCTAGCCTAGTTATGATTCTTTATGTATTGTTTATGTTTTCATGCTTCCATATAATTTTTTCTAGTGTATGCATGCATAGTTCGTTGGTAGTTACCCTAGCTTTGGTAGTTTTGAAATGCAGTGGTATCTAGTTGCTTAGGAGGATTGACCAACTTACCCTAAGTAGTTAGGTAGAGTTGGGAAGGGTAAGAATTGACCAACTGACGACCCTTCCTCGCTTGTGCGAACTGACCAAATGATCACCGGTCGTCTGGATGAACTTACGAAGTTAGGGATGTGTGTCTAAGATGCTAGAGCTCGGGCACTCATTATTTCGAATCTTGCATGTAGGGTACTTAATGACTTGGCCTAGGCGACTAAAAACCACTCGAATCCCAAAGGGTAAACCATTGACGTCGGGTAGGAGCCTTTGTTGATAAGTTAGGATGAATTGACCAAATGTTGTCCTAGCGACTTAAACCACCACTTGAATCAATTAGAAGTAATAAAACATGAATATTAGACGATGGGATGAGTAATTAGGTTAGCACTCTCTCTCTCTATTGATCACAACCTCTATTTTCATTACGCGTTTTATTTCTTGTTTCTTAGTTAATTAATCATTTCTACCTCAAACCAGTTAAAACCAGTGACACGTAGACTTAATTAGAATCCGCTCACATAGCTCTTGGGACGACCTTGGTTTTAACGATTACTACACTACACACGACCGAGTTTACTGCCTGTGAGTGCATAAGGTGGACCATAGGTAAACGAGAGAATTATAAATATTAAAACATGGTCAGAAATCTTGCATAAAGTTTTTGGCACCGCGTCCGGGGAGCTATATTAGGATTTTTGCTAAGTCTGTTAATTTTGTTTTTTGTTAAATTTTTGTTTTTCTCACGATTTCTTTTAAGTTTCAGGTACCATGGCAGTTGTGGACATTGATAACCTCACTCTCGAGGAATATTTGGCTATGACTAGGGATGAACAAGGTTCGGGGCTCGTTAGGCCGGCTATTGGAGCTGAGGTCCATTTTGAGATCAAGGAACAGTTTATAAGGGAGCTACGTGCTAACCCTTTCTCCGGAAATAGAGACGAAGATGCTTAAGAGCATGTTGAAAACGTCTTGTACATCGCAAGCCTTTTCAACACCCTAGGTGTTTCTCATGACGCGGTTATGCTCAGAGTATTCCCTATAACACTTACTGGGGCACCAAGAAGATGGATTGATAGATTGCCCACCGTGGCAGTTGATACATGGGCTCTGGTTTTACTCACCAGGTTTTAATATTTATATTGTCTCGTTATACCTATGGTAAACCCTAATGCACTGATGGGCAGTGTACTCGATCGTGTGTAGTGTAGTTTTTGGTAAAACCAAGGTCTTCCCAAGAGCTATGTGTGCGGATTTTGACTAAGTCTAAGTGTCACAGATTTTAACAGGTTGAAATGATTAATTAAAACTAAATACGAGAAAATAAATGATAGCAAGTAAAGGGCAAAGGTTGTGATCAATAGAGGAGAAGTGTGCTAACCTAGTTAGTCATCCTATCAAGTTAAGTTCACGTTTAATTATTTCTAATTGCTTCAAGTGGGGGTAAAAGTCGCTAGGACAACATTTGGTCAGTTCGTCCTAACCTATCAGCAAAGGTTTCCACCGGAGATAGCAGATGACCCGTTGAAAGTCTAGTTGTCTTTAGTCCCCTAATCTAAGTCATTAAGTACCGCTACATGCAAGATTCATAATAATGAGTGCCCGGCGCTAGCATCTTAAACACTCATCCCTAACTTCTTAAGTTCATCCAAACGGTAGATGATCAGTTGGTAAAATCGCACAAGCGAAGAAGGGTCGTCAATTGGTCAATTCTTACCCTTCCCACTTAGTCTAACGACTTAGGATCAGTTGGTCATATCTCCTAAGTAACTAGCCACTACCACCATTCAAAACTACCAAAACAAGGGTAGCTACCAACAAACTATGCATGCATACACTAGAAACAATTATACGGAAGCAATGTAAACATAAATAAAACAATTAAGGAATCATAACTAGGCTAGCACTAGAGGTGCTTAGCCACTCATATTAACTAAAACAATCGATTCAATGTTTAACATTACGAAATACATGAAATAAAAGTAAAGAAATGATAAAATGTTAATGCTTATCGTGTTGGGAATAATACTAATAGTTACCACTGATAGTCTTGTGGTTAACACTGCTAAAGATTACACTAGCAGTGGAAACTCATTACCACTGCCAGTACAAATATTACCACTGCTATTAAGATAAATGTTATGTATCCGTGTATTGATAAGTATATAAAAGATCTTGTGTATATTCTATATTGTTAGGTTTATACTTATCTTGTAAAGGACTCCTTGTGCTATAAAATGAGATCCTAGGTCATTGCTTAGAATATGTATTATTCATATTAGCTTCAAGGTGTAACCCTAGTGATAAGCAAGATCACTCGTATTATTTCTTAATAAAATTGGAGCTTTGTGTTTATTGTTCTTACTTACATTACATCATATAATCTGTCTTCTAAGTATTACTAAGTATATTCCGTGTGCTTATTAATATAACTCAAAATATCACAAACACAGGGTGTGTGTTTGGATCCATCAAGTGGTATCAGAGCGAAGGTTCTGATATTTTGATTTAGAAGATCCAAGGAATACGGTTAACCTACTCACTCAATTCAATGGAGATGGAAAAAAACCAGTCCAACTCTTCTACTCCAAGACTTCCTAAGCTTAAACTTAATGAGTTTGAGATGTGGAGGATAATGATTGAGCAATACTTTCTCATTCAAGACTATGCTCTATGGGAGATCATCTTAACTAGTGATTCTTTCAAGCATGTGATGAAGACTCAGAAGGTTTGTGACACAGATGTTGTGACAGTCTCTGTGCCTGAGACTAATATTGAAAAAGCACTAAAGAAGAATGATCTAAAGGCTAGAAGTTTGTTGCTGATGACTCTCCCTAAAGACAAGATCATAGCATTCAGCAAGTTCAAGACAGCAAAAGAACTTTTTGAAGAGATTTGCTCAGTTTTTGGTGGTAATGATGCTACAAAGAAGACACAAAAGACATTGTTGAAGCAAAGTTATGAAAACTTCTCTGCTTCAAGCAATGACTCACTTGATAGCGTCTTCACCAAACTCCAGAAGATTGTTACACAACTGACTGTGTTTGCCATTGAGGTAGAAAAGGAAGACCTCAATTTGAAGTTTCTAAGAAGTTTGCCTTCAGAGTTTTATACTAATGTTACAGTCTGGGAAAATAAACCAGATATTGAAACAATGAAGCTTAATGATCTTTACAACAACTTCAAACTCATTGAACAAAGATTGAAGAAGGATGGGAAACTTGGTACAAGCTCAAGCAGCTTGGCTTTGATGTCAACCTCGATTGACAGTGATGATTCTAAAGATAACTCTAATGATGATATTTCCACTGCTGGTTCTACAGTTTCCACTAGTAATGTTAGTGTTACCACTGCAGGTTCAAAGAAGAAGATTGCTGGTATTGGAGATCCTACCTTTTATGCTTTTATCTCCACTCAAGTTAATGGCTCTATACTAACTCATGAAGACATAGAGGAAATTGATGAAGATGACTTGGAGGAGATGGATATAAAATGGCAAATAGCTCTTCTTAGCTTGAGGGCTAGGAAATTCTACAAGAAGACTGGCAAGCCAATTCACATCAATGGTGGTGAAACTGCAGGCTTTGAAAAAAAGAAAGTAGAGTGTTTCAATTGTCACAAGTTGGGGCATTTTGCTAGGGAATGCAGAAGACCAAAGATGAAGGACAACAGGTCTACTTGGTACAAGCAAAAGAAAGAACCAACTGTGGAAGAACCAAAGGCAATGTTGGAAATTGATGGTGTGAGCTTGATTGGAGTTTCATGGCTGATGAACAAGAGGAAGAACCTTCAGATGTTGCTCTTGTGTCTACTAAATTTGCTCTCATGGCTTTCTCTGACTCTAAGGAACATCCAAGGACAAAAAGATCATATCAAGGTTACACAGATAGTGGATGTTCAAGGCACATGACTGGAAACAAGTCCTATCTCTCAGATTTTGAACATTATGATGGACAGTATGTCAGCTTTGGAGGTGGAGTTAATGGAAAAGTTGCTGGTAAAGGAGTAATCAAAACTGGTAACTTGGACTTTGAACCTGTGTACTATGTAAAAGAGCTTAAGTATAATATTTTTAGTGTGGCACAAATGTGTGACAAAAAGAACAATGTTCTTTTTACCAAAGATATGTGCTTTGTTCTCTCTAAGGATTTTAAGATGCCTGATGAAAGTCAGATTCTTCTTAAAATTCCTAGAAAAGTCAATCTATATAGCTTTGATATGAACAACATTGTTGCTAAAGATGATTATGCTTGCTTGCTTGCAAAGGCCATAGTGGATGAATCCATGTTATGGCATAGAAGACTTGGTCATGCTAATTTCAAAACCATTAATAAGATTGTCAAAGATCGTTTGGTGAGAGGCTTACCTCAGAAAAGATTTGAAAATGATGAAACCTGTGTGGCTTATCTTAAAGGCAAACAACATAGAGCTTCTTGCAGGTCAAAGCTGGTTAACTCTATTGCTCACCCACTTCAAATGTTACATATGGACTTATTTGGTCCTACATCTGTGAGAAGCTTGAATCTAAAGAAATATTGTCTTGTAGTGACTGATGATTTTAGTAGGTTCACGTGGGTTTTCTTTCTTAGAACAAAGGATGAAACAACTGGCATCCTTAAGATCTTTATCACTGAAGTTGAAAACCAATATAATTTGAAAGTTAAAATCATTAGGTGTGACAATGGGACAAAATTTAAAAATAGAGTTATGGATGATTATTGCAGAGATAAAGGTATTAAAAGAGAATTTAGTGTTGCTAGAACTCCTCAACAAAATGGTGTTGCTAAGAGGAGGAACAGGACACTTATAGAGGCTGCTAGAACCATGTTGGCAGATTCAAAATTGCCAATCACTTTTTGGGCTGAAGCAGTTAACACTGCATGTTATGTACAAAACAGGGTTTTAGTGGTAAAAACAAAGAACAAGACACCTTATAAGTTATTTAGGGGTAGACCACCTATCCTTGACTTCATGTGACCATTTGGATGTCATGTATCTATTCTCAATACCATAGATTATCTGGACAAGTTTGAAGAGAAATCTGATGAAGGGTATTTTGTTGGGTATTCTATGGTCAGTAAAGCTTTCAGAGTATTCAACTTAAGAACCCAAAATATTGAAGAGAATTTGCATGTTGAGTTCCTGGAAAACAAAGTAAATCTCAAAGGAACTGGTCCAGAAAGGCTGTTTGATCTTCATACTCTAACTAATACTATGAATTATGTGCCTATCTCTACAGGTACATCTTCTTTTTATTTTGCAGATTCAGAATAGTTTCTTGATGATGATGAACCAAGCAAGGATCATGTAGATGATCAAGATGAACTCAGTCTGCCACTTTGGGACTATGCAGATAATGATGATATACCAAAGACTGGAGGTTCTCAACCTTCTAATGATTTTGGAAAGGAAGGAAGTAGCAACTTGGATGCTAAAAATTCTGAAAGCAGTGGAAATTCAGATGCCACTGCTAGGCCAGAAGCTTCCACTGCAACACCAGAAGTGGAAATTATAACTCCAGTTACAGAGGAAGCTCAAGCCAATGATGTTGAAATCTCAAATATGCCAAGTGAGATTGCAGTTCCTCAGACTCCCCACACTTCTATTCATAAATCACATCCTCTTGAAAATGTGATTGGGGATGTCAATTCACCTATGAAGACTAGAAGACAAACAAAGCTGCCTGATATTCATGGATTCATTAGTGAAATATATGAATCTAAGACTCATGAAGGCAAAAATGAATGTCTCTTTATGTGTTTTATGTCATAAATGGAGCCAAAGAATGTATACAAGGCACTTGAATATGAAATTTGGGTGGAAGCAATGCAAGAAGAGTTGCTCCAATTCAAGCTTCAAAAGGTTTGGGTGCTTTGTGATTTGCCTTCTGGCAAGAAGGTAATAGGTACAGAATGGGTGTTCAGAAACAAGAAGGATGAAAGAGGAATTGTTATCAGAAACAAAGCTAGGCTTGTGGCTCAAGGATACACTCAGGAGGAGGGTATTGACTATGAAGAAGTGTTTGCCCGAGTTTCACGAATTGAAGCAATCAGCCTATTCTTAGCCTATGCATACTTTATGGGCTTTAAAGTCTATCAAATGGATGTAAAGAGTGCTTTTCTATAAGGGCAGATTGATGAGGAGGTATATGTTTCACAACCTCCACGCTTTGAAGACCCTGACTATCCTAACAAAGTGTACAGGGTGGTTAAAGCTTTGTATGGCTTGCATCAAGCACCAAGAAAATGGTATGAGACCTTGACTACTTATCTTCTTAATAATGGGTTTCATAGAGGCAGAGTGGATCAAACTTTGTTCATCAAGAAAGACAAGAATGATATCTTGTTAGTTCAGGTATATGTTGATGATATCATTTTTGGATCTACAAAGACGGAGATGTGCAAAGAATTTGAGAAGCTAGTGAAGGAAGAATTCAAGATGAGTTATATGGGTGAACTCACATTCTTTTTGGGACTTCAAGTACAACAAAGGCCAGATGGTATTTTCATCAATCAAGATAAATATGTGGCTGAGATACTAAGGAAGTTCAAGTTCACTGATGCAAAGTCATCCAGCACCCCTGCAGACAAGACTACACATCAACTCTTGAAGGAATATAGTGGTGAAGCAGTTGATGTGCACATGTACAGGTCTATGATTGTTTCTTTGATGTATCTTACATCATCTAGGCCAAATATTATGTTTGCAGTGTGTGCATGTGCAAGGTTTCAAGTCACTCCCAGGTACTCTCACTTGACTGTTGTGAAGAAGATTTTCAGATATCTTAAAGCATGTCCCACTCTGGAATTATGGTACCCTAGAGAATCTCCTCTGGATTTGGTTACTTACTCAAATAGTGACTATGCTGGAGCTAGTTTGGATCGAAAATATACAACAGGTGGATGCCAATTTCTTGGCAACAGATTAGTGTCATGGCAATTCAAGAAACAAATAATGGTGGCTACTTCATCAACTGAGGCAGAGTATGTGGCTGCTGCAAGTTGCTGTGCTCAAGTACTATGGGTACAATTTCATGAATACCATCATTAATATTGACAATAGCAGTACCATTTGCATTATTAAGAATCCAGTTCAACACACAAAGACTACACATATTGAAATTAGACACCATTTCATAAGAGACTGTTATGAAAAAGGACTAATTCAAGTTGTCAAAATCCATACTGATGACAACTATGCTGATTTATTAACAAAAGGACTTGATGTGGGTAGATTTTAGTACTTGGTAACAAGTATTGGAATGCTAAATCCATAAACTTTTTGTGTCTAATGGTCTTTGGTGTTGAGTGGAAGTCTCTGGGTACTAACATTGTTGTATAAGTTTGTATATCTTTTTTGCTTGTGTTTTTGCTTGTTCAATAACTTTTATGCAGCATAGATGGGAGTTGATCATAAAAGGTGTATAACTGAGATACACAACAAATGGTTATTGATTCACCATGTCTAACCCACATAAGAATCAACTAGTCCAGAGCAAACGGCTACTGGTAAAGACTTAAAAAATCTGTTTATGGTTGATAGTTTACCAAAAACTATATGGTTATCAACTCACCATATTCTTTATGATTAAGAGTTGGCTAGTCCATAGCAAACGGCTCATGGTAAAGACATAACAAATCCGTTGATAGCTGGTAGTTTGCTAAAAACTATGATAAAGAGTAGTTCACTTTTTATGTTTTTCTTTACCACTGCTCTTTGAAAATCTTTGTGAAAAATTCCCACTGCTAGTTCACAGTTTCCACTAACAGTGTTATTTTTACCACTGTTGATCTAGCCGTTACAACTGATTGTGTCAGTAACTAATTTTTTACTAGCCATTGAAAGAAAACTATTTCCATATATATATAGGGTAAATTTTTGGGAAGATTATCTACTTTCCTAATTGCTATTTATCTTCTAAAGATAAATATTTTCCAAAGATAGTCTTTCTTGCGCAAAAATCTTAAACCTTACCCCTATATATCTTTATCTTTCAATTGGCGAGTTATTCATTCAACTCATACTGACACAATATAT
The DNA here is from genome assembly GCA_910596185.1 of Chrysanthemum makinoi. Taxonomy (NCBI): domain Eukaryota; kingdom Viridiplantae; phylum Streptophyta; class Magnoliopsida; order Asterales; family Asteraceae; genus Chrysanthemum; species Chrysanthemum makinoi. Next base: position 130,097,146 of record OU343224.1, on the reverse strand, counting down.
TTTTCATCAAAAGATTATCACTTTTGCAGATGAGCACAACCAAGTGGCCTACTTACAAAAGTCAAACGAGAAGAGTGGCCCTGTTTTTCATCAGATTGTGGACTTTCTAAATACTACCCATATAAGGTATGCTTTACTTCTTAATCCCACAATATATATCTCTCAAATCAAATAGTTTTGGACTTCTGCTCAGTCCATAACCATTGAAACTAGAGATACACATGAAACAGCGGATGCTCTTAGAGCCACTATGGACGGGGTAACTATTGATGTTACTGAGGCATCCTTGAGGAGAATTCTCCTATTGGATGATCTCAATGGTATCATCACATTACCTATGCCAGAAATTCATACACATCTTTCATCTGTGGGGTATGATACCACTGACAAAAAGGCTACTTTCAAAAAGAGTGGTTTTTGTCCCCATTGGAGATTTTTGATACATACTCTTTTGCATTGCCTAAGTCCTAAGAAAACTTCTTATGAACAATTCAGTTCCACCATGGCTTACCCTTTGGTTTGTCTAGCCACTGATAGGACTTTTAATTGGTCAAAATATATTTTTCAAAGTATGCAAGGTAATGTACAGAGTTCAACAAAATTTTTGATGTATCCAAGGTTTGTGCAAGCAGTGCTAAATGAGTTTCAACTGCAACCCCACACTAGAGTCTATAAAATCCGTTGCCTTAAGCCTAAAGTTTTTCAAAACATGAACAAAGATGGCAACAGGACTATTACACCTTTTTTTCCTCAAATGCTTGCAAAGATTTCACAGGTACAAAACTCACCTATGATCACTGTTCTAAACATTGATTATACTCCACCAGTTTCTCACACCTATGAGAGGAGGTCAAAACAGCCAACTTCTCTTATTACAACACAGCATGTCCCTGATCCTTTTGGTTTAGGAACAAGCAGTAGTGGTTCTAGACTTCAACCTAGACCAACTAGGGAGGAATCTGAGCCATTGCCCCATGATTCACCTCTCCCAACATGTCACACAGTTGGAAGTGTTGAGGGCAGTGGGCAACAAATGGAATTGATGGATATGTGTACCAAATTAGACAAGCAGGTTGAATCTCTACAACAAAACCTGGCACAAGTAAAGAAGCAGCATGCCAAGGACATTACATACTTAAAGAGGAGATTGACCTTGAAAGAAGAGTTGCAGGGGTTGAAAAAGAAGCGCAAAAGCTTGTGATATCATCTCCATCCTCACTCGATGATGGTGATTGGTGATTTCAATCAAGATTTGGGAAATTCTCCCAAACAGGGGAGGAAAACAGATGCTGAAACTCAGGGGAGGAGAATTGATTTTTAAGATGAAGGTGTTTCTAGTAAAGGTGCAGAGGAAGCTGATACTCAAGAAGAGCAACTAGAACAAGAAATTTTTACTACTACAACTGCTGATTTTACCACTGATCCAATTTCCCCTGCAGAGCCAAATATTCCCACTGCTGGACATGATGTTACCACTGCAAGTGAAGAAATTGATAAACAAAAGAAAGACAAAGGTGAAACCGTTATGCAAAGCAAGGAGCAAACAAGAAGAAAGGTTTCAAAGAAAGAACAAGTTCAGATTGCTCATGATGCTGAAGTTGCAAGAAAGATTTATGAAGTTGAAGTTCTTTGAAAAGAAAAAGCTTGATGAATTGGAGATTGCAAGCTTTATGGAGGCTAAAAGGCTGGATAGAATGGAAGATCCAATGGAAGATCCACTTTCCACTGTTCCACCTACAAGATTCAGAGAGAAGACTCCAGAGTTTAGCTATGTACCTACTGAAGAAGAAATTGATTTCTTGATTGTAACTGATCCAGTGATCAAGAAGAAAGTAATTGACCTAGTGGTTGATAAGTCTTTAACTGAAGATCAAAGAACAGCATAGTTAAAGAACTTTATTCAGATGAAGAATAATCAAGCACTTTAAGATGCTATTGTTTTAGTCAACAAGGGCCAAAAGAAACCAAGACTAACAACAAAGGCACAGGTGATTTCAATGATGAAAGATTATTGTTGCAAGGTTCATGGCTGGAAAAGACATCAATTCAAAGGAATGCCTGATGATAAAGTTGAAAGTATCTACTACAGAGTTCAAAGACAAGATAAACATTTTATTCCAATGGACTCTAAAGAAGAAGCAAGAAGGTATCCTAATTTGAAGAGAAAGGCAAAAGATAGTGAATCTCAAACATTTAAGAAGACAAAGTTTGCTGAAAAACAAGAAGTTCCAACTGAGAAATTCAGTAAAGAACAATTGACTGAAATGATTGTGATAGAAGAAGAAGCTTTTTAGCCTAAACCACTGCAAGTCAGGCATCCTATCATTGACTGGGAAGTGTTTACTGCTCGCAACTTTGCTCCAACATGGAAGATTACAAGGCTAGGTGGTGAAACTTCATCATTCATTCAATTTGAAGATCTCATCAAAGCTTGTGACAGAGATGATCTTGACACATTATGGAAATTAGTTCAAGAAAGATTTGATGCTAAAGATCTCAAAGATATGAAGGAGATGCAGTTATGGGTTAATCTTAGAAGGCTCTATGAACCAGATGTTAATGATGATTTCTGGAAATTCTCATGTTCATGTCCTGGTACTAAATGGTTTTACTATGATTCATGTGAAGTTCATAATGTTTCTACAGCAAATGGAGTAGATGCATTTATGCTTGTTGAGAAAGAATATCCACTTAGAGCTGGAACTCTCACTGTGATGTAGTGTACTACTATAAGAGTTCATGAAGATAGTGAGAAGGTCAGAGCATTGTTACTCAGGCTTCAAGATCAATGTTCAAGAGCTATTCAAGCATTGAGAAGAAGATGAAGTGTTTGAAAGAATTCCCCAAATCCCTGTAGATAATGAAGATTGAAGAAACTTGTTGATTTGCAGAGAAATCATAAGTTTAGTGGAGGATTAGTGGGAATAATACTAACAGTTACCACTGATAGTCTTGTGGTTAACACTGCTAAAGATTACACTAGCAGTGGAAACTCATTACCACTGCCAGTACAAATATTACCACTGCTATTAGGATAAATGTTATGTATTCGTGTATTGATAAGTATAGAAAAGATCTTGTGTTTATTCTATATTTTTAGGTTTATACTTATCTTGTAAAGGACTCCTTGTGCTATAAAAGGAGATCCTAGGTCATTGCTTAGAATACGTATTATTCATATTAGCTTCAAGGTGTAACCCTAGTGATAAGCAAGATCACTCATATTATTTCTTAATAATATTGGAGCTTTGTGTTTATTGTTCTTACTTACATTACCTCATATAATATGTCTTCTAAGTATTACTAAGTATATTCCGCGTGCTTATTAATATAACTCAAAATATCACTAACACAAGGTGTGTGTTTAGATCCATCATATCATAGGGGAGTGATTTCTCCCTTGGAGATGGCTCCGTATGCTCCCTCAGATCTGCCTTTAACCTTCTACTCATGTTCTCTAAATTGGTGTGTGAAGTGAATGATTAGTGATGAGGTACCCTCCGATCTGGTCGAAGGACCCCCCTTCGGCCTCAGTCAAAATTGCATTACGAAGACCCAAGTCTTTCTTTATAAGTCATTGGTGGCGTAAAACCATTCATCATTGACATGGTTACCAGTTGGGAATTCGCCAGCCGAAGGCCTATGCCCTTCGGTGTCTTCTCTTGAAGATGCCAAGACAAACAAGAACCTTGACTTGGTCTTCCCCACGTTCCCACTATGTCCTTAGCTTCCCCGCCAAGTCCGAGATAGTGGGGATGAAGCCTTAGCGGTTACCACAAATCAGGGGACGCCCCCATGATCTCCTAAACGTGTGCTAACACTCTCCAAGCTATTTTCATCACCTATAAATAGATTAGACGAGTCATTTCAATGGTATGTTCACTCAACACAGTCTTTCACATACATCATATTATCCATAACTCATATCACATACTTATTCACACCCGGAGGTGGTTCAGGCCCAACCCTGCGCAATCACTTAACGAAGTGTCTACTATTTCTTATTGCAGATTGACTACAAGTTTGGCGCAAGCATATCACCCTTATACCCTTCGATCACCATCGAAGGCCTGGTCGTCTGAATTATTGTACGATCAGTGGCGCCATCCGTGGGACCCGCTACTATTGGTCTCGTTATTCCAAACTTACACCCAGTCAATCACTCTCACTAGTTTTACGGCATGACTCAAGGAAGAGAGGATACACCCCCTCCGGGTTTCTCGACCTTGACACCAATCCCAGTCAATGATCCTGGAAACCTTCCCAATATAACCGCATCCACTTTTACCACACGATCTCACCCCGAAATAACTCCCGACAACCATGCTTCAACCTCGGCTAACCCTGAACCGGTAATCAGTCCGGCGTTTGTCGAAGCTAACATCGAAGCATTAGAATCTTTACTAAGAGCTCGAAGGAGGCAAGACCGGAATGTGGAAATGCATAGGGAGTTAGAATACTCAAGCGAGGAGTACAACAAAGAGTTAGAAATGGAGGCTAGGTCCTTGGCTCCGGGGGTTACTCGCTCAGTGTTAAGGGTAGGGTCTCCAAGCGGTCGAAGGCCTAGCGGAAGGTCGGTTGGTTTCGAAGATGCTCCGGAGCGGGCTCCGACAAGAAGGGAAGGAACCATGGAAGGCTCCAATGGAAGGAGTCACTGAAGGGAAGCTACGGAGGTTAATTTGCCACCACTCTTGGCGGCTCATCTGGGAAGAACGGAACGGGGGTTCCACTGCGCGCCTTCTCACGCATCTAGCGTAGGAGGCGATCCATCTCAATTAAACAGGGGAGGAAGTCTTCCTCCTCATGGTATGTACCCTCCTTTTCAGGCCCAATCTTACCCTCAAGGGTTTATCCCCACCTAATGGGCAGGCTAACAACCCCAATTTTACTCAACCATACGGAAGCATGCCCTATGGACAACCTATGGTATACCCTTCATATCCTGTGGGAAGTCACCCACCTTATATACCTACTGCTTATCCCCAATATGTTAACCAAAATACTGTTGGAATACCTCCAAATCATAACCCATACAATGCTGCCCCTACATACATGCCACCTTATAACTGCCTCTATTCGGAGCCCATGGGCTCCACAACACCCTTGGTAAGGTGGATAGAGGACTACCCTTTGCCTGATGGGTTGAAAATGCTCGCACATATTGGTACTTATGATGGAAAAGGGGATCCGGATAACTTTTTACACTTGTTCGAAGGGGCTATTAGAATGCAGAAGTGGGTAATGCCCGTTGCCTGTCACATGTTTACATACACCTTACGAGACTCTGCTCGTATATGGTGGAATGGGCAAAAACCAGGTAGCATTGTGAATTTGGATGATCTCAAAGCCAAGTTCAGGTCACATTTCAGCCAGCAGAAAAAGTTCACAAGAACGCACCTAATAGTGCACAACATCAAGCAGAAGGAGAACGAGAGCACAAGGGCTTTCATTACCAGATACACTGATAACACCTTGCAGATAATGGGCTTACACGAAGACCAACGCATCTCATGTTTCGTACATGGCCTACGGAACAGAAGCTTGGTTGAATTCCTTTCCACTGATCTTCCTGCCACCTATAAAGGATTAGTGGAAAAGGCTTACACATGGATCGAAGCAAAAGAAGTGTCCACCAACGGGGCTCCGGTCGACAACAAGGAAAATCACAACAAGGCCCCGAAGCATCCTTCGTGGGAAGGGTCAAGGAATAAACACAAGAACAGGGACAGGTTTACTAAATACCACAAAAACATCAACCATGGCCTCTGGCTAACTTTGTCCAAATCCCCAAGGGAAATACTCGCTACCGAAAAGGCTGCGAAGGCCTTTGACCCTCCTCCTCGCTTGGCAAACAAAGGGAGGCCTAGAGACACTTCCAAGTTTTGCCATTTTCATGATGATTACGGTCACGACACCAATCACTGCCGAGAGCTCAAAAAGCAGATAGAAGAGGCCGTGAAGTCTGGCCAATTGGGACATTTGGTGAAGGGTATAAAGAGAGGTAAAGAAAAAGCCTCCGACACACATTTGGGGAAAGATACCACACCTGTCGAAGCACCCATCCTCATGGTTTATAAAGAAGACTCTAGTTCAAAGAGAAAGGAAGCAGAGGAAGCCTTATGCGGAGTAGGAGATGTCACTTTCCCTTCAATCACAGGAAAAGTTCTTTCAAATGACCCCGTGGTCATCAAAGTCTTGATCTCCAACATAGAAGTAAACAGAGCCTACCTTGACTGCGGTAGCTCCTGCGAAGTTATCTACGAACGGTGCTTCCTAAAGCTCAAACCTTCAATAAGGTCGAAGAGTGTAGATTCAAAGGTACCTTTAGTAGGGTTCTCAGGGGAACACTCATGGCCCTTGGGAGAAGTCCCTCTAGAGGTTACGATTGGAGAAGGGAGGCTAAAAAGAACAGAAACTCTGACTTTCACGATCGTAAGGTCGGAATCTCCCTACAACCTATTGATAGGGAGAACAGCAATGCAGAAGATGGGCATCGTTGTCTCAACCATACATGCCGCGATCAAATTCCAAATACCTTTCGGCATTGGAACGGTTTTCTCCAGCTATAAGATGAAGGGGCCTACTGACGAAAGCAAGAGGGTCAAACAGGTTTCGGAGGAACTTTCGAAAGATGTTCTCAGTTGCGCTATTTGAAGAACGCATCGTGGTAAATGATCTCTACCTGATCGAGGCAGTAGTAATGGAAAGCAACTTCCAACCTCCTTTAAAGCAGAGTTGGAAAAGATACTTCGTGCTAACGCAGACGTCTTCGCATGGACCTATTCGACATGACGGGGTCCCCAGAACTCTCACCATAGATGGACAGCCCTTCGGCAATGAACACAAGCTCAATGAGTTCAAACATGTTGAACCCATTAAACAAAAGCGTTGAAGTTTAGCTCCTGAAAGAAATGTCGCTGCATGCAAAGTGGGCGAGCTCGTGACAGCAGGCATACTCAGAGAAGTGAAGTATCAAACTTGGGTAGCCAATCCGGTGATGGTCAAAAACATGCGGGGATGGAGAATAATGTGCGTAGATTTTACTGACATTAACAAAGCCTATCCGAAGGACTGTTACCCTCTTCCAGAAATTGATTGGAAGGTGGAATCCCTGTCAGGGTTTCGACTAAAGTGTTTCCTAGACGCTTATAAAGGTTACCATAAGATACAAATGGCCAAAGAAGACGAAGAGAAGACAGCCTTTTTTATAGGAAAAGGCGTTTATTGCTACAAAAAGATGCCTTTTGGTTTGAAAAATGCAGGTGCCACCTACCAGCGATTGGTGGACAAAGCCTTCCACAAGAAAATAGGCAGGAATCTAGAAGCCTACGTAGACGATATGGTCATCAAAAGTAGATCGGAGGAAGATATGCTCTCCGACATCAAGGAGACCTTCGATCAGCTTCGCGCCATCAATATGAAGTTAAATCCCAAGAAGTGTTCCTTTGGTGTGGAAGAAGGACAATTTTTGGGACATCTAATCACCAAGCAGGGTATTAAAGCCAATCCTTCGAAAGTCAAAGCTATCACAGATTTGCAGCCTCCTAAGTCCCTAAAGGAAGTGCAAAGTCTTAACGAAAAGCTAGCAGCCCTCAGCAGGTTTTTGTCGAAGGGTGCGGACAGATCTTTGTCGTTCTTCAAAACACTCAAAGGATGCACGGACATAAAGACATTCCAATGGAGCATAGATGCAGAAGCAGCCTTTCAAAAGCTCAAGGAATTCATGGCTATTCTACCAACACTTACAGCCTCAATCAAAGGCGAAGTGTTGTTCATGTATATTGCCGCCTCTTTCGAAAGCATCGGTTCCGTGTTATTGGCAGAAAGGGAGAAGAAGCAAATCCCCATATACTTTGTTAATAGAGTACTACAAGGAGCTGAGCTAAATTACCCAGCATTGGAGAAGCTAATTTTGGCTTTAGTTCATGCTGCGAGACGCCTTCGAAGGTACTTTCAAGCTCACCCCATAACCGTACTTACCGACAAGCCAATTAAGCAGATACTTTCAAAGCCGGAGAAATCTGGAAGAATAGCTAAATGGGCTATCGAGCTAGGAGAACACGATATTGAATACAAAGGCAGGAGCTCAGTTAAAGGGCAAATATTGGCAGACTTTTTAGCAGAAACACCCTCCGAAACGAAACATGACAAAAAGGTTGTTGAAAAGGAACCTGCTATGGCAACCGAAGGATGGAAACTTTATACTGACGGAGCCTCCAGCTCGATGGTTCTGTGCAGTGTCTCATGCTCGTTGATCCCAAAGGGAAGGAATACACTTATGCACTTCGTTTGGTCGATGCTACGAACAATGAAGCGGAGTACGAAGCCTTGTTAGCAGGTCTCCGATTGGCGCGATATGGAAGTAGAAAACTTGGCTATTTTGTTGACTCACAACTGGTGGCTAACCGATAAAAGGCTCCTCGGGCGAGACAACTGTGATCAAGCAATATCTGGATAAGGCCAAAGAAATGCTCGAAGGGTTCACATCTTACAACATAGAGCATGTTCGAAGAAACCAAAACAAGAAGGCGGATGCACTTAGCAAACTGGCATCAATGGCATTTGCTCATTTAACAAAGGAAGTTTTGGTCGAAGTATTGGCAGATCGGTCCATCGTTCGAAAGGAGGTGTCTGACGTTATACTGGAGGAAGACTCAAATTGGATGACTCCAATTAGAGAATATTTAATAAGTGGCATACTGCCGGAGGATAAAAAGTCGGATCGAAAGGTGCGCATCAAAGCACCACAGTACAGGATCATGGGAAATTACTTATACAGAAGATCTTTTCTATCCCCTTGGCTCCGTTGTGTAGGGCCAAGGCAAGCTGCCAACATCATCCAAGAAGTGCATAAAGGATCCTGCGGACTTCACGCAGGGCCTCGCTCCGTTGTCTCCAAAGTAATGAGGGTCGGATATTATTGGCCTTCGATGCACAGAGACGCTGTCGACATCATTCAGAAGTGCGAAGCTTGTCAAATCCACTCAAGAGTCCCAAGGCTACCAAAGCAAGATATGACTTCCGTAACATCCACATGGCCCTTCAGCCAATGGGGGATAGATATCGTAGGCCCTCTACCAGTTGCTCCTGGAGGAGTAAAGTTCTTGGTCGTAGCCATTGATTACTTCACTAAATGGGTTGAAGCGAAGCCTTTAGCATCCATCACAGGAAGACACATGGAAAAATTCGTGTGGGAACACATTATCGTAGGTTCGAGTACCTCACATCCTCATTTCGATAATGGGAAGAAGTTTGCGAAGGGGTATTCCCAGTATTTTGAGAGGCCGAATGTCAAACAATAATTCACTTCCGTTTACCATCCTCAGGGTAACGGTCAAGTAGAGGTTACCAACAGAGACATCATACAAGGAATAGAACGAAGGCTGGGATCTTTGTCATCACGGTTGGGTAGATGAACTACCTCAAGTACTCTGGGCACATAAAACGCATACAAAATCAAGTCATGGAGAAACGCCTTTCAGTTTGACATATGGCACGGAAGCTGTTATCCCTTCAGAAGTAAGTGTTGAAACAGAAAGGGTCATGAACTTCGAAGTAGCAGATAATGAAGAAAGACTCCGTAGTAACTTGGACCTACTTGAAGAACGGAGAGAAATAGCCTCCATTAGAGAGGCTATCCACAAACAAAATATTGAAAGGTATTATAATAAGCGAGTTAGGCCTTCGACCTTCAAACCAGGGGAATATGTCCTCCGACTCAATAGCGCAAGCAAAGCAGAGTACCAGGGTAAACTGGGACCTACATGGGAAGGACCCTACGTTATTAAGGAAGCGTATGGCAACGGAGCCTACAAGCTAGAAACCTTAGAAGGAGACGTTATTGATAGAACCTGGAATGGCACTACTCTTCGTAAGTTCTACGTATGAAACTTACAATGTCTAAGGACACATTTTATTTGCTTTCAATCAATGTATTTGCATTCTTCTCACTTGGGGAAAGAAGCATTAATGGTAGGCGTCTAGTATTCATTTCTTAAAATGATGTAATCCTCCCTACCCACTTAATGATAATAACACATTTCCCTCAAATCTCTTGTTTCGTTCAATACAACAAAGATTTGCCCACCAAGTCGCTTTATAAGTTTGAATGTCGAAGGGATGTACAAAGACTAAAAACATGTCTTGCTCATATGCATAACATCCATCTCAACTTCACATTAACTTTCATATATGGCCTTAAGGTATTTCAAACCTTTTGCTGCCCAAAGGATCAAGACGGAGTGGGTCGCGACCCTCTGTCGCAGTCAAAATTATACGATTGCTAAGATTCTTGGTGAAGTAACTACACACAATGAGGCTATGCATCTACCATACGCCTTAGGTTGTAAAAAATATTTTTACGTAAGTAAAAGTAAAAAGAGAAGAATCACACATAGCAAAATTCGAGCCCTAGTGGCTTCGTTGTAGATTTATGACTAGTTTTACTAGTCTAAAATAGGCCATAGCCTTAAAACATCCAACATTATAAACTATTGTCTTAGGCCGTAGCCTACTACCAACATGCAATAAGTAAATTGTTTCATCAGACACGAAGCCTGGAACGAACACAGACAATTGTTTTAAACAGGGTACATATCACCCTGGCGATCAAATTACAACCACATGGTTGCCTTCTTTAAACCTTGGAATGAGTGGGGTCAGCTGAGCCTGGAGATGGAACCTGGGGTGACGGAGTCCTCTTGGAGGAAGAAAGAGGCTGGACTTTCCTTGGCTTCTTGGCTAACAGATCCTCAATCGAGTCTGATGGGTCCTTCGTCACATCTGCAAGGAAAGGGAACTCTAAAGCAGTTAAATGATTACCTGCATCATCATATTCTTTTCATGAGTTGCCCTGTGTACGGAATTTTCTCCACTACTGGTTCCCAGTCTTCGCCACCTCCTCCAAAGTGGTACACTTGCCATGGAAAATGGCAGCATTCACCACATTCCCAATAGCAATCCCCACATCATCGCTATGGTAAAGTTCCATAGCAATGTAGGGGATCACTTTGTTACCAGTCACACCCTGTCCTTATTCAGCATCTTCAGACGGAGGTTTAAGCCATCTACCTTTTCTCGGTGCTTGATCTCTTGGGCCAGCAACTTTGACCTTTCCTGTTCGAGACCTCCACATTTGGATGAAAGAACAGATATCTGCTCTTTGTAACCAACAACCATAGAGCTTTCGACAGTTAACCTGTTGCACTCAGCCTCACTCGTTGCCAATTGACCTTTGAGCTTTTCATTCTCAGCTCTAAGATCTTGAACCAAGGAATTCTTATCAAAATCCTCCAATGCTTCCTCACACTTCTTCTCCAGGTCTGCATACTTTTGATCTCTAACCTTCTCCCCCTTCAGCATAGCATCCATTTCTTCTCGAGCTTTGGTGACAGCATGGAGCAATTCCCTTGTCCTAGCATTGAGTTGGTTGTCAAGCATGCCCTGGCGAACATAGCTTTTATCATGAAGATCACAAAGCCTCTCTATAGACATGTTATTCATCACCTCCTTCCACTTGGAGGGGATCACATGGCTCATAAGTTGGTGACAAGCTTGGGGAGAAGGCTCCTTCATATCGGAAGTCCTATAACAAAAGTAAATTTCATTAATATATGATCTTGGGTATTTAATTTTATTTTACAGGTAAGAATTTTACCATGGAAGTCATCACCGTTGGGCCCTTCGATGGTCGGAAATACCACAGCCTTACCCTGGCACTTTTCTGCGGGTAGTTCGAGAGGGAGGAGTAGGTAGAAGAAGCTTTCTCTTTGAATCAGATTTCATAGCCTTGGCACTAGCACCTTTCTACTTGAACTCTCACCTATGCCGGAGGGTCCTACGATGGCCAATGGTTGATCGGAGACTGGTTCGTCTGAGTCAGCAATATTCTCCACTAGCTGATCTTCTACATCTATGGGTTCCTTTGGTGGAGGAGCAGAAGATACAGGCTCGGCAGGATGGGCTTCCACCTCGTCTTTGTTTATAGACACCGAAGGGGAGCCCAAGCCATAGCTTGTTTCTTGGGGATTCTTTGGAAGAAAACTAACCTCTTTGGCACCTCCAGCCACGACAAAGTTCCTGAATGACATCTCTGCAAAAAGAAGCAGATAAGATAAATATCAGCAAGATAAGTTTTTGTTTCTTATGTTAATTTAAAAATACATACTTTCTCCATCACAAATTATCTCAGGTACCAATGGAGACCCTTCCCATCTCTCAGCAATGCCAGCCATGAACAGGATTGGCTCAGGGAAGGTCTGCGGTCAGTGGATAACGAGCCAAACGCAATACAGTGGGTTTCTTCTCACAGTGTAAGGCAATGGATCGGTGAACCTTTTCTCATCATATTGAAAGTCTGGGTTTAACAATGCAGAGTATCCAGGAGGGATAATGGTAGTGCGAATATAAAAGAACTTACCTTTCCAGTTCCTTATGTTCGTAAAAGGCCTATCTATCAATATGGGCACATCCCTTTCACCCCTCTTGGCCAAGGTTAACCAATCTCCTCCCGGATATAGATTTAAAAACCTCTAAGCCAGTCAAGGACGGTTCAAACCCATAGGCTTTACACATCACAATGTATGTTGTCAACTTGGCTAGGCCAAAAGGGTTGAACCTAGAAATGTGTACCTCATAATATCGGAGGAATTCTAAAATTAAAGGATGCAGTGGTATCCTAAGATTGGAAGTGGTGAAAGCATGGATATACAAGCCTACATAATTTTCAGGGGCATCGAATATCCCTTGATCTTTACTTGGTAGCATTACTTTGTGTTCTTTTGGAATAGGATAATCAGTGAGGAACGCTTTAAGCTCCTCCCTGGTTAATGTGCAACCTTGTTGTTTTATCACAAATTTTTTGTTGGTTGACATGACACCTTCTACAAAACACAAAAATATTTGAAATACAGAAGAAGAAGGAGTGTTTTACCTTGTTTGATTGGAGGCTTGATCGAAAGGAATTTTAGTAGGTGAAAAACTTTGGGCGAGAGTTACTTTGTTAGGGTTATTATTTTTGCAATTTATATACCCTACAAGATGAAAATCTCGGCCCTACACGTGTAATTACTTATTATCTTACCACCGGATTTCAAAACTATTTCAAATTTTGAAAAGACGTTCTCTTTTACCGAGGAAAAGGGGTGGTTAGGATAATTAGTTGCATTAATTACGGTCAATATTAGCGAGACTTTCTATCTTTGTTCGTTCTTGTGACGAAGGGGACGTTTCGTTTTTATTTCTGAGTCGTAAGCAATATTTCTCGTTCGTACATATCACTTTCGACTGGGGGGCTTGATGACGTACCCTCCGATCGGTCGAAGGACCCCCTTCGCCTCGGTCGAAATTGCATTACAAAGACCCAAGTCTTTCTTTATAAGTCATTGGTGGCGTAAAACCATTCATCATTAACATGGTTACCAGTTGGGAATTCGCCAGCCGAAGGCCTATGCCCTTCGGTGTCTTCTCTTGAAGATGCCAAGACAAACAAGAACCTTGACTTGGTCTTCCCCCACGTTCCCACTATGTCCTTAGCTTCCCCGCCAAGTCCGAGATAGTGGGGATGAAGCCCTAGCGGTTACCATAAATCAAGGGACGCCCCCCATGATCTCCTAAACGTGTGCTAACACTCTCCAAGCTATTTTCATCACCTATAAATAGATTGGACGAGTCATTTCAATGGTATGTTCACTCAACACAGTCTTTCACATACATCATATTATCCATAACTCATATCACATACTTATTCACACGCCGGAGGTGGTTAGCAGGGCCCAACCCCTGCGCAATCACTTAACGAAGTGTCTACTATTTCTTATTGCAGATTGACTACAAGTTTGGCGCAAGCATATCACCCTTATACCCTTCGATCACCATCGAAGGCCTGGTCGTACGAATTATTGTACAATCAATTAGAAATGACGGAATTTGGGCGGTATTTATAGGCCAGATCTGGTTACAGCGTAACTTAAGTTAAGAGTTACGCCGTAACATCCATTTCTTCGTTATTTGCTCTGGAAAAGCAGGTTACGGCATAACATCAGGAATGAGTTACGCCATATCTTCAATAAATCGTGATTACACCGTAATTGTGGAATTAGTTACGTCGTAGCTTGTAGTGGCGCGGAACCTTATTTGACCTAATTTGTTACGACGTAGTCCTAGGGGGGAGTTACGTTGTAATCTTCTGTTAAGTTGGTTTTTTGAGCCACACTTCTGTTACGGCGTAATGTGAGAGGGGAGTTACACCGTAACATCATCAAAATGAGCATACTATCATATATCTTCAATAAACTCTCTAAATCCACGTCTCTTTAGCTCCAATGCCCGTAATTTACCTGAAAGTGAAATATAGAGGAAAACAAGCGTAAATCCATATAAATGATATAAAATACGAGCATTATCGGGGGAAATTGACACTTAATATTCAGGACTATTTGATGTTATCAAATATACCCCCACTTGAACTCTACTTGCCCTCAAGTAGACCTTATTAGATAGATTCCCAAAAATGTATCTCCCATTACCTTTAAAATATAAGTTTACAAATCCTTTATGCTAGAATAAAACAAAGTCGAACACCTCACGAAATGTGAACAAAACACTCAAATCTCTCAACTATTCTAAGTGTCAATTTTGGGGTGATCACTCATTGCACAGTCATAGCATGTATTCTATCATAAGCTTGGCGGTTACATAAATCTCCACCACTAGAGTTAAGGACAAAACAATTCTCAAGGGCAATATGGGTAGACACGACAAAGGTTAAGGGTGATTTGTCATTACTAACAAGTCACGGCGAAGTGGACAAAATCAATTATACATGACCAAATCCATGGCCAAGACACCAAAGATTGCTCGCTGCATTACCTAGACACGCTTCATGACTAAAGGGTAGGATAAGACATAGGTTAAAATTGGTGTAAAATAAAATCAAGCAAATAGTCTAAATCTACAACCAAGTCATCACCACTTACCGTTCGTCCAAAGTTCAAGTTTCGAAGTTAAGAAACCGGATCATGATAATACCAGGTAGATGTGCCATTAGAGGACGTCATGATGGGCACATTACGAACTCCATTCTTCAAATGTGACCGAGGTGGCCTCCTCGATACTAAGTTTATAGTAAGCTCATAACATAGTTCTTATAACTTCGCACTTTACAATCAAATGACAATAACAATTTTTTTCCAACAAACATAACAACTAAACAACACATCCCCCCACTTGAGATGAACAGTATGAGAAATTGGGGGTGTCTTCAAATGATCTTTAAGTAGATGTCAATGACGAAAGAGTGATTCCCGAACCTCTCCACTTGAACCTTGAACTTAGGCAAATAATGACTTTCCAATTACATATAAAGACTATAGGGTAGGCTAAGGTGTATGGGTGTAATGAAAGATGAAAGGAATGGCTCAGAAGGGTGTATCTAGGGGTATCTTGTACTAAAGGTGAGTGCAACAATGGGTTTAACATGGGGGTTGAGAAGTCGAGGTGACTAATCGATAGACACACAATGATAGGCTTTTTGGGTTATAATCCTTAAATACTTCCTTCTTAAATTGAAAAGTCCAAATACGTCGAGCTAACTCAACTACCTCGTCTATGGTCTCGAAATGATGCAAAGGCCAAGTTCTAAAGTTCACAAGCTACCGGCACACTCATAATTTGGTGGATTTAGGGTAAAAATTTTAAAAACGGATAAGGCTAATATCACCATATAATATCAAGGCTTATAATGTGCTCGGCTAAGGTCTAATCTAGTTAGGTTAAGAAAAACATGTCAAAATTTTAAAAATGGCATAATTTTTCAAAATAAACAAGAAAAACGAGGGCAAAATAAAGTTCAAGAGACAATTCTACTTCCGTCCCCACACTTGAAATGTACAAAGTCCCTTTTGTACTAAGCGTTAAATAAAGGAGGAGAAAAGTAGAATTAGAGCGAGAACTTCTGTTGGGAATTACGGTAAACTACTGGATCTGCTGAAGAGTATCTGCCGAAGAGTTTCTGCCGAAGAAGAATGGATTCTGCTGAAGTTATACTTCAGCAGAAGTGTTAAAGCAGAAATCGTGTTTCTGCTGAAAGTGCGAATCCACGTAGGAGAGATAAGCTCAGCATGTAGTAAAAGTCAGCGCCGTATGAAAGATAGGTTGGCGCCGTATTGTATAGAGCTTACTCAGAATAAACAATATGATTAGTAAAACAATATGATTAGTTGCATGGTTGTCTAGATGCATGCTTGGCCTATGTTTGTATTAGGAGCGTACATTGTAAACGCTCATGAGTCATTAGGGTTTCTTGCCTATAAAAGGAACCATAATAGTTTGTAATAGATAAGTTTTTCTTAAGTCTTTCAAGTCTTGTAAAATATCCGAAACATAGAGTTTCTATAATCAAAAGATCCATAGAGGATCAAAGAGTTCTTAGTTATTATAACTTGTATTTACTTTCCGCTATAAAATACGAGTTGTAGAGATCTTCTATTAGTTTGCTTGTGATTATATAGGCAACACTAACGATCTCCGAGTGCTTAAGATCTATCAAGGTCTTTGTGTATTCAAAAACTTCCCTGAAATTTGCTCCAAAAAGAAAGAAGGCTCACGAAAGGAATCGTGCCTTCGCATAAGCATCCACGAGCAAAATTCAATCCCTGGAATCACACTACCGACAAGCATAATTCTAAAAAAATAAAAACAAAAATGAAAAATAAACCTAACTTACTTTCGTAGGAATCATGGTTGCATTTAGCGTCTGCAACAAGCCTTTTAACCACTTGGTGTCCCAAGTGGACGACTGTAGTCTTGTGAGGGCTTACAGGGAACATACCCACAAAGTTCATTTGAAAACTAATACAAGGTTATTGTGTTTAAAAAGAAAGAAGTGTTACAGAGGATAGTTACGTTGTAACCCCTATAAGGAGTTACGCCGTAATTAAAGCAAATCCTGGAAGATGCTACAGGAGTGTAGTTACAGCGTAACCATTGCGTGGGATTACGCCATAATTGGTAATGCTCTGAAGTACTGCTGCAAAAAGTATGTTACAACATAACCATAAGAATGAGTTACGCCGTAACTATGGACAGATCAGGTCCCCTTTCAGTATGCTGCAGCAACTCTTCTCTGTTTTCCTGCAAAAAATGGTTAAAAACACAAAACCCAACAGAAATGGAAATAAAAACAATGAAAGGGATAATTCGGGTTGTCTCCCGAAAGAGCACTTTTCTTTATTTACGAGTCTTTAAGTTAGACTCAAAGCCTCAGGGCTTTATGGTGGCCTTTGGACTTAGCCAACTTCCTCCATATCCTTCATCAAATTATGTCTGACCCAGGAAACATTTGTAGCGGTTCGAAGGTATTCTTTAGTCTCGATCTTCCGAATTTTGCAAAACTTTTCATCCGGCCCCAAGTGATATCTAGTAAACTCATAATTTTAAGCTACAATCGGTGGCGGCCTCATATACGAAATGCCAAGAAGCTTGCACCTTCTTTGCTCATATTCATCATCCTCAAGGTCAGTTAACCCTGCTTCACTTTGTGGCTCAAGGTGGTCCATGATTCCTTTTATGTCATAAGCATTGGACTTGGTATCAACTGATTCATCAATATGCCTATGTTTACATTCTTATCTTGTGTCTTTGTTGTCATCATTATTTAAGTTACCCGTATCTTGAGGAGTCTCTTCACATGGGCTATCTTCGTTCATGCAATCCTTCCAAATTATATTCTTAGTGGAAGCATCCACTTTTCCATATTTGATTTTAATCCAATCGTTAAATCTTAACTTGTCTAATCACCGTATCTCGGTTCTTCTATCGTCATTGGTTGAAGTCCACAAAAATATGTTTTCTTCCTCTCTAACCACACTACTTCCCCCTTTACAGTTGTTATCATACGGTTTGCAGGAAGCCCAAGAATCCCCATCAATGGTTTCTATTTTCACACACCAATGCTTTCGAGCAAAGGTGTTGCCATGTTCAGCAATTGAATTTTTCGTTTCTTTATGATTTGCATCATTATCAGAGGTTATACTGTGGCTAAGATTATTCTAGATTTTTCTTTTAACATCATTGCCAACTTCCCCATACACAATTCGTAACCAAGCTTCGAATGTTATACCTTTATCATTAGTTGAGGACCACAGGTACGCATTGTTTTTTACTCTTTCTATATCATGCCCACCATCACAGATGTCCACATAGGGGTTACAAGAAGCCCAAAGATCATGTCCTCTGTCGTTGTCAATAGCGATAGCCTTGCACCAATGGTATTTTAATTTTGGAAAGTACTTGTAATCAATTTTCTGAATTTCGGGACAATCGTCTTTAGACTCAAGTTCTAGCACTGGATTGATGTTGTCCTTTGTTTTTGAGAAGTGGTTGCAATGTACTCTTCCACTGTTGTATCCTTCAACTTCCCTTCCCTGCATATTACGATTATTAGCAGTACAGTGCTTGTGTGTGATGGTGGTAAGAGCAATTTTGTTTTTCCTTTTTTGATAACACAAACAGTTTCGATAGGGTGATATTTTCCTACGTCATCCATATTCAGGGTAAGTTTTCTATCGTTGATTTTTAATGTAATGATTTTTTTGAAAACGTTATGTTAGGTTCCTATTTATGTAACACAAGCATCAATAGAAGAAAAAGATAAGAAGTGATCGGATGAACAAACACACGCACACACACGTGTGATAATATATTAAGAGTTATGCGTAAGAGTGAATGAGTGAATTGAACAAGGTTTACAAGCATTATTTATAGGAAGGAACTAGGGCAACATGCAAGTTCCCTTCCTTTCCTTTATGGGCTTGGGCCAAGGCTCATGGGCTTTCTACATAAGCTTTGGCATGATTACTAACATAAAAGCCATATTAAGCTAACTATTACATATTAATTACTAACACTTGAAATATAGTTTAGGAGTGATTCCAACAATCTCCCCCTAAGTGTTAGTGATTGATAATATAAACATTGAAGGTGCTGATGTAATAGTAGCTTTGATGTCTTTTGACATTCTTCTTTCTTGTGAGAAGAGATACCTTGATTTGAACAATCTCCCCAGTGTAGAGAAATTGTTTCCTTTGAAAAGTTCTGCTTTGATGTCATCATTTTCTTTTTTCTTTGATCTTTGTTCTTTGTGATTGTAGTGATAGTATGTTGTTGTTGTCTGCATCAGGTCTGCTTCATTGCTCCAGTGTCTCCACATATTTCTCCAACATGCTCACACGCTCTTTAACATTGGATTTCAGTACTGAGGTAGTTCTCTTAGTCTTTAAACTTTGTAGATTCTTTGACTTGACGAAGAATCATTCTAAATTTGTGTTGCCTTTTGATAGAACTTCCATTAGTGATGTTGTTGGTATGAGCATGTGAAGAATCTGCATGATCAGTCCGCTCCAGAACTTCCATAAGAAGAAAATATAAAACATCGGTTAGTAATAGGCGGATTCCAGCACTTACAAGTTTGAATTTCGAGGTTGTTAACAGCATAGTGTGAAAACACATCTCTAATTCTCACAAAGGCCGTTCCTGAACTGGAGTCCCACAAGTGGGATAACGCGATATACCGAAGTACATCTACAGTTCAGATGAGTCGCTAAGGTACACCGAAGCATCACCTCACGACTGTAGACCGTTTGAGACACACTAGGCGTAATCCATGGGGAGTTACTGGAGTGACCTGCTGTCAGGGCTATTTGATGTTGACCCTGGCAGGAGTTTCCATTCAATCACTGAGGATCACAATTATGAACCTCTCATAAATGTTCTCGACTGATTGCTAAGATCTGTGAAGGACACGATAATGTATCACTTGCGTTCTTATTGTTGAACGACAAGTGATAAAATGTCAAGTGTATCTAAGAGATCTTTTGATGAATCTCGTGGCTCTAGACTCAATAGTGCATTTTGGTTTTCCTAAGCGGAGACTAGGGACAGGGTTTCCTTCTTCAATACCAGCAATCTCTAAGAGAAAGCTGATAGTTTACATAGGGTTCCCTGTAAGAATGAAACAAGCTTCTACTGAGAGAAACTTGAGTGACTAAGAAGATTTAGTGCATGCGTCACTGGGTCCATGACGACTTTGATCTTCAATACCGGTGTCATCAAGTGACAACCAATAGAATATGAATTGAACCGAGTGTCTGCCCTAGGTTGAATAATCTGGAGGGCTATTTGTTTTCACCCTTTTCTTTGCATTTCTTTTTAATTCTTCAACTCCTTCTTTCTCTGATTCTTGTTTTCTCCTTTTTATAATCATACCTAAGGACTTCTAATTCTAACTATTGGTGATGTCCTTGGGTAGATCCCTCCGGCTCTGGCGGATCATAGGACGGTTATTCCTAACCTTAGTCACCTTATAACTCCATGACTAATTTATGTTGCCATAAAACCATTTTCATGAAAATCTCTCAAAGTGTTTGGGAATGAAAACATGTTTGAACACTTTAAGAGTTTTAGATTTTCAGAAATACTCCCCCTCCACATGTGCTTAAGAGGTTTTACAGAAATTTGCACAGTGAGGGAAGAGCTCGCACTTTTGAATTGATCAACTCAAGATAGACAATCCCCCGCGAGACACGGTTACGTTGCATAGTTAAAGAGTTACATTGTCAGCTTTTAGGTGACAACTAGCTCTAGTAGCTACCTTGAAGGTGTGGACAAGCCTCGAAAGGTTGTCAAACCCGTCAAAGTTCATGTCTACCAAGAGTTTCTTGAATGGTACATTCTACTCGGACAAGTCCTTTGCGAGACACGTTTACATCACTAGCGAACTAGCTTGAAATTATTACCCGTTCTGGACAAGTCTTTTTGAGTTACTAACATTTAAGATTCATCAATTCATTGGTTAAGTCTGTAGCACTACGATTCATTTGCAATTTCACAACATATATTTTATCACATAATTTTTCTCCCCCTCAAAAATGGCATATAAATGTTATTTTTGACGAAACTTTGATATTGAATATGTCCATTTCAAGTTTTGCGGGAAGATTATCTCGATGAATAATTTGTGAACAAAGTTTTTAAGAAAATACTCCCCCTCAACAAGTGATATTAACTTTTGAGGTTTTGAAAATCATAAGCGGAAGTACTTGTTCTTTTAAGCAAAACCTTTTTAAAAAATGAAAGGTTTGATAAGTTTTACTCAAAAGTAAGAAGCTTTCGCTCCTTTTATAAGGCTTGGGCACAGGGTCCTTTCATTACAAGTACGGGTTGTACACTATTATGTGTGCACAAGCCACTGTCACATAATAAAACACACATCCAAATCAATATTGAAAATGAAACAACTTAAGGGGTACCAGGAGATTCAGGTAGTCCAGTAATAACTCCATGAATGTGAACTGGGCATTGATAGCCTGTGAGATAAATCCTGGGACGACCACCTACGAAGCTCTCCAAAATTCTGAACTGGTCCCTTCTGTACAAACTTTCATCGATGCGAGTGATGATTTTCTTCACATCTCGTTTCTCCCTTGAATTCCATCGCTTTGGTGACCCAGTGCCTTCATGTATCTCCTTCAACCTATAAGCTAAGCCGTCCCTGACTTTATTCAGTGTGTGATCTCCAAACTTATGAAGCTCTTTACATGCCATCAAGCAGTTGCGGTGTAGTTCACTACGGTAGACAACGCCAAATGGTTTGCTGATGAGAGTGTATTGAGGAACATGGTTGATGTCAGGAAGTTATAGCTGAGGTCCGGTGAGGTTGACACGTGTCTGATACGATTCAACAGCAAGTTGCAAGTCTTCTACACGTTCCTGGATCACTATGCTTCTGATGAAGATGAGCAATGACTTGATGTATTCACGTTGGATTTCTGTCGAGAATTGTCTCATTCTTCCCTGTACCTTGGCAAGCTACAGATCTTCAATGTCATTTGAGGGACAAATTCTGAAAGTCCGCTTCACAGAAATCATAGTCCCTTTCATCTTGTCTTTTGACCACGATTTTCTTGAGGAAAGTGTAGTCCCATTTAGACGAGAGAGCAACATGCTTAGCAGCAACGATCCCTTTATCACTGTGCACTTCATGTGTAGACTTTTGAACCTGGCAGCTTTTGTAGTAGATTCTTCAGCGTTTCGGCCAATGATGAATCCCATACATTGCATCAATGTCATACTGTTCCACGCTGTTGTTAAACATGTGATTAGCCTTTTCCTCAATGGCTATGCAGTTTGAGTAAATGGCTACCGGGAACAAAAGTGTAAGTGATGTAGCGTATTTCTTTTACATATCGCTACCGTGTAGAAGAAATTCCAGGTCTTTGTTGAAGAAGTAGCGAAATGGAATCTTTGGTTGATCTGGTTGGCCGATCGTTGGTAGAGGTCTGTGTTGGGAATTATATGTTTGAGTTGATAAGACAAAAAGAATGAAACAAGAGGGACTTAATATAACAAGAAGGAAACCTACAAAAAGATGGAAGTACTTGCTTGCAAAGTAAGTTTTATTTATTAGTCCTTTGTAGTATTTTGTAAACCCTAATCCTCTAGTATATAGAGAGGACATAGGTGTAGGTTTTATAATTAAGTCTTCCAATATGTAGTCGATTAGTAAAGGTGTGTGTGTCCTAGGCGTATAGTCTTGTAAACGCCTAGGTTATTAGTTTAGTTAGTATACGTGTTCCTATAAACGTGTATAGTTAGTTAGTTAGTTAGTTAATGGTGATGAAAACCTTGTTCAATAACAAATAATTGATTAGTTTATTCCGTTGTGCATGTTATTAGTCTTTGTTATTGATCCCTAGCTGAGCTTATAAACGATCTTATCAGTCTGGACCAGTCGGTGTAGTATGGAGCCTTGTCTTTTCTGGTGAAGTCAATGTTTGCTTCAGGTTTGAGCCAATCAATGTTGTTAGACATGGCTCGTGCTATGTTTTCAAGATGATATTCAACTTCAATAGCACTTTCTGAGCTGTCTTTGAGCAATTGAAAAGATTCATTCTTGATGCATTTTAACTCTGACTTGGTCATCTTCTTCACCCGAAACTTTTCTTGAAGTAACTTAGCATGCTCCAATGTTCGACCTTCTACCATATCTTGACCTTCAGGTGGGTAGGGAGTAGCATCAACAAGTGTAGAAAACCAGTCATATTCGGTGTCATCTTCTTCTAGCCATGATACGACATCAGCCTTCGGCGTCTTCTTCTTCTTCTTCTTTGGCCTAGATGAGGATGTTGGTTTCTTTGTTGTGTCGGGAGAGGTGGGTTGTTGTTGGGGCTCAGGGACTTCCTCATCGTCACCACCAGTGTATTCGAAATGATCACCGGTTTTCTTTGTCTGGGGTGGAGACTCAAAGTCCTGAGGTTTGTCAGTAGAAGATCGTAGAGGGGATCATCTTTGTGTTGGTGTTCTTTGGGGTGGTGGTGGCACAGAGGAGGGTTCTCCAGACTTCTTTGTACGTTTAGGCCCCTTATCCTTATCCTTATCGTCATCGTCTCTTGGATGTTTAGGCCTTTTAGCTTCTTCTCTGCATGCTGATTTGAGTTGGTATTCCAGCAATGCGTCAAACAATTTACCTTCGTAAGAAGTAAATGTTGCAGATTGTTTAGACATTTGAGTTACCAGCCTGGAAACCAATTTAGCATCAGAGAACACTATAGGATCAGTTGGGTTGATTGTTACGGTCATAGGTGTTAATCTTATAGTTTTCTTGGCCAAATGCATCGGATTCGGATAGAGTTGTCTGTTGAACATCTTTCTTGTCACGCCCGGAACAGTTTCGAGTAAGAACTTGTGAGTATAGCCCTTAATCATCTCGTTCATTTCCCCTTTGAAGATCACGTTTCATGAACTTCTGGACATACTCCCTTTCAATTGACATCTTGTCTATCTCGTCATGAAGAAGATTGATACTGTCAGCGAGTTGATTTAGCTTTTTGTTGGTCACGTCTTTCTTCCTGACTTGCTGGACAGCTTTGACAATCTTTGTCTTAGCCCGAGATATCCAAGAGTCCGTTGGTTTCTTCACAGATTTAGATGTGGATCTGGTTGTGCCTTTTGATGGTGGAGGTGAAGAGTGAGAAGACGATTCTGATGATGAGGAGACGTGAGGAGTCTCAGGGTCCTTAGGTGGCTCAGAAGTTTCCTCCTTGGAGCGTGCGGGACTGTCTAGAAGAAAATTATCATAATCAAGATCTTCATCATTTCCAGAGTTAGCCGTTTTATCAGCCTTAGCATCTTCACCAGGAG
This sequence comes from Chrysanthemum makinoi, assembly GCA_910596185.1. NCBI lineage: Eukaryota > Viridiplantae > Streptophyta > Magnoliopsida > Asterales > Asteraceae > Chrysanthemum > Chrysanthemum makinoi. The sequence continues at coordinate 130,072,951 of OU343224.1, read as the reverse complement.
TTTTCTCAGTCTTTTCCATGTCTGGTTCCTCAATATCAAAGTAGATAGAATCCTCAATCTGACTTTGTTGTTGTTCGTGGGTGGTGGTACCAGTTCCCTTATCGGGTTGATTAACCGCATCGGAGACTGGTGTAGATAGTGCACCACCACTTGACCCTCCGGGGCCACGAGTTTGATCCAGTACGAATTCATCGGCAAGATATTTGAGTCTGAGGTTCTTTAACTTCTTTTGATAGTCTCTTTCTTCGTCTAGTGGTTCTTCTTCCTAGTTTTCCTTTTCATGCTCAAGCACTAGAGTTTTCCCTTTTCTTTTATCAGCTTTTGGACTAGGAGGTTTTGCTACTGTTTGAGTGTTATCGGTTGGAGTTTCAGAGTAGATGACCTCTTCGTCTGATTCAGTTTCCTCAGAGCTTTCATCCACTAGCTTTTGTTGCGGTTCAGGCTTGGGAATTGGGATGGCTTCTTTAGATGGAATTTTCCTTTTGAGAATATGTGATCTCTTATGAAACTTCCTCTGACTCTCAATGTTTGTAACACTTCCTGCACTGCCTCTCCTGGTTTTCCTAGTAGGTGTACCAGAGGATTTTTCATCAAGGAAACCTACTTTGCTTTCATCAACTGCTACCAGATATCTTTTGTACGAATACAATTGTTTGATGTCTTCAGTAAGAAGATGATCTGGCAACACTGCACCTTGTTTCTTTGTTGTCGAGTCCTTAAATCTGACAGAGAGTGTGGGCTCATACAACGCGGAGTGTTGATTCAGGTCATTGAGTCTCAAGGGAATGTCAGGATTATACCCTAAAGCTCTTTGGATCAACAGTTTGGTATATCTGATATACGAGATTTTGGTGCCAAGCTTTTTAAGGTAAGTCATCATGTCGTCCCATATCAGAGCTTCAACTTCTATGTCTTTCATGTTGACCAAAGCCTAAAATATTTGTAGCTCCATGAGCTTGGGATGCTCATAACCACTATCACGTCCAGAAACTGATTTGGTGATCATAATGTAGAGGGTTCTCCATGGCTGGGGAATGTTCTTAAGATCCACATGTGAGTGCTTTGTGATTACCCCGGTAGCTTCATCATAGCCGATGTTGACCATGAACTTAAGAACGACCTCTTTAGTTGGAGTGGCATTGTATTCAGTAGGTTCGATGACGGGAACAAGAAGAATAGCCCTTAAATTTGCTGGTGTGATGGTGACTTGTTTATGGTTGAGCATCACTGTCACAACATTTTGACCTTTGATCTTTCGCATTGTATGCCAGAATTGGTGAATGTAGATCTCCGGCACTGTATCAGAGTTGGTGAGCATGTTCTAATAGGGGTGAGTCTTCAGAATATCCAAAACTATCTGACACGAAGATTCAGAACAATAGAAGCTATCAAAATCAACTTTGAGGTTATTCTTTCCGATATTCATTGGATAACCATGAGGGAAGATGTCTTCAATTATGAGAACGTTTGGTGCTTCCACATTATGCATTTGAGCATCCATTTCGTGATCTGAAAGATATTTAGCCAAAAGAACCAACATATCGAAAGACATTACGTTAGTCAATAGTTGATTTTATTGTCTATTTATTGAATGTGATATGTCGATGATTGTTACGAGTCCAATGTCACTTGTTAGTCCAATAGTCCAAAGACATCGTGATAAGTTTCGTGAGTTGATTAACTTTAAGTTTTAGAGTCTATGTTTTCACTTATTTTTTCACAACTTATTAAACATTCAAGCTTATTAGTGACATTATTGGTTTCGTGGCGTTATTATTTATTTATTTACAATTTTGCACGCGTAACAATTCATAATTTTGGTTAAAACTAGGCTTATGCGTAAACAGGAGTGATTATACGCGTAAACATAAGCTTATGCGTAGGTTTTTGACTTACGCGTAAGAAATATTACGCGTAGGAAAAGAGGGCCTTAAGCGTAAAGCTTACGCGTAAGCGTATAAGGAACCTTACGTGTAAGGCTTACTCGTAAGAGTGAACCTTATGCGTAGAGGTTACTGTTTACGCATATCCTTCACAGGATACGCGTAGCCCCCATTGTAGAACCTTACGCGTAAAGGTTACGCGTAAGATTTCTCTTACGCATAACATTCTACGCGTAAGGTGATCCTTATGCGTAGATGTTCAAGTAACCTTGATTCTGAATTATTCACGCGTAGAAACCTGAAATAAAGTCACCATATCACCAATATTAACATCTACATTCATGTAAAATATAGGATTTCACAATCACACTAAACCATAATCATAAGAGGCGTTCAATAAGGTTTAGAAAGAGAAAGTTCTAGTAAGAGAAAGGAAGAGAGTTGGGAACTTATGTGAAACAAAGAAAAATAGTATTGAAGCTGCAACCCTCTACCTTGGGAGGTATAGGGTATTTATAGTTTCTTACAAACTAACGCCACCTACGGGCTGTGGATCAGGCATATAGTGGGTAAAGACCCGTCCGTCCTCCACGGTGTTACATAACAAACTACTTATTAATATAACTTGACTACGACTACGAGCTTTCTAATGAATACAGATACTTAAGGTGGCCGACTCTTTAATGACTGAATTTTCTAATTCCTAACAATCTCCCCCTAAGGGAGGTCACCTCAATTTACAATAAATACATCCAAATATTACATTAGATTGCTTGAGGATTCTTGATTAAGTTCTTTGCTCAGTAGCTCGTAGTCTTTGATTCTTCATGTTCTACATGTTTGGATAAATCAAGTGGAGGTCTTTAAACTAATCCACGTGATGATAAGTTTCGAGCCATCATTGAGATCATCAGCTGACATTAATCTTTGACAGTTCCATTGTGGTGTTGTGACAATTGGACCGACATGCTCACATTCTGGATCATGATGACTTCACATCAGAGTGGCGGAAGCTTTAGTTGATTCATGATATTGGCAGCAGTGTAGAAGAAGCATGGAGTGAAAATATCAGAGTCATTGACGCACTAATCATGATTTCTTTCGATATGAATGTGTGGTGTGAGCATGCGTCTATAGATTGACCTCTTCATTCTGATCAGCTGCAAACGTAGGGCGTACCTACATAAAACATTTAGCAATAAAGCACACGAAAGTGTCTTTGATCACTTTTGTTGAATTGAGGTACACGGCCCACGGTTCCCCGTTGATCAGTACAAGTACTGCCTTTGATCAGGTAAAATTCCGAAGAATTTCCTTGACAGGGTTTCGCAGCTGCTCTAGCTGTTCTCAAACCGGAACGTCTCAAAGAAGACAACACGGAGTGAGTGAACCAGCGAATAGAGATTCACTGATTGATGAAAAGAGATTTGAAAAACAATCGTGTATTGCTCAATAGAAATTGTTTTTGCAATACAACGAAGGTTTAATGAAAATCAATTATCAATCATAAACACCTTTTGATATGAAATATTCGTACATGGTCAATGTGCTAAAGAAAAGAGTTTTTAAGCACAACGACCGGTTTTTCAAAGGTATCCGTCAATCCATAACCTGAACCAGGATTGATTCAAAAATTGAATCGCCCCATTGTTTCTGTTCAGTTGTCACATGGTTGATCTAATGAGTAGATCTCACATGCCACCTACTAGGAGCTTGTTTGATGTTGGCTCTAGAAGGTTTTCCATCTTCATTGTGAATATGTTTACATATCACTCGGATGTTCTGGAAATACCACAAGGATAATGCGAAGGACTCAAGATATAATCTCTCTTTCCACATTGTGTGAAACAGAGAGTCTTCATTTGAAAGTGTCCTAATGAGATTTATTGGTGATCTCATGGCTCTAGACTCAATTTGTGCATATTTTGGTTCCTATTTCAGAGACTAGGGAGAGGGTCTCCTTCTTCAATATCAACAATCTCTAAGAGAAAGTCGATAGATAATGTCGGTTTCCCGTGAGAATGAAACAAGTCCTTTTAAGAGAAACTTGAGTGGATTGGAAAGATGAAGTGCAGTGCGTCACTGGGTCCATGACGTCTTGTCTTCAATACCGATGTTACCTTGGTAACCACCAGTAGCATATGAATTGAACCCGGTATCTGCCCTACGGTTGAATAAATGGAGGGCTATTTCTTTTAACCCTTTTCACATTCGATTCTTTTTCATTCTTCAACCCCTTCAGTGCATACCGAGATTTCATTACTAGAACCTTGTTGGGTTTATTCCAGTCCTAGCTTAGTCTCAGTCTGCAGTCTTCCCATAACTCTCTTTTCTCCTTTTTTCATCATACCTAAGGACTTCTACACTATCTAGTGGATTGTCCCTCGGTAGATCCCTCCGGTTCTGGCGAATCATGGGAACAAATACCTAACCTTATCTTCCTTATATCACCATACATAAAGTAAAGTTGGTCGGTCTATTTGGTATTGTTCATCTGCCATTGGAACCAATTGAAAACCATTTGAAAATCAATCCAGATACTTGTGATGTATTATCAAAGCATTTTATACCTGAATTGTTTTTGATATTTTTAGAAAAAGAGCTCCCCCTCAACATGTGCTTCACGTATTTGAAATAATTTGGCACATGTGGGAAAGAGAGCTTGTACATCCTTATAAAACCATTTACCGATTTATCAGTTTATATCCAATTTAAATCACAAATTCTCCCCCGATCACAATTATCAAATCATTTGAGATTTGTGATCTCTGTAGATTTAAATAGATTTTGAAAGCTTTTTAAAGAGACTTGTGACTTGATTATGAAAGCATTTTGACTGATAAGGATCAGATTTTGAGACTTTAGACTCCATTGATTAAACATGCATGATTATCTTTTGAAAACAATTGAATGACAAATAACCTTTTAATTTAATTGAAATCATTCTCCCCCTCAATCAATGACATAAGTTGTTGATTGAGAGATAGATATTTTGACAAACATTTAAGTTCAGATTATTATCAAAAATAGAGTCCGAGTTATTTTTCAAATCAACTAGTTTTCATTAGATAGTAAGGATTTGTTTAAAGAATCACAGCATGTGAATTTGAAAACGGGTTACTGCCTGAAATGACAATAAACCACCATTTTTCTGCGCCTCATTTTTTTTTAAAACAAAAACTATGTGCATTCGAAGATCATCTAAAAACCCGTGACATTCTTTGAATGCTAACTCAAGGTTCATAGATGATATCGAATAAGGAAAAACAAGACAAAAAAAACAATATTTTTTGGAATTTTTCAAGATTTTCTAATTTTTATGGATTTTTTTTTTCTTTTTGAGGGTTTTTCAAGTTTTCTATTTTGCTTTTTGAATAAATATATACAAGAGATAGATGAAAAATGACCTTTACTCCTCGTCTTCCTCTTGAAGACGCTTGAGTGTTTCCGGTTGCAGACTCTTTAGTTCAAGACGTGGAAGGATAAACTCAAAACGTTCTCTAGGAAGAGCTTTAGTGAAGATGTCTGCTAATTGGTATTCAGTCCTCACAAAGTAGAGTTCCACCACACCTTTTTCCGCTTGTTCCCTGATGAAATCATGTCGAATGTCGATATGCTTTGCTCTTGAGTGTTGAACGTTGTTGCATGAGAGAGCAATAGCACTTTTATTATCACAGTTAGAGGGATTTTGTTAAATTCAAAGCCATAGTCAGATAATTGTGATCTCATCCATAGGATTTGAGCACAACAAGATGACATGGCTATGTATTCAGCCTCTGTAGAGGAAATAGAAGTACTCATTTGCTTCTTTGAAGACCAACTCACAAGCTTATCACCCAAAAACTGAGCACCTCCAGACGTACTTCGACGAGTATCTTGACATCCTACATGATCAGCATCTACATAGGCTGTTAGTGACATACCGGTGTCCTTCGGGTACCAAAGTCCCATGTTGATGGTTCCTTGGAGATACCAAAATACCCGTTTAACCGCTTCAAGGTGCTTTTTGGTAGGCTTAGCCTGGTATCTAGCACACATGCAAACAGCGAACAAAATGTCTGGTCTACCAGCTGTGAGGTACATCAGGGATCCAATCATACTACGATATTTTGTTTTGTCTACCATGATCCCTGAGTGGTCCTCATCTAGTTTAGTGCGTTCAATCATGGGAGTGTCAACAGGGTCACTTGAAACAAATCCAAATTTCTATAAAATCTCATTTGCATATTTAGATTGATTTATGAAAATGCCTCCGGGACTTTGTGAAATCTGTAATCCCAAGAAAAATGACATTTGTCCCATCATTGACATTTGAAATTTAGAACCCATTTCATTTGAAAAACGATCACACTCATTGGGATCAGTCGAGGCAAAGATGATATCATCAATATAAATTTGAACGTGAATTAAATGTTTGCCTGACTTCCTGGTAAACAATGTAGGATCAACTGATCCTTTGCTAAATCCGGTAGATAGAAGAAACTTTGATAGCGTATCATACCATGCCCTTGGAGCTTGCTTTAAACCGTAAAGAGCCTTCTTCAAATGATAAACGTGAGTAGGATGCTCTGGATTCACAAAGCCTTCAGGTTGGCTGACATAGACGACTTCTTTAAGATCTCCGTTTAGAAATGCCGTCTTTACGTCCATTTGATAGACTACCATGTTCTTACTAGCAGCATTAGCCAAGAAGATTCTAATTGCCTCGATACGAGCAACAGGAGCAAACGATTCCTCAAAGTCAATACCCTCCTCTTGACGGTATCCTTTATCAACCAATCGAGCCTTGTTCTTTATCACATCACCATGCTCATCAAGTTTCACTTTGAAGATCCATTTTAGAGCAATGATCATAGCACAATCTGGGGCAGGTACTAATTCCCATACATCAAGTCGATCAAACTCATGAATTTCTTCTTGCATGGCATTGAACCAGCTGTCTTCATCCATGGTGGTTTTAACATCTTTTGGTTCGATCTTAGATAGTACGGAGTTTAAGAAGACCCATAAGGAATCTGTTGCAAGTTGTTTCCGTGTGGAAACTGGACGAAAGGGACTTCCAATGATGTTGTCTAATGGATGATCGTGAGTCCATTTTCTGAGGTGTTCATGTGGCAGTTGTTGAGGAACTGAAGTAGCAGAGTCAATGTCTCCTGAAGAAGATGGTTCTGATGATGATTCAGGAGCAAATATGTTTTCAAATGGAGCATCTTCAGGAGTAGCAAAGGGATTAACTTCATCATTGATGCCAGAAACAGTTCCATGATGTACATTCGAAGATTGATGATTTGTTGATGAGACGGAGTAATCAGCAGCAGGCGCTTCTTGACTTAATGATATTGAGACTGAAGGATTGACTTCATTCACGGGATATGGCAGCCTCTGTTGTTGGAATCGACAGTTCATTAGCACTTGGCTCATAATGTTCATCAAACATAGGATCAAACAATTTCTTTAAGTCATCTTCAGATGGAGGTACACATGGAGTTTCTGGAGAAGAATTTGGTACAAGGGATGAACTAATTGGACTGTTTTGAAGCGCGGGTCCTGAACTGGATTGTCCAGGAGCTATTTGACCGGTCAGCTCATCAAACGTAACGTGAATTGTTTCCATGATATCTCGGGTTCTTTTGTTGTAGATTCGGTAACCTTTTCTGTTTGGTGCATATCCAACAAACACTCCAATATCTGCTTTAGCTTTCAGTTTTCCCAAATCTTGACCATCGTTAGTTGGATAACATAAAGCACCAAACACACGAAGGTATGATAGATCAGGTTTTTTATTGTGGACAAGTTCATAAGGAGTCTTTCCATGAGAAGTATGAATTAGAGATCGATTTTGAGTGTAACAAGCAGTGGCAATAGCTTCAGCCCATAGAAACATTGGAACCTTTGAGTAAATCAGCATTGTCCTTGCAGCTACTACAAGAGTTTGATTTCGTCTTTCGACTACACCGTTCTGTTGAGGAGTTCGAGGAACACTTCTTTGAGGACTGATTCCAACATTTTCATAAAATTCATTGAGTACTTTATTGACAAACTCCGTTCCATTGTCCGTTCGGACGATTCGGACTGTTTTGTTAAGACGAATCTGGAGTTGTTTAATGAGTTTAATGATGACATCAGGAGTTTTGTCCTTTTTCCTCAAAAACTTAACCCAAGTGAATCGGGAGTAGTCATCGACCACTAATAACACATATCTCTTCCCATTAATAGATTGCACTCTCATTGGGCCGCACAGATCCATATGAAGGGTATGAAGAACTTCCATTATAGAGTTTGTGGGTTTTGGTTTGTGGGCATATTTAGTCCTTTTTCCCAATTGGCAAGCTGAGCAAAGATGATCTTTTACATATTTTAATCTGGGTAAGCCTCTAACAAGATCCTTTCTGGAAAGGTTGTTTATGGTGCCGAAGTTCAAGTGATTGAGACGACGATGCCATAACCAAGACTTTGTTTTAGAAGCCTTTGACAGCAAGCAAATTGGAGAAGACTTCATCATGTCATCGATAGAGATAGTGTATAGATTCGAACCTCGATTCCTCTTAATAATTCCACACCATCAAGATCTCTAACGAAGCAAGTATGTTTTCTAAAAGCCACTTCTAGATCGTAATCACAGAATTCACCAACAGAGAACAAATTATGACCAAGACCTTCTACATAGTATACCCTGGAGATAACACTATCAACAACAACATAATCTCCATAACCCATAATTGCACCGAAATGATCATTCCCTGAATCTAAGCGTCTGATGAATTTGCTCACGAAGTTCATGAGCCGCGACCGGTCTCCGTCATATGCTTGGACGTATAAGCTGAGTCCGGTACCACGAACGATTTGAACGATCTGCAGTTGAACTCAGACAAGAATGGATAACTGGATAATTGGGATCCCCATGCAAGAATGGGTTCCATTTGGTTAATGCAGTTGTGATTGGAACACCCACATCGAAATGGAAACATTTATATCGAGATAGAGGCAATGGAATCATCAGTAATAGATGCAATCTTTGGTGTCCCCGTATTTGACCTATTCAAAGTATGTTCACTTCTTAAAAGAATAGTTCTACCAGTAGGCATCCATTTTCTAGTGGGCATTGTCTTAGCATATTGAGGACAGGACTGATTAGCCTTTTGACCAAACGGTATCCATCTATATCCTATCTTACTAAATGTTCTTCCTGTGGGTTTTCACTGTATTCTAACTTTCTTTCGTTTTTTCCTTTTAACCTTCTTAGCATGATTTTTAGCATTAACAATATTATCTGAAGATTTGACAGCATTAGACAAAGCATTCACACCACATTCATGATTAGTAACAGAATTCATGTAGACATCATTACAAGATTTGCAAATAGTATCAGAATTTGAATTAATTACAATACGCCTAAGGCTAATACTAGAATCAACACGTTTCGTTTTATTCGGCTCAAACATAAAGTTCCTAGGTAGGTCTTCTACTCTCTTCCAATGCACATTCTTAGCTTGCGAGGTCCTGTCATTCCTTGTATTGGCTTGAGACTTTGACCTGCTCGCTTTAATGTCACTGATTACTCCTGTAGAGGGAATGGGAACATTAGTTGGTATTGCTACTCTTTGCTTCTCATGTTTAGATGTGCTGGGATCTGAACTACATGCAGGCACACTAAGGTTCACTTTCTTAACACTAGAAGTGCTGGGATTTGTACTTCTAGAAGGCACACTAGAGTTCGCTTTCTTAGCACTACCAGATCTGGAATCTGAACTACTTGAAGGCACACTAATCCAGTTTGTCAGAAAAACCGTAAAGAGCCTTCTTCAAATGATAAACGTGAGTAGGATGCTCTGGATTCACAAAGTCTTCAGGTTGGCTGACATAGACGACTTCTTTAAGATCTCCGTTTAGAAATGCCATCTTTACGTCCATCTGATAGACTACCATGTTCTTACTAGCAGCATTAGCCAACAAGATTCTAATTGCCTCGATACGAGCAACAGGAGCAAACGATTCCTCAAAGTCAATACCCTCCTCTTGACGGTATCCTTTATCAACCAATCGAGCCTTGTTCTTTATCACATCACCATGCTCATCAAGTTTCACTTTGAAGATCCATTTTAGAGCAATGATCATAGCACAATCTGGGGCAGGTACTACTTCCCATACATCAAGTCGATCAAACTCATGAATTTCTTCTTGCATGGCATTGAACCAGCTGTCTTCATCCATGGTGGTTTTAACATCTTTTGGTTCGATCTTAGATAGTACGGAGTTGAAGAAGACCCATAAGGAATCTGTTGCAAGTTGTTTCCGTGTGGAAACTGGACGAAAGGGACTTCCAATGATGTTGTCTAATGGATGATCGTGAGTCCATTTTCTGAGGTGTTCCTGTGGCAGTTGTTGAGGAACTGAAGTAGCAGAGTCAATGTCTCCTGAAGAAGATGGTTCTGATGATGATTCAGGAGCAAATATGTTTTCAAATGGAGCATCTTCAGGAGTAGCAAAGGGATTAACTTCATCATTGATGCCAGAAACAGTTCCATGATGTACATTCGAAGATTGATGATTTGTTGATGAGACGGAGTAATCAGCAGCAGGCGCTTCTTGACTTAATGATATTGAGACTGAAGGATTGACTTCATTCACAGGGATATGAGCAGCCTCTGTTGTTGGAATTGACAGTTCATTAGCACTTGGCTCATAATGTTCATCAAACATAGGATCAAACAATTTCTTTAAGTCATCTTCAGATGGAGGTACACATGGAGTTTCTGGAGAAGAATTTGGTACAAGGGATGAACCAATTGGACTGTTTTGAAGCGCGGGTCCTGAACTGGATTGTCCAGGAGCTATTTGACCGGTCAGCTCATCAAACGTAACGTGAATTGTTTCCATGATATCTCGGGTTCTCTTGTTGTAGATTCGGTAACCTTTTCTGTTTGGTGCATATCCAACAAACACTCCAATATCTGCTTTAGCTTTCAGTTTTCCCAAATCTTGACCATCGTTAGTTGGATAACATAAAGCACCAAACACACGAAGGTATGATAGATCAGGTTTTTTATTGTGGACAAGTTCATAAGGAGTCTTTCCATGAGAAGTATGAATTAGAGATCGATTTTGAGTGTAACAAGCAGTGGCAATAGCTTCAGCCCATAGAAACATTGGAACCTTTGAGTAAATCAGCATTGTCCTTGCAGCTACTACAAGAGTTCGATTTCGTCTTTCGACTACACCGTTCTGTTGAGGAGTTCGAGGAACACTTCTTTGAGGACTGATTCCAACATTTTCATAAAATTCATTGAGTACTTTATTGACAAACTCCGTTCCATTGTCCGTTCGGACGATTCGGACTGTTTTGTTAAGACGAATCTGGAGTTGTTTAATGAGTTTAATGATGACATCGGGAGTTTTGTCCTTTGTCCTCAAAAACTTAACCCAAGTGCTAATAACACATATCTCTTCCCATTAATAGATTGCACTCTCATTGGGCCGCACAGATCCATATGAAGGGTATGAAGAACTTCCATTATAGAGTTTGTGGGTTTTGGTTTGTGGGCATATTTAGTGCTTTTTCCCAATTGGCAAGCTGAGCAAAGATGATCTTTTACATATTTTAATCTGGGTAAGCCTCTAACAAGATCCTTTCTGGAAAGGTTGTTTATGGTGCCGAAGTTCAAGTGATTGAGACGACGATGCCATAACCAAGACTTTGTTTTAGAAGCCTTTGACAGCAAGCAGATTGGAGAAGACTTCATCATGTCATCGATAGAGATAGTGTATAGATTCGAACCTCGAGTACCTCTTAATAATTCCACACCATCAAGATCTCTAACGAAGCAAGTATGTTTTCTAAAATCCACTTCTAGATCGTAATCACAGAACTCACCAACAGAGAACAAATTATGACCAAGACCTTCTACATAGTATACCCTGGAGATAACACTATCAACAACAACATAATCTCCATAACCCATAATTGCACCGAAATGATCATTCCTGAATCTAACTGTCCCGATGAATTTGCTCACGAAGTTCATGAGCCGCGACCGGTCTCCAGTCATATGCTTGGAACAGCCTGAGTCCAGGTACCACAGAACGATTTGAATGATCTACAGTTGAACTCAGACAAGAATGGATAACTGGATAATTGGGATCCCCATGCAAGAATGGGTTCCATTTGGTTAGTAACAGCGATTGGAACACCCACATCAGAAATGGAAACATTTATATCAGAGATAGAGGCAATGGAATCATCAGTAATAGATGCAATGCTGGTGTCCGTATTTGACCTATTTAAAGTATGTTCACTTCTTAAAAGAATAGTTCTACCAGTAGGCATCCATTTTCTAGTGGGCATTGTCTTAGCATATTGAGGACAGGACTGATTAGCCTTTTGACCAAACGGTATCCATCTATATCCTATCTTACTAAATGTTCTTCCTGTGGGTTTTCACTGTATTCTAACTTTCTTTCGTTTTTTCCTTTTAACCTTCTTAGCATGATTTTTAGCATTAACAATATTAACTGAAGATTTGACAGCATTAGACAAAGCATTCACACCACATTCATGATTAGTAACAGAATTCATGTAGACATCATTACAAGATTTGCAAATAGTATCAGAATTCGAATTAATTACAATACGCCTAAGGATAATACTAGAATCAACACGATTCGTTTTATTCGACTCAAACATAAAGTTCCTAGGTAGGTCTTCTACTCTCTTCTAATGCACATTCTTAGATTGCGAGGTCCTGTCATTCCTTGTATTGTCTTGAGACTTTGACCTGCTAGCTTTAATGTCACTGATTACTCCTGTAGAGGGAATGGGAACATTAGTTGGTATTGCTACTCTTTGCTTCTCATGTTTAGATGTGCTGGGATCTGAACTACATGCAGGCACACTAAGGTTCACTTTCTTAACACTAGAAGTGCTGGGATTTGTACTTCTAGAAGGCACACTAGAGTTCGCTTTCTTAGCACTACCAGATCTGGAATCTGAACTACTTGAAGGCACACTAAGGTTCACATTCAAAACATCGGGCATCGAATGGATATCATACTTGGCACTAGGCATAGAACACGGAATCAAAGGATTAACTCTCTCACCTAAGGACTTAGGGCATATTATGATTAAGCATTCTAGAATTTCTTGAGATCGTTTGGCATATAAGCATGCATGCCGAATTGCATTATCAAGTGGTTTCTCTAATTTATCCTCTTCAACAATCTCTCGGAGACATTCTAGACAGTCCTTAAGGGATGAGAAATATGTTTGAAATGCAAGTTTATTGTTCCTAAGATGAGGAGGAACATATTTCACAAACAAAGCATATTTATTACAAGTAGGTACCTTTGGTCCATCATTCTCCCCATTGGTCATTGTCATTTTCCCTTTTACATGGCTCTTCAGATTCTCAATTTCTATTTGCAATGAAGCTATTTGTTCATTATTTTTGTTACGAGTGACCTTAATTGACTCAAATAACTCATTGAAATGACTTTTAACCTTTTCATTTTCTTCTAGAAAGCTTTCGTTTTCCTTTTATAAAGCATTTACTAAGTTTTAAAGATGAAAAGTTTGAGAATACTGAGAATCTAAAGGAGGAGGCATCTGGGAGCCAGTCACATTGTTCTTTTCACCCTTTAATTGAGAAATTTGAGCTTTCAACTTTCTGATCGTGCAACAATGAGCTTGAATTTGTTCGTCACGTTTATGTATCTGAAAAACTGCATCAAACTCTGGAGCATCTGAAGATGTCTTGATATTTGAGTTTTTGACATTTTCTTTAAGATGTTGATATTTTAGTTGTAAATTAAAATGCTCAACTTCTATTTTAGAAAAATGTTTTACCAAATTGTCGTGATCATCCAGATCAAGTTTCTCATATAGTTTAGAATTAGTTTTTTCAAGCACAATGACACGATCATTGGAGACTTTCAGAGCGACAGATAATTCATGAAATTAAGAAGCATTAATGGAACAATTTGTAGCAGTGAAAAACACATCTTGAGCAATACATTCAGAAATCAGATTCTCATTCAGTGTCTGCAAGTTCTTCCTCTCAATCTCATTATATTTTGATTCTCGCTCATAGTCACTAACCTCAACTATCATTGCATCAAATTCCTTTTCCATTTCTTTAATATCTGAGTCCATCCCCTTTTTAAGACTCTCAAATTGATCTTTTAGTTGTTTAAAGAAAGGCATGACTTCTGTTAAATAGCATTCTTTAGTTTGCTCAAAACCCCTTTCCCCCTCAGTTATCCCAGTGGGTGTGATCCTTTTCTTACATGTTTTCTCAAAATCAACAAATAATTGAAAGATGACATATTGGCTGATTAAGGTCTTGCTTTTAGTGGCAATAGTTCTAGGAACTAGATGCATTGGTGTATTTGGAGGATACACAGTGGCTGAGGGCATTTTCCTAAGAGGGGGTTTGTTACAACCAGATTCTCTGCTTTTTGCTTATCTAAATCCTTTTTCCCGAACACTTGCTCGGGCGTTAACAATGTTTGAGGCTTAAACTTATTCAAGGAAATCCAATTTTCCTTTTTGTAATCATGGGGTTTATACGTTATGTTCTTCTCCTTACAAATTGGATTTTCTAGCTTCTTATTCATTTTCTTCCTAGATGCATCATCTAATTCTCTATCTTCCTCAGTACACTCAGAGCAGCTAGGTTTCTGTCTAGGCTTAAGGATTTCATTGCCATCATAAATTACCTTATGAGCAGTTTTAGCCTTTTTGATGACCTCTGGATTTGGTTCCTCAACAAGGGGAATGCTATGCTTATCGCTTAATACTCTATGCTTAGTGATCAAGTGAGCAGTCTGAATGGTGTTCCCTTGTACGTACAACTTATTTTCAAGCTTGTTTTTCAAAGTTTTTAGATTGGAAAAATCATTCAAAAGTTTTGATTCCTTAGCATTGAATTCTTGCTTAAGCATTTTCACATTTTCTTGAAGTTCTTGTTTTTGCTTAGCAGTTTTAGAAAGCTTTTCTTGTAAGGAGTTTAACTCTTGTTTTAATACTTCTTCTCTAAAATTACTTTTTCGAATAATTGTACGCATTTGGTCATCCATTTCCTGCTCACGTGTGGTTAACTCAAACTTAGCACGCTGTTCATAGATAGCAACTTGTTCTTTATAGACATTCAGTTCAGAGATAACAGAATCATCAGGAGTACATGCAGTGTATTCATCAAGGACATACTCATTATTGACTGTGGAAGATGCATCGTTTGATACAACCTCACTTTCACCTTGTTTCACATATTGATCATATGGGACAATATTGCTATTACCCTCATTATCAATATCTGATTCATAAGTCTCAAGAGATTGTACTTCATTATGTATCTTTCGCTCATCAATATCATCATATAGTTTTAATACCTCTGAGATGATTGATTCTTTGGATGGACCAGCTTTCTGTGATGTTGAGACCTTAGGAGAGACCATTGGAGAAATGCTAGCCATGAAAATTGTTTGTGCAGTAGGTTCATCATCGACGTCAGAGTCGTATGCATCACAGTCAGCGACTTGGAAGGCATTCTGATGGTTGTTACCTACCTCCTGAATTGGCTGTTCATCAACATCAGCATCATAAGTTCTGGCATTTCCCTCAGCAAGAAACAGCAATTCCTCTTCATCCAAGACTGCTCCATTATCTTGAGCTTGAACCAGCAACATCTTTTCTCTGAAGTATTCTGCATTCTGAGGACATTTTGGCGATGTGCAGTTCCTTGCAATGTCTCCCTCACTTCCACAGTTGTAGCACTTAACCGGATTTGCTTGTCCCTGATTTACATTCCTTCCCCTATTCGGATTTGCCACATATCCTCTACCACCTCCACCTCTTCCTTGTTCGAACTGTCTTTATTGAACTGGCTGCACCACAACCTTCCCATCTCTGACGGTGGCTTGATTGTGTGGATTGGATGCTGTTTTGAGGTTGTTGTTGGTGTGTTGGAGAGAGTTCATGTTTTGACTAATCATGAGAGCCAGTTGATTAATGAAGTTTCCTACACTTGCATCAGCATCAGCTTGTTTGAACATTGGTTCAGGAATGAGTTTGTGTTTACCATTACCCATGGGTATGACTTGAGATGCTTTGGTGGTTATACCAACATTGGTGTAGAAAGCTGTAGAATCATTTGGTGAGCTTGATTCTCCCTGATTGGTTTTGAACTGATCCAGAATCCTTTTCTCAAACATAGCATGCCTCTCATTCTGAAGAAGAAATGCATACAATTGCTCATAGTTTGTATTCTTCAATCCTTTAGTGAGCTTCACTGATGTGACAAACTTGTGCCATTCGGGATTCATGTTGTTAACAAACTTAGCGTTCAACTGAATGTTAGGCATGGTCATTCTGATGTTCCTCATGTCATTCACTAGCTTATGGAATCTCATGTAGTACTCATAGACACTCTCATCTGGTTTCATCTTGAAGTGCTCAAATTCATCATATAGTTGTGATTCTCTGTCTTCAATAGTTAATTCAGATCCAGAGAGAAGCATCTTGACATTATCCCATACAGCCTTTGCTTCAGTGTTGTGATTGATAAGCTTGTAGATGTCTTTTGGAAGACCTTGAAGTACAATGTTTGAAGCCCTGATATCTGCATCAAATCTCTTTTTCTCCTTATCATTGAGCTCATCATACGTCTTTGGTCTGTCTATTCCATAGATCATTGTTCCATCTGCAGTTGTATCAATTAAGTCTCTGGTAGTCTCAATCTGATAAGGTCCTTCATCGATTGACTTGAGGATGTTGACATCGTTTTCTTTTCCCAAACAGTACAAACGGATTCGTTGTGCCCATGAATCAAATCAGTTCTGTCAAGCATAGGTGGACGAGTATCTGACCCTGCTGCTTGAACGTCCTCAGCTACGGAGGAAGCAATAGTAGGAACGATGTTTTCCATGATAACAAGTTCCACAGGATTTTACTATTCTTTGATTAAACCGGGAAATTGATTCTTTCACGAGATTTTACTAAACCAAAAGAACAACCGTAAGAATGTAGTACGAAGAAGTAACAAGTCTCAATAGACAAGTCGCAAAAACACTCAACTCGCTTAGTAGACAACTCGCTAAACACCCAACTGTCTTACAGGAACAAGTCGCTTAAGTAATCAACTCGCTAAATAGCTAAGTCGCATAAGTATCAACTCGCACCACCACAATCAACTCGCTTAATGAGACAAGTCGCTAAATAGCCAACTCGCTTTAGTATAAACTCGCAACACAATCAACTCGCTTAAAGAAGCAAGTCGCTTTAGAACTCAAGTCGCTTAAAGAAGCAACTCGCTTAGAACCCAAGTCGCATGAAAATCAACTCGCTAAATAGCCAAGTCGCATGTACCAACTCGCATCCAATAACCAAGCAACTCGCTTTGAGAAACAAACTATCCGAGACTCAACTCGCTTCGTCCTATGTTCACAAATAACCACTTTATCAATCAAAAACAACCAAACCACAATGATTTAAGCCTTCCAATTCAAAACCTAAACACATATGATGATCCTAAACATAAAAGTACAAGCAAAATTCAAACTTTAACACTAGAATTTGTCCAAATGAATCAAACTCTCCTAAACCCTTAATACACCAAAAACCTTATGAAATCCACCAAAACAAAGAGCATGAAAGATGAATGATCAAACCATGGCTCTTGATACCAAATGTAAGATATAGGATTTCACAATCACACTAAACCATAATCATAAGAGGCGTTCAATAAGGTTTAGAGAGAGAAAGTTCTAGTGAGAGAAAGGTAGAGAGTTGGGAACTTATGTGAAACAAAGAAAAATGGTATTGAAGCTGCAACCCTCTACCTTGGGAGGTAGAGGGTATTTATAGTTTCTTACAAACTAAGGCCACCTACGGGCTGTGTTACATAACAAACTACTTATTAATATAACTTGACTATGACTACGAGCTTTCTAATGAATACAGATACTTGAGGTGACCGACTCTTTAATGACTGAATTTTCTAATTCCTAACAATTCATTCCTTTTCAGATCTAATCATGAATACACTTTAAACAGTTATGTGTAGAAAATGGTTTACGCGTAGACCTTAAACCCTAAAGTTCAATTTCTACGAATAGGATATCTAACCATGGGATTAACACCAAACTTTTTCTGGGATGTGTAAGAAGCCTAATGAGTTGTTTTATCCAAGTTTTAACATCAAAATCTAAGCAGATCAAAAATACCCAAATACTAAGAACATAAACCCTAATTTTCTATTTTAACGCAATTGGTGTTTCTGGGTAAGTTCTAAGCCTGGATATGATCAATTCAACATGTAAACAACATCTTTCAAGCAACTAATTAACCAAAAACATTCACACATGAAAATACCCAATTCACGCATAAACCCTAATTTTCAAAAATCATTCAATTCGTGTTTCTGGGTGAGTGTTAATGATGGAAATGGATTCAAAGTGATTAAATAAACGTTTTGACACTACCATTATAACCAAAAATACTCAAACATGATTATGTGTTCATATGCTTATGCGTAGACTACAAAATCTTTCCTAGGTTAAAATCAAAACCTATGTTTATAATCATGTTAGAAACATAAAAACACATACAAAATGATGATCAAAAACACGGATTATTGAAACGAATTTGGAGCGTGGATGAGATTTGGTGAAGTATTAATTATGGTAATAAATGTAAAGAGTGAATTTGGTGGAGGTGATTTTGTTTAAAATAGTTTGAGCTTTTGACAGTTTTAGTCCTTCCACCTTAACCTTTTTCATCCAACGCCCATAACTTCCATTTTGGTTACCGAACGAAAGATATGTGGAAAGAGAAACTTGACGACAATCTCCCCCGACTTAAGAAATAATTAAATTTTATAGATTTGAGTCCGAGGAGTGTCAGTAAACCAGAAATGTGACCACCATAAATAAAGAAACAACCGGGATGAGGTAACATGCAAGTACAAGGTTTTATGAAACCAAAAAATATTTGCTTTCTCCCCTTCAACACTTGACTGAAAAAATACTGAATTTTGGAAGATTAAAGTGTTAACGGAAGATTTGTACTTGCCATGTTAAAAGATATATAGATAGAAGAATATTTTTGTAGTTTTATAAGATTTTATATTTTTGTATTTTGTTTTTGAAAAAATATTTACAAAATAGGTTTTGGTGTTTGACTAGTTTTAAGAATGGTTTAACAGTTCATCCAGTTCGTCTGGAGTCAAACACCGCATACCAATCCGGTGGACCAACTCATTAAACCTAGCAGGAGCTAAGGCTTTTGTGAGAAGATCTGCCAGTTGGTATTCGGTACCCAAAAAGTATAATTCAACAGTACCCTGTTCCACGTGCTCCTTGATGAAATGATATCGAAGATCGATGTGCTTTGATTTCGAATGTTGAACAGAGTTGCACGAGATCGCAATAGCACTTCGATTGTCGCAGTACATCAAGATTCTGTCAAATACGTAACCATAGTCTTTGAGTTGTGTTCTCATCCAAATGACTTGAGCACAACACACCGACATGGCTACATATTCTGCTTCGGTTGAGGACAGCGATGTACAATCCTGCTTCTTCGATTGCCATGACACTAGTTTATCACTAAGAAATTATAATGCCCCTGAAGTACTTTTCCATGAATCTAAGCATCCTGCGTGATCAGCATCTGAAAAAGCTATTAGTTCAAAACCAGAATCCTTCAGATACCAGATCCCCAAATTAATGGTTCCCTTGATGTATCGGAGGATTCTTTTAGCCTCGGAGAGGTGGGTTTCAGTTGGTCTCGACTGAAAACGGGAGCAAAGATATACGGCAAAAACAATATCAGGCCTGCTAGCTGTTAGATACATGAGAGACCCAATGATACTACGGTATTTGTTAGAGTCCACCAATTTCCCATGTAAATCAGCGTCTAGCTTCTTGGTATGAGCCATTGGTGTGGTATAGGTGTCACAGTTTTGCATTCCAAATTTGTTTAAAAGTTCAAGGGCATATTTGGACTGACTCAAGAAAATACCACGGGGTGATTGATGAACTTTCAGTCCTAGAAATAACGTAAGTTCACCCATCATTGACATTTCAAAATGTTTTTTCATTAGTTTTGCAAAATCGATTGAGTACTTTTTATGTGTTGACCCAAAAATGATGTCATCTACGTAAATTTGAACAATTAAGATGTGTGCCCCGTGATATTGTATGAAAAGAGTTGGGTCGACCGAACCTTTGGTGAAATTATTAGCAATGAGGAAGGATGATAACTTATCGTACCACGCCCGAGGAGCTTGTTTGAGACCATACAGAGCTTTGTTCAGTTTGTAAACATGGTTCGGGAACTCGGGATCAACGAATCCTTCTGGCTGGCTGACAGAAACCGTTTCTTTCAGTTGCCCATTGAGAAAAGCAGTTTTGACGTCCATCTGAAAGACCGTTATATTCATATGAGCCGCGAACGTGAGAAATATCCGAACAGCCTCAAGACAAGCAACCGGAGCAAATGATTCTTCAAAGTCAATACCCTCTTCCTGTCTATAACCCTTAGCCACCAGACGTGACTTGTTTCTGATTACGTTCCCTTCAGCATCCAATTTGTTCTTCCAAATCCATTTGAGACCAATGACGTAGACCCCTGTTGGTCTTTCAACCAGTTCCCATACTTCAAGACGTTTGAATTGATTGAGTTTTTCTTGCATGGATTCAATCCAGTTGTCTTTGGTCATTACGTCTTTAATGTTTTTAGGTTTAGATTGGCAGATAGTGAGTACATAAGTGCAATGTTCACCATCTGTGTGAAGACGTTGTCTAGTTACGACTGGTTGATTCAGGTTACCAATAATTTTCTCAAGAGGATGGTCTTTTGTCCAACGATGTGTAGAGGGTTGATGTTGGTATACATGGTGCAGATTTTGAGGATTCAAATGGCTTGTAGATGATTCCGCGACATCAGGTGCAGCAGTTTCATTGGCAAACGGGTTAAAGAACGCATTTGGATCAAAATCTGTAGGTGGGGGTACTTCATTGTTCAAAACATCATCAGCTGGTTCAGCGTCATTGGATGCAGTTTGTTCAATTGTTGTTGTAGAGTCAACTGGTGGTGCTTCTTCAACAGTAGTTGTTGTAGCAGGTGTATCAGTTATAGGAATTTGATCAGGTTGAGCTGCAGAAACATCGGATACACCTGGAGCACGTTCATCAATGTCATCACTAAACAGTGGAGCAATAGCTTTTCCATTTGTTGACGAGTAAGCTGAGGGCTTGGGTCAGTTGATTATGGGGTTTGAGGGAAGTTTAAACGGTTGTGACAGGGTTCCAAGCTATTATGCTCAGAAGCCATTTCTGTAAGCTCATCAAATTTTGCATGAATCATTTCCATAACCTGCTTTGTACGACGATTCCAGATCCGATAACCTTTAGAATTCTCACAATATCCAATAAAGACTCCCATGTCAGCTTTGGCTTTGAGCTTTCCAAAGTCATCACGATCATTATTTGGGTAGCAAAGGGATCCAAATACATGAAAGTGTTTAAGGTTCGGTTTTCTGTTGTGGATAAGCTCAAAAGGTGTTTTGTTGTGGCGTTTTGTAATCATTGATCGATTTTGAGTATAGCATGCAGTTGATACAGCTTCTGCCCACAAGTAATCTGGAAGTTTAGCATTGATTAACATTGTTCTTGCAGCTTCCACTAACGTACGGTTTCATCTTTCAACAACTCCGTTTTGTTTTGGTGTACGTGCAATAGATGTTTGATGCTCAATTCCCACTTTCTCATAAAATTCTTGAAGGGTTTGATGCACAAATTCAGTTCCTTTGTCTGTTCTGATTTGTCGGACTGTGTTCCGGAGCTGAACTTCAATTTTGTGAGAAAGGTGATGATTATCTATGGAGCTTGATCTTTACTTAGAAGAAAGTATACCCAAGTCCATCGTGAGTAGTCATCGACAATTACCAAGATGTAGCGTTTGCCATTAATCATTTGCACGCGCATCGGGCCACACAAATCCATGTGAAGAAGATGAAGTACATGCTGAGAGTTGTGTTCCACCTTTGAAGGAAAATGAGCACGAGTGCTTTTCCCTTGTTCACACGCTGAGCATAGGTGATCTTTAGAATATCGGAATCTCGGGAGACCTTTAACTAGTTTGTATCGAGCAAGGTTGGTTATGGTTTGAATGTTTAAATGTGAGAGTCGACGGTGCCATAGCCAAGATTTTGTTGATGTTGCCTTTGAAAGTAGACAGATGGGAGATGAAGCAATCATGTCTTGCATGGAGATAGTGTAGAGACTTGAGTCGCGAGTGCCAGACATAAGATTGTTTCCTTGTAGATCACGAATGAAACAAGTCTTCTCCCGAAAAGCAACCTCGAAATCTCCATCACAAAATTGACCGACTGAAAAAAGATTATGACCGAGGCCTTCCACATAATAAACCCTACTAATTTCGATGTTGCCATTAATGTAATCTCCGTAGCCCATGATAGCTGTGAAGTGATCATTCTCGAATCTGACAGTGCCAATGAACTTTGCAATAAAGTTTGATAACAGTTTGAGATTGCCTGTCATGTGTCGAGAACATCCGCTATCAACAATCCAAAGGATGATCTGTATCACCTGCATTACACATAGACGACACAGATGGAATAGAAGTAGATGTGGAACCCGAAGAGTTAGAGGGTTTCGAAGCAGTTATAGTAGAAATATACACATCAATGATTTTAGGCATCCATTTAAATCCTAGTGTGGTATGTATCCATTTCTGCCATCTCCAACTAGTATTTGCTTTAGTCTTAGTGAATGCACTAGGTGGTACTACGTTCCTTGGAGGTGGTAATGGAGCTACAGGGACATCAATGCGTTTCTTAGAATCTAAAGAGGGCAGTTTACCTAGCACAGACTTAGAAGCATTAGTGGGCCTAGAGGTATTCCGTTTCTTAGGATTCCGTAAACGAGACAATATAGCTTTAGCAACACATTTATCATGACAATCAGAAAGCATACTTTTACGACATATAACACAAGAAGCTTCAGACTTAATATCAAAAGTACTTAAAGGTTCAGCATTCGTTACATCACTTTTTCTATTACATTTGTCAGATGCAAAATCTAAAGTGGGTGCAACGTGGGTCTTATTCAAAGTCCTAGGGTGTTCTTCTACTTCAGCATTCTTTATTGTTCTTTTCTTAGGTCGCAACTTCCTATTCTTCCTTGTATTGCTCCTAGGCTGTGAAGTGCGGACGTTGGGAAAAGAGGCAACTATTCCTGTTTCAGTATAGGGAAGCACATTAGTATTTGTGGTTTGTCAGTAGGCATTCCAGGGTCACGTTTGCTAAGTGTTACAAGTGCAAGTTTCTTAATGTTGCTAAGCTGAACTTGTTCATACTTTCCTAACTTTTCTTTTAACTCAATGATAGTGTGCAACAAATCTTGATTTTCAGAACGAAGATTTCCAGAAAAATTCAGGACTTCTTTAGTGTGTGCAAGATAATGATCAAGTTCGTTTGATGCTTCATCACGAGTCTGTTTAAGTAAATCAAATATGACACCATATTCCTTTTTAACTTTTGCAAGTTCTTGTTCATATTTTGAGATTTGACATTTCAAAGACGCGTTTTGATCATCCAGTTGCTCAAATTTTGGATTAAACGTTTTGGATTGCAACTAGTTGATTTTGTTTTGCAAAGCAAGTTCACGATTTTGACAATCTTTTTGACACCATTGAAGAAGACGTTTTGCATTTGAAAGCTCGTTTATCAATCGTTCATTTTCAACTTTTAAAGACTTGATCTGATGCACATTATCAGTATTCTCAACAATTTCAACAGAATCAACAGAGATATAATCATATGCATATGGCAAAGAATGCAATAACACAACATTATGATATCAGCACAGATAACATCTTCCAAGAGTCGATCAACATCTTTTCATAACATTTTCTTTTTACGTTTTGCATTAGAAATAGATGTTTCTGTTTTCTCAAAAACGATTTTCATCGATCCAAGTTCCTTATGAAATTCCCATTCCTGATACAATGCACAATTTTTCAAATTTTTAACATGGGGTAAAATTCTTTTTTGAAAAATATCTCTTTGTTCTCGTGCCTAAGGCGATTGAAAATGTTCAACTTTTATTTCAGAATGAAATTCAATCTCACGTTCTAAAAGTTTGAGGTCAGAAGTGAAAATGTCAAAATATCTAAGAATTTGACGATTTCGGGTTTTGATTTTACTTCACTGAGTGAAGGTAAAGGACCATAAATTTGTGCATAATTTGGTTGGGGAGCAACATTAGAAGACTCAGACGTATTTGTGATAATCCTAGGTGTGTTAGAAGAATCCTTTGGTGTGACGAAAGTGACAGCTTTTGAATAGTTAAATGGTTTGTTATAAACAACATTTTCTAATTTTGATCGACTCTCGTATTCTGCATTTAATTCCTCTTGATGATGATATTCAACAACACTCATAAACGAATCATCAATTTTATATTCTGCACTGGAAACTTTGGGATTTGGTTTGAATGCTTTGGTTGAAAGCTTTGGTTTGTAATCAGCAAAATTTGGTCCATATCCATTTGGATTGGGTTTTAAAGTAAACTTTTGAATAGTTGTGATTGACTCACCATGTTTATAAACAACATTTCGAAACTCTTTGAGTTTTTTTTGTAAGCCAACAATTTCTTCAAGATAGTCATCTATTCGTTTCGTTGAATGGTTTTGGTATGCAGAGAACTGTTTTTGACAATTTAACAACTCAGTCTTGGCTTTTTGACTTTCCAAAGTAAGAGCGTTAAGTTGTTTTGTATGTTCATGTTTTAGTTGTTCTATTTGAGACAACAAAGCATTCTTTGATGCGGCTAGATCACGTATATGTCGTTCTAAAGATTTTTCGTTTTGGTGTGATTTAGCAAAAGCGGCTTCAAAACCTTGTTCACGTTTTTCTTGAGTTTTGAAAAAATTGAGTTGCCTTTTTAAACATTCAATATCCCTGGTTAACAGTACATTTTTACTGTGTAAGTGTTGATTCAGTGCACGACATTCTTCCATTCGGTATTGGTGGTCTTTAAGTAACATATCAATATCTGGATTAGGCAAAGGTTCAGCGTGTTCAACGTGAGTCACAACATGATCACTATTCAGATCCTCGAGTATAACCACGGAGTCAATTTGAGTATCAAAGGTAACCATAAGGTCATCTTGATCATCAAATGTAACTACGGGGTTTAGTTGAGAATCGTCAGAATGAGATGTGGACGGCTCATGTTGAACATTCTGAGCCTCGTCGGATTCAGATGTTGGCTGAGATATTAGATCAGAGATGAATATGGTTTGTCGGGTACCTGAGACAAGCCATCAGTGTCATACACTAGGCCTGTGTCACTCATGTGGAGTTCGTGCATATTACCTATCAACATAACTGCTGCATTAGCCTGCAAGTCCTCTATATCATCATCTGAGTGTGCATCTGCCATAAAGCTCTGTTCTTTGTTTGTGAGAGTTCCACCAGCTTCATCCTTAAGAGCCAAAAGTAAAGCTTCCTTGTGATAAGCACTGCCCCTAGTCCTTGGTTTTGGGCATGCATTAGCCAGGTGACCCTTCTCATTACAGTTCTAACAACGAAGACCATTTATCCCATTCTGAGCATTAGCCTGTTCAACCACTTGAACTTTCTGTTGTTGTAGAGCACCCATGTTATTCCTACCCATAGCATTAAACCCTTGACCACCGCCCATCTAACGACCATAACCATGATTATGAACTTCAACGCGTCCATTGTTCACAACAGCCTGATTCCTTGTGTTTGATGAGGAATGAATGCGATTGTTGGATTTGTTTGTATAACGGCCAAAAGCTTTAGCAATCATAACAAATCCTTGTTGCAATGCATCGAAAGCATCTGAGTCCTCATTAGCTTCACTGTAAAGTACTTGATCATTGTTGTTTTTGTATGGAACCAATTGAGATTGTTGCTGTGACGGATCATATAGTGTAATTGTTGTAGTAGCACTACAAGAAAAGTGGCTTTTTAGGACCCCCATAAGCGTCATAAAATGATACTTTTTAGGACCTTTCATTTAATAGGACCAAGGATGAAAGCGTTTCATGTAAGGCGGTTGTAATAGGTCCAAAGCGTCCTAACCCTTATGAAACCAATTTTATGGTCGTATTATATGTCTATGAACAACACAAATAGCGTCCTAATAAAACCATATTATGACACTTTTACAATGTTTTAACATGTGATTACCTACTTTTAATCTTTTGAGACACATAAAAACGTCCTTAAAAGTATTGTTAGGACGCTTATGATGTAACATCATAGCTATTTTAGCAACCAAGAAAAGGGTACTAATAACTCAAATAAGATTATGATACCAATTTTATGGTCGCATTTTAGGTCTATAAACAACACAAATAACGTCCTAATAAAAACATATTAGGACACTTTTCCAATGTTCTAACATGTGGTAACCTACTTTTAATCTTTTGATACACATACAAGCGTCCTTTAATGTTAATTCTTAGGACGGTTATCATATACCATTATAGTTACTTTAACACCAAGAAAAGGGTCCTAATATCCCAAATACGATTATGAAACCAAATTTATGGTCGCATAATATGTCTATGAACAACCAAATAACGTCCTAATAACAACATATTAGGACACTTTTACAATGTTGTAAAACGTTGTTACCTAATTTTAATCTTTTGATACACATACAAGCGTACTTAAAAGATAATTGTTAGGATGCTTGTCATATAAATTGGTAGGTTGTTTGGGATAGCTTATCAAAACCGCTTATATTATATTTGGGTCATTTGGTATTGCTTATTCAGACTGCTTATAAACAACTCCTATAAATAGCTTTAAGCAATAGCTTTAAGCAATCACAAACAGTTGTTTATATGTAGTCTCAATAACAATCACAAACAACCCGAATATAACAAAAGCAATTTCGATAAGAATCCCCAAACAACCCCTATAAGCAGTTAATTTGAAAAGCAATCCCAAAAAGCCATATAAACAGTTACTTCATTAAGCAATCCCAAACGGCCCTTGTAATCAGTTAATCAAAGAGCAATCCCAAACAACCCCTATAAACAATTAAGTCAATAAGCAATTGTAGACAGTCCTGTGAATCATGTAATGATGTAACCCAAGCAAAATATATCATTGATAAGTATCCATTTCAAATTTGTAATCTCTTTGAAAATTAAGTGGTCTGTACAGCAATCACAGATAGCCACTAACACTGAAGGGAAATCAAGAGTGGACTTGCACACGCTATAGGAGCATAAAAGGTAGATCACGTCAGAAGATTGAGAGCTGAAGGTGGCACCACACGCTCGATCTCCCTTCCTCTTAATATATCAGTTGCAACCGAATTGAACCGCTATGAAAATATTTCCAAAGTACCTGATCATCCAAGTAACAGTTGTTAAAACAATTGTTATAACAGATTATTAAAACAAGCACAAGTATTAACATGTACACATAAGCTTGTTATCATTCAACAACTTTGAGTCATTACAACATTCTGAAGGTTGTTTGAGTCATTACAACATATCATTGAACATGTTTCAATCATGTACACATAATCAATATACTTCTCTAGAAGATAAATGCACCATTCTGAATATTCCTTCGAATATAGAAGATGCTTTCGGGTTTTGTATGATAGATATAACAAGGATAATAGCCCGCTGCGTTGCAGCGGGTATTATATATATATATTTTTCTTAGTTTAAGTTTAGCCGATAGTTTGTTTCTTATAGATGATTTGGCGTTAACACATTTACACCTAAAATTATGGGAGTAAGATAATTTCAAACGGTAATAATTACATATTAACACCTTAAACTAATGACGGTATACATAATTTCAAGAAAGCTGGTATTCATGTTATAGGTGTCAGCGAACACCTAACATTGCCAGTTTTTACATACGACGGTTGTACATACAACATATCAGGTTACGCTATTTCACCACTACTTACTGTACATACAACGTACCGAATATATTGTGGTATTCCCGAGGTATGAACAAACGGACCCTGCCACCGAGACAACACCGATGATGCGAAGCAGCCTCTCCTCATAGCTAAATCGAGCCTGACAATTGGAACCTACGGAGTCGCAAGGTTTAAACGCTTTATACTCAGCAGGAGGCCCTAGACGCTAGACAACAAACCAATGAGGAAACAATATACCCAAATACATTTCCGAAAGTAAAATATGTAGATTCCATAAGTTAAATGCACACTGCTAACCTGCACGCGACCGCGGTATCCTGTGGTAACTTGTTGGCGCTGTCGTTGGAACTGCTGTTGATGTTGTTCCTCTTCTCTTTGCACTATGTCTTCTCGTACGTGTCATATGAGGATGACGTTCACCTTAGACAATAGTAACATAAAAGTTAGAAAAATAAGGCAATTGAGAACATGTCGAAAGCTGACAATCGACATCGGGCTCTTCTGACAACCGAGCCACACAATTCAAATTCACTCCAAATAACCCTAAATCTCAAATAAAAGTCCAAACAACCCTAAACCACATGTTAGTATTCAACTGACCCTTTTATTGCAGTCTTACAAATAAAGAACTAATATTCGCACCTCATATTTAACCCCTAAATGATCATTTATTTATAAGGGTCACTTTCTCTAGACGTTATGAACTCAATATCGCAACTGTAAGTGACCCAAAAAAGTTTCAACTTGTGATTGAAACCACACCTCTTAAAATG
The DNA here is from genome assembly GCA_910596185.1 of Chrysanthemum makinoi. NCBI lineage: Eukaryota > Viridiplantae > Streptophyta > Magnoliopsida > Asterales > Asteraceae > Chrysanthemum > Chrysanthemum makinoi. The sequence continues at coordinate 130,044,327 of OU343224.1, read as the reverse complement.
AACCAACTTGTAAGAAGCAAAAGAAAGAGGCTTACCAACCAAGCATGACTTTGCCGTGGTCGATGACCCAGAGAGTGAACAACCACTTCCAACGGAATCTAATATGTTTGCACTACAATAACAGTTAAATATGAAGCGTAAATAGAGCTTGCGACAGATCAAGAAAAAATGATTATTAAAGATGGAAGTTTTTTCCGAGTATCATGGCATTCCTTTAAAAATTCAGGAATTCCATATTGTTTCCTTTACAACATAGGTGGATATGTACCTGATTCCAAATAGTAGTCGTTGCCGCCTATGTCTTTAATATCCGTAACTGCATAAATGACCAGTTAGTCATCAAAGTAGGTAGTTCGTTATAATCGTCTGCAAATATAATTATTATTTGCTATCATAGTATATTAAGGTGGTAGCTCCATTCTTTTGTTTTATAATATCACCTTGCAATTGGTTTTCTAGACCCATTCTTTTGGATTTACCAAAGTTGGTTGACTTTCCACTGCAATCAAATAAAAAAAATTATTATCAGAAATGCAGACAAACTGTAAAGATACTAACAGTTCATTCTGAATCTTGGATATAATTCTATGCCTTACTTTTTTCTTTACACTTTGGGGGCATGGGCACTATGGTTTACTGTTTCCGTCAGCAAAGACAATGCAAACAAAGCTTGAGACAATCCAACCACCCTAAAGAGCATTTCCTGAAAATGCCAATTTACATCAAAAACAATATTATGTTTGTCTGATAATTCTAATAAGTTAAATGTGCAAGAATCTATCATATTCAGGTACCTGTGATATTGTTGCACAAACTTTGTGATCGAATGTGAATCGAATTTCTGGATGGCCGAGACACGCTAAGGGGTGTAAAATCGTTTGCTTCAAGTCTGAAAACAATAACAATTTTTTATTATATCAATGTACACGTGAAAACTCAGATATAAGGAACTCGGATTAACTGTAACAAGCACGAACCTTTAGTACAACGACGCCACCAGAAAGCTTAGCCAGCCTCTCTTGGAACTTCTCTCTATCATAATCAGATGTGCTAGACTCGATTGCTGACCTGATCTGTCATTTTTCAAACAGATAACAGAACACAACACCGTCTTAACATCGTATCAAATATGTAATTTACTGTCGGAACTTGTAAATGAAACATTAAAAGACATGTACCTGTTCACATCGTTCTTCTATCGACTTCTTATCGCCAGCACCGTCAAGCACAACTGTGTCATCTTTCGATACAGTAACCTGCAACAAGAACACTCATTTTACACCCAGAAACAAACATCAAGTCACTACTTGTTATTAATGATTGATATCGTGCAACAAACCTTTTTATATGAGCCAAGCATTTCCAACTCCACGTTGTCAAGGTTCATACCAAGTTCTTCTGTTATAACCTGCAGGTCAAACAAAAGGCCCCTCGTAAAGGATCTACGAATCGACACATAATTAATATGGCAATTTCAACTCATTTACTTAATAACGGGTCGCCTTTGGGTCATATTATCACAATCTGAAAACTTAGTGAACTATAGACAGGTCATACAAGGTCAAGTGTGTATGTCATATGCTTACACCTCCAAAATCACTTTATTCATGAAATTTACATTATTAATATGACGATATAGATTTTATAACCTTTTCTTACATTAATCATCTAAAAGTTTTTTACTAAAAATGTCTCTTGGAGTACCCAGCCGTCTCAAAGAATAACCCTTTTTTAGACCGTTACACAGCCTATAAATATTCAAGAATAACCCGTTTTACGCCATTTAAACTAGGAAACATCACAGTAACTAAAAAACAGCAAAAACTGACCTGGCCTCCAGTGAGAGTGGCAAGATCTTGCAAGTTGGTCTTTCTGTTCTCACCAAAACCAGGAGCTTTTATGGCACAAACCTAAGCAGAAAACAGCAAGCTTCGTAAGCTAAGATATACTGTTGTTACAGAGAGAAGTATTTCAACATTTATGGAAACAATAAAAACCTTAATGCCGGCACGAAGCTTGTTAAGAATTAAGGTAGCCAACGCTTCACATTCCACATCTTCAGCAACGATTAATAGTGGCCTTTGTTTCTGAATAAGGAATCTACCTTCAGTGGCAACTCACTTTGATCACGGAATTAATGTTTGAAATCTTCTTCTTGTAGATTAGAACAATAGGGTCATCCAGTTCCTGCGGATCATCAAAAAGTTAACCATTTTCAACATGCCTTAGCAATTAGTTCACCGATTTCACGTTCTCCATTTGCGGAAATTGTACCCACCTATTATTTATATTACAATTACAATATACTACATTTAACCTCCCATAAAAAATGACTCCGTACTTTATATAAAATCAATTCAATGTTGCTCCGTATATACTAACCTGTGTGATTTCCTCAGATGTGCTTATCATACGGGCTCTACTTTTCAAGTTAGTTACAACAGAATCAACAGCCATCGTAATACCGCGCCAGAGGACCATTGCATTCATACCAGCTGCAACCGACTTGCAACCTTCTGAAAATAAGTACTGCAGTCGTCATCCCACTTGGAAATACAAATTTGTAGTCAACAATTAAAACCTGTGAAAGACCAAATGGAATTATGATATATAACATCTGAAATCTTATCCATTTTAAGATGTTGCAGTCTAAAGCATATATAACTTTGTATATTATGCAAAAAAACATTCAACTAAAGTATTCCATTAATTGTTTCAATTAACCTACGAATTATTTGGCAACAATAATAAGAAAACGGAGGCAAATTAGTTTATATGTTTTAATTTGATCTTATCCCTAATTCCAGCAATCACACATTCAAAGGTCAACAATCAAGAGTTGCCTCAAGGAAATCATTCACACATAATATAAATTAGTGCTTAATCCAACAAAAATATAACAAAAACTCACAAATATTCTACTATTAATTTGAGTTGCAACATACATAAACTTAATGATGACATCAAGATCACTCACTGGTTAAGTGGAGCTGCGTCGACGGTGAAGTGGTTAAGGGTTTCGAAACGGGTCTAACGATGGTGAGGTGGAGCTGCGCTGATGGTGGGTAGGTGACGGTGGCTGATGGATGGTTAGGGTTTGATAGTAGTTTGGACTTTAGATCTAGAGAGATGGATGGTGAGTTGGTGACTGTCTTTATGGCGGAAGATTGAAAATTTTGATGACCTAAAATGAAATAAAATCCCTCCCAAAAGTTTTTAGACCGGTGTCTTCAATGTCAACCGGCACTAATGTGTTTTTATCATTTAGACCCGTGGATATGAAAGTAACAGGTCTAAAAGAGTTATTTTTAGACCGGTTTATTTCGTTTACACCGGTCTAAATCTATTTTTCTTATTTAGACAGGTGGATATCAAAGTAACCGGTTTAAAAAGTTTTTAAGTGGGCTAAATTGTCATTTAGACCTGTGTTTTTCATATACGGTCTTTATATGGAGGTCTAAAAGACCATTTTTGTAGTAGTGTGTAAAAATTAATTACAAAGAAGACCGTACCATATGAGTAGTTCTTTACTACCCTTTCATACCTATGTCCTGCCACCGAGAACAAAATTCAAGTTATTCAAAAGGAAAACAAAAAATTATGATTTTTTTTTATATCGCTTTAGATTTAAAGCTAACCCAATCCGAAAATCCCCCCAAGTTAAACCGTAAAAGTAAAATCAATATAGCAATAATTTACAATCTGCAACAAATTTAAATTACTCAAAAATCCCCTTGCTCTAAACCCTAAAAGTAGAATAAACATAGCAATAATTTAAAATTAAGCATATAAAAATCCAAATCAACATAAAGCAAATCTCACAAAAGGTACTCACATATCTTTAAATATTCAGGCACCGATCACTTTGGAGGTGAATAACCGGATAAGTACTTTTTAAGAAAGTTGAAACATCATGTCCTCCACCTAACGTTTGAAGCACAAAAAGTGCTAATCAAGGTTACAAAAACAAAATAATCTGCTAAGCAGATAACTAACGTTACAAAAAAATAAAGATGAATCTCAAAAAAAAAAATCTTGATAAAGATGAATAAATTAAAACTTTCCCCAACGATTAACTTGAAGTTGAATATTTGAGCTCACCTAGAATTTTTGATTTGTCGTTGTAACATTCTTGCTCCAAGCTTTTGAAGCCCAAGGATTAATGATTGCATTGCATACATCTTAATTGTTTAGGGTTTATGCAATCCCTGATCCGTCTAGATGTTGGTCCCTTCTGGAAACTGAGGGATAGGCTTCGTGTGATGAGTCATACACACGTGTCTAGAGATCGTAAGATTCTGAATGAATGGCGGTGTGTATACACAACCAAAAACCAAAAATGAAATATAGCACAGTCGCGGGCCGGGTCAAAGTCGCCAGCGCAAACGGGCCACAAAACGGGCTAACACACAAACTGGGCCAAAACGCCTAAAGCCCAAAAAAAAGGGAATATTCCACGGAATCTCGTTGTGTTTTAGTATATAGATACAATAGGTTACATAAATTGAAAGAAGAACGTGTTCAAAAAGAAATTGAAATAAGAAGTAGGGAGGGGGTGTTCATCGGTTCGGTTATCGAGTTGTTCAATTTATTCGGTTTAGTTATTTTGGTTAAATTTTTTTTAGTAAAACCGAAAACCAAACTGAACTAGAATTCAACCGAACCTAACCAAATCTAAATTTGAATTAGCTTCGGTTTTCGGGTTGACCCGAATTACACCATTTATATTTTTTTAAATATTATTATATAGATTTTTAGGGAAAAGAATATTTCAAATATGAAAAGTGTTTTTTATAGTAGAATAAAATTTTAATGGTATTTTCTTATATAGAAATATATAAAAACTATATATTTATATAAATTCGGTGTTTGATTGAAATAGCCAAAATCATGTCCAAACAAAAAACTGAATTTTTTGTTCGATTCGGTTATAACTTTGGTTATGTTTTGATCGGTTTAGTTCGGTTTGATTTATTCAATTATTACCCAAACAATGCACACTCCTAAGAAGAAGCGTCATGCATCATGTAAGTTTATAATGTCAAACTTTTATGTACCGCCATGCAACAACTCGATAAGTATATTTTATAACCTGTGCGACGGATAACTTTGTAAAGTTTGAAATCCACAAGCTCAAACTTATCGATGATATCAATGTCACAAATTGCTATCTAGCATGCGCTTTTACTTAATTTGAATCAGAATCACTATTTCTAATTAGAGTTAATTACATAAATGGTCACAGTGGTTTGGTCATTCTTTCACTTTCAGTCACTAAAGTTTTTTTTGACTAGTTCAGTTACTGTGGTTTGCATATGTTACGGATCCAGTCCATATCCGAATGAAATGACCAAAATGTCCTTGTCATCTTCTTTTTCAAATCTTTTGACAACTAAGTAACGACCGTTAGTCCTTTATACGTTTTCATTCGTATTTACACGTTTTCGTCCGTTTGTACACGTTTTCGTCCGTATTTACACGTTTTAGTCGGTTTTTACACGTTTTCGTCCGTTTTTACACGTTTTCATCCGTATTTACACGTTTTCGTCCGTTTTTACATGTTTTCGTCCGTTTTCACACGTTTTCATCCGTTTTCACACGTTTTTATCCGTATTTACATGTTTTCATCCGCATTTACACGTTTTCGTCTGTTTTCACACGTTTTCATCTGTATTTACACGTATTCTTCCGTTTGTACACGTTTTCGTATGTTTTTACACTTTTTCATCTGTATTTACACGTTTTTGTCCGTTTTACACATTTTCATCCGTATTTACACGTTTTCGTCCGTTTTTACACGTTTTCTTCGGTTTTTACACGTTTTCGTCCGTTTATACACGTTTTCATCCGTATTTACATGTTTTCATCTGTATTTACACGTTTTCGTCCGTATTTACACGTTTTCCTCCATTTTTACACGTTTTCATCCGTATTTACACGTTTTCGTCTGTTTTTACATGTTTTATTCCGTTTTTACACGTTTTCATCCGTATTTAACACGTTTTCGTCTGATTTTACATGCTTTCATCCGTTTTTACACATTTTCATCCGTATTTACACATTTTCGTCCGTTTTTACATGTTTTCATATGTTTTTACACGTTTTCATCCGTATTTACATCTTTTCATTTGTTTTACACATTTCATCCGATTTTTATACGTTTTCATCTATTTTTACACGTTTTCATCTGTATTTGCACGTGTGTAAACGGATGAAAATGTATAAAACAGACAAAACATGTGAAAATGACCGAAAACGTGTAAATACGGACGAAAACGTGTAAAAACCAACAAAAACGTGTAAAAGCGGACGAAAATGTGTAAATACGGACGAAAACGTGTAGTTACGGATGAAAACGTGTAAATACGGATGAAAACGTGTAAAAACGGATGAAACGTATAAAAACGGACGAAAACGTGTAAAAACGGACGAAGACGTGTAAATACGGATGAAAACGTGTAAAAACGGACGAAAATGTGTAAATACGGATGAAAACGTGTAAAATGGACGAAAACATGTAAATACGAACGAAAATGTGTAAATACGGATGAAAACGTGTAAATACGGATGAAAACGTGTATAAACGGACGAAAACGTGTAAATACGGACGAAAACGTGTAAAAACCGACGAAAACGTGTAAAAACGGACGAAAACGTGTAAATACGGACGAAAACGTGTAAAAGATAAGGACAATACAAAGACAGATAACCCATACATAACTTCCAAAAGATTGAGACATATAACAATACAAAGACAGATAACAAGTGTCCTATTATGGTGTATCAAGTTTTGATACCCAAGTATCAAGTGTCATACTAACTAATGTTTAAATAAAACTTTTGTAAATAAGCGTTCTAAAAAACTGATGTTTTATGACTCAAATAAAGGAGTGTTCTATTATGGCGTAGGATAATAAAACCACAACAAATAAGCGTACTATAAAGGTTAATGTTAAAAGACACAGTTGTCAAGGGTCCTGTTAATTTTTTTTCAAATAAAACTTTTGCAATTAAGCGTTCTATAAAACTGAATAAGCGTTATAAAAAGCGGATGTTTTACGACTCTAAAAAGATGTGCCATATTGTGGTGTATCATAAACAAACCATTATGAATAAGCGTTCTATAAAGGTTAACGTTATAAGACGCTATTGTCAAGGGTCCTATTCACTTTTCTTATAAAAAAACGTTTGCGAATAAGTGTTCCATAAAACCGATGTTTTATGACTCAAATATCAAGTGTCTTATGATGGTGTATCAATCTATAGGACCCAAGTGTCAACTGTCATATTAAGTTATGTTTTAATAATACGTTTGCGAATAAGCGTTTTAAATAATTAATGTTTTATGACTTATATATCAAGTGTCCTATTATGGTGTATTGTAATAAAACCATAATTAATATGCATCCTTTAAGGGTCCTATTAAGTTTTGTTATAATAAAACTTTTGCAAATAATCGTTTAAAAAAAATGATGTTATAAAACCATTGTACATAAGCGTCCTATAAAGGTTAACGTTATAATACCCACGTGTCAAAGGTCCTATTAAATTTTGCTATAATAAAACTTTTTGTGAATAAGCGTTTTAACTAACTGATGTCTTATGACTCAAAACTCAAGTGTCCTATTATGGTTTATTATAATACAACCATAATGAATAAACGTCTTATAAAGGTAATTTATTAGGATCCATATTTTAAGTGTCATTTTAAGTTATATGATAATAGGACCCCAAATCATCGACCATCCTATTATATACCTTTTTAGGACATCGCCTAAGTAGCAAATATTTAAAAAGGACCCTAGACGCTCATATGTCCTATTAAACAGTTTTTTAGGACTCCATTATCATACCGTCCCACACAAAGGGTCCTAAAAAGCCACTTTTGTTGTAGTGTAGGTTGAGGAGCTGGTTGAGGAGGATAACTAGTTTGAGCCCACAAAGCAACTTGTTGATTATCCGGAAGTGAAGGTGAAATAGTTTGGCCACGGATAACCCTTTCCTTATCAACTTATTTTTGATGAGGCTTCAAATAGTCGTACAACAATCCGTATGTAGCATGATGAAGATTCTTCGTTTGACGGATGAAAATGACATACTTTTCCCAATCAGGACCAAGACTACTCAGGAACTTAGTGTTGACTGTTCTTGGCATGTTAATGTTATGTTTTTCCAAGTCATTGATGATGTATGAGAATCGATGATGATAAGACTCTAACATCTCTCCTGGTTCAATCATGAAGTGTTCATAAGCCAAGTAAATTTTGGATTCCATATCCTCTTGATTGAGTTCAGTGCCTTCCATGAGAAGATGAATATGTTCCCACATTGCTTTTACAGTCTTTTGAGCATCAACACTTTGAAGGATTGGATTAGGTAATCCTAAAAGGATATATTGCATTGCTAGCTCATCAGCTCCGTAGTGTAGAAGTTCATCACCAGAAAGGTCAGCAACAGTTGCAATGTTTGTGAGATCATCTCTTGGTGGAATAGCATTTGGATCTCTGGGTGTAACGACAATAGGCATCTGAAATGGACCTTCCAAGATGACCTTCTTTAAGAACTGTTAATACAAATATCTTCATTAAACATTATTTATATTTTTGATCTTTACCTAAGTTTTGTTAACGACAAAAGTAAATTTAATTTATAAAAGCTTAAAGCTTGTCAAGTTTAATAGATATTAAAACTAGCTTTTTCAAACAATATATTCATCATTCAAGCATTTACATTTATGATTAGTGACATCTTGATATGACTCTAAATCATTATGTATGATAGTAGTTAGAATGTGTTAGGTTCTTAAAACCAAACACTACTTAAGTACTTGCATATTTCTAAAAATAGAAATACAACATATGACATCATGTGATGCATCATGGAAATCATTGGAAGATTTCATTTGATATTTTGTGTGGATTTGTACTCTTAATATCTTGCACAATCTCACTTAGATATAGTTGACTTTGGCAAGATTTGATATCTTGGCTGTCAGACCCGGCGGTACCAAAATGGTACACGGGCAGAACCCTTTTAAGGGTTCCGTGGTCCGTAGATACTCCTGTCCATTTTGGCTATAAATAGCAATGTCAAGCCAAGTAGTTTTTCATCGCTTTCTATCATACTCTCATACATATCTTCTCTCTAACTTTCTAACTCAGTTTCATATCATATTAGTGATCTCTTTTGTAGCAAAGAAGATCAAGTCACATTCAAGCTTTAAACGAGAAGTTGGAAGTCTTGTTTGTTTAGTGTTGTATGATCTAGTGTTGATTCATACTTCATTGTTGTATTAAACCATCATAATCTTGTGAGTGTGAGTGGTTAGTATTTTAGTCCTCAAAATACATTGTGTGTGGGAGTAGTTGTACCCTTGGAAAGAACTCGGCATCTAGCTTATTGTCGAGAAATAGTGTAAGCGAAGTGTAAAGGTTTTCTCCGCCGGTGAAAGGAGCTTGTTGACTAGTGAAGTTAAACTCTTGAGTGTGAGACTCGTGGAGTGGAGTAGGGCAAGGAGAAAGAGTCCTTGTAGACCGAACCACTATAAACAACTTGTTGTGGTTTGATCATTTCTTTCCTTATTTACTCATTACATATTGCTTGCATATTTCATTAACATACTCAAGATCAATATCAATTGATCTTTCAATAAGTTTCAAAACAAAGTTTTTAATTGGTAAACTATTCAACCCTCCTTCTAGTTTTCTACAATTGGTACCAGAGCCTCGTTGCTCAAGAATTTCTAAAATAACTTGTATTTTATAAACTTGAAACGATCCATGGATTCTGAAAACTTTAAAGAAGGGCAATCTATGCAAAGACCACCACTCTTTGAAACCAATGGATTTATCTATTGGAAAAACCGTTTTGAAACATATGTAAAATCAAAAGATATAGTTCTTTGGTTTATTATTGTTAAAGGGGATTTTAGTTCTACAACAAAGGATATTTCCGTTGATGAACAAAAGAAATTAGTTGCTAAAAATAATGAAGCTAAAATGATGCTTTATAATGCTTTACCTAGAAAAGAATATGAAAGAATTTTTATGTGTGAAACCGCCAAAGATATTTGGGAATCTTTAATTGTTACACATAAAGGTAATTCACAAGTCAAGGATAACAAAATTGATCTTCTTGTTCAACAATATGAACAATTTGTTATCCCTGAAGATGAAACCATTGATTGTGGCTTTGCTCGCTTCAACACTATTATTACATCACTTAAAGCACTTGATGAATCTTTTCGTAGTAAGAACTTTGTCAGGAAATTTCTTAGAGCACTTCATCCCAAATGGAGAGCTAAAGTGACCGCTATTGAAGAATCAAAAGATCTCTCAAAAATGTCACTAGACGAGCTAATTGGCAACCTCAAAGTTCACGAAATGGTAATGGAGAAAGATTCGGAGATCATCAAAGGAAGAAGGGAGAAGATCAAATCCGTCGCTCTAAAAGCAAAGGCGGAATCATGCGATGACGATGAATCTTGCTCCGGTAGTGAAGATGAGGAGTATGCCATGGCCGTTAGAGATTTTAAGAAGTTCTTTAGAAGAAGAGGAAAGTTTGTAAGACAACCTCGAGAAGAAAAGAAGCCATTCCGAAAATATCGGGATGACAAAAAGGGTAAAAGTGAAAGAAAGTGTTTTAGATGTGGTGATGCAAGTCATCTCATAGGAGAATGTCCCAAGCCACCTAAAAGCAAAACTCAACGAGCTTTTGTAAGTGGTGCTTGGAGTGATAGTGAAGACGATGAAGAATCAAGCAAGGAAGAGATCGCTCTAATGGCACATGAGTCAAACGAGGTACTTTCAGACTCTTCTTATTCTTCTATAGATGATGAAACTTTGCAAAAACAATATAATCAATTGTGTGAGCTAAGTCTAAAAATCATAACTAAAAATCAATTTTTAAAAACCAAAAAGGAATTTTTGGAAAATGAAGTATATGAGTTGAAAGAAAAAGCAAAACGACTTGAAAAAGGAAAAGCAAATGACGATGATTGTAAATCATGTCAAGAGCTTAATCTTGAAATAGAAAAACTAAAGCTCACACAAGAGGTTCTAATCGAAAATAATTCTAAGTTTAAAAGGTTTAACAAAAACATCGCTCTTGCCGATGAAATAGTTAAAATCCATAAAACACCAGGAGACATGAATGGGCTAGGTTTTAATGAAGTATTAATTCCAAAGAGTCAAAACAAAACGGCCGAAAAGGACGAACATTCTGACGAAATTGCTGCAGTACAGCACGGACCAGACGGAACCAAAATAAGGGTTCCGTCCATTGTGAAAAATGGTGTCGTGGGTACTTCAGTAGGACAGAATGTTCGCAATACGGACCGTACTGAATTTGTTAAAGTAACTAAGAATACCAATGATAGTGTTAAACTAAAACCAGCTGTTACATCAGGAGTAGGACTTGTCAAAAATGAATTTAGATCAAAAACTACTCAACAACGATATAAAACTCCTTTTGCCAAACGCCCCTTTCCTAAGAGCAACCACAACGTACAACCCAACTACCAACAAACTCCAGATTACATGCCATGGAACTCTTACTCATCGTTTCCATAAATGAATCAAATAAATGGTATGTTTAACCCAAACGGACCCATGAGATATTGGGGACTAAATGCTTGAGTTATTTGCTTCTTAGGTATGCTTGGAAGTTGGATTGGAACCTGATGAATGGATAAAAGATAGTGGATGCTCACGACACATGTCGGGCAACAAAAGTCTCTTCTCATCATACCAAGAGTATGACGGAGGTAATGTCACTTTTGGTAGCAATCTCAAAAGCACAATTATTGGCAAAGGTACGATTGCTCATAACTCTCTAACTATTGAAAATGTTGCTCATGTGGATAGGTTAGGATTTAATCTACTTAGTATTAGCCAATTATGTGATAAAAGTATAAAGTACTATTTGATGAAAATGGTAGTAAAATACTAAAAGATGGTATCACCATAGCTAAAGGAGTTAGGAAAAATAATATATACGTCATGAAAATAGATAAAACATCTAATGACAAACTTTGCCTAACAACATTAGACGATAGCTCATCTCTTTGGCATAGACGCTTAGGTCACGCTAATATGAGACTTATACAAAACCTTTCTTCAAAAGAGCTAGTTAGGAATTTACCAAAACTAAAATATGATCAACACTTTTGCGATGCTTGCAAAATTGGTAAACAAACCCATAGTAGTCACGAATCTAAAAATATGGTGTCCACATCTAAATGTCTAGAATTATTACATATGGACTTGTTTGGACCATCCGCTATAAGAAGCTACGGAGGAAACTTATACACTTTGGTCATAGTAGATGATTACTCAAGGTTTACTTGGACGTTGTTTTTGAAAACCAAAAATGAAGCTTTTGATAAATTTGAAATTCATAGCAAGAAAATTCAAAATCTTCTAGGTGTCAAAATTGTGTCGATCCGAACGGATCATGGTCGTGAATTTGACAACGAAACTCAATTTGGAAACTTTTGTGATACAAATGGTATAACACATAACTTTTCCGCTCCATGAACACCTCAATCAAATGGAGTAGTAGAACGTAAAAATAGAACAATTAAAGAAATGAGTAGAACAATGCTTGATGAACAAAACATTCCTAAAAAGTTTTGGTGTAACGCCGTTGACACTTCTACATATATTTTGAATAGAGTCTTAATACGTCCTTTCTTAAACAAAAACACCATATGAGCTTTAAAAGGTAAAAAGCCAACGTTAGGATATTTTAGAGTCTTTGGTTGTAAATGCTTTATTCTTAATACTAAGGATTATCTCACCAAGTTTGACCCAAAGTCTTATGAAGGTGTATTTCTTGGTTATTCACAAACTAGTAAAGCTTATATTGTCCTAAACAAAGAAACAATGATAGTCGAGGAATCGTTGAACATAACATTTGACGAAAGTCCACCTCCCTCTAAGACATCACCTTTGGTAGATGATGACTTAGTTGAAAGTCAAATAATAGAAAGTCAAATTAATAATAACAAGGAAGATGAACCATTAAATAAGGAAATTATAAACATCAAAGAATCCAAAAGTCATCCTTTAGAAAAGGTCATAGGACAACTTAATCAAAGAACCTTAAGGTCACAAGCCCAAAATCAAAGTAATTATTTTTGTTTTGTATCCACCATTGAACCGAAAACCATTAATGAAGCAATAAAAGATGAATCATGGGTAATTGCCATGCAAGAAGAATTAAACCAATTCGTTAGAAATGATGTTTGGAAATTAGTTCCAAAACCCAAAGATCAAACTATAATTGGAACAAAATGGGTCTTTCGAAATAAAATGGACGAAAATGGTGTAGTATCTAGAAACAAAGCTAGGATTGTTGCACAAGGTTATAATAAAAAAGAAGGGATTGACTATGATGAAACTTATGCACCGGTAGCTAGACTTGAATCTATTAGATTATTACTTGCTTATGCATGTGCTTATGACTTTAAATTATTTCAAATGGATGTTAAAAGTGCTTTCCTTAATGGGTTTATTAACGAAGAAGTGTATGTTGCTCAACCTCCCAGTTTTACCGACTTTGAGAAACCACATCATGTCTTCAAACTCAAGAAAGAATTATACGGCCTTAAACAAGCACCTAAAGCTTGGTACGACCTACTTAAGACTTTTCTTATTGATAACAAATACACTATGGGATTAGTAGATAATACTCTTTTTACCAAGAAAAAGGAATCACAAATTATCATTGTTCAAATATACGTTGATGACATTATATTCGGATCAACTTGTCAAGAACTATGTGATGATTTCTCTAAAATCATGCACGACGAGTTTGAAATGAGTATGATGGGTGAGTTAAACTTCTTTCTAGGACTTCAAATTAAACAAGATGGCATTTTCTTTAACCAATCTAAATATATAAAAGACATGCTTAATAAATTTGGTCTTGAAGATTCCAAACCAACTAAAACACCCATGTCCTCGGACACTAAACTCACCAAGGACGAAGAAGGTGAATCCGTAGATAACACTAAATATAGAGGAATGATTGGTAGCCTACTCTATCTTACGGCTAGTAGACCCGACATTATGTTTAGTGTTTGTCTATGTGCTCTCTTTCAAGAAAACCCAAAGGCATCACACTTAGAAGCCTTAAAAAGGATTTTTAGATACATTAAGGGAACAACGTGTTTAGGATTATGGTATCCCAAAGCAACGGTTATAGAAACCATAGTGTATGCCGACTCGGATCATGCCGGTGATTATGTCGATAGAAAAAGTACAAGTGGTATTTGCACTTTTGTTGGACATTGTCTCACCTCATGGTTTGCAAAGAAGCAAACGGCTTTAGCCATCTCAACTACTGAAGCCGAGTACGTCCTCAGTGAAAAGCATGTCAACATGCTCTTTGGATGAAGCAAGCTCTCGTAGATTACGGAATTCATCTCAACGACATTGTGATACTTTGCGACAACAAAGGAGCCATCGATCTCAGCAAGAATCCCGTTCAACATGCTCGTACAAAGCATATTGAAATCCGTCATCACTTTCTTCGCGACAATGTTCAAAAAGTAAACATTTCAATCGAGAAAGTATCCTCCGAAGACAACATTGCCGACATCTTAACTAAGCCTCTTAAACGAGAACGTTTTAATCTTCTTAGACTTGGTTTAGGGTTAGTGGAACCAAACATGTAGGATAAACATAGCCCAAAACATTAGAATAGTCGAAACAAAACAATTTTGTCTTGTACCTGCTACTGTAGCCACGGCACCAATCGACAACACAGACGGAACCAAAAATTTGGTACTGTCTGGTCCGTGGTGTCTACAGAAGCAAAACTGCTATATACAAAACATCCTCTTCCTCAAAACCCACTTTACCAAAACGTGTAAACATTAAACCAAGCTCATTATTGACACCTTCCCACTCACTAATCACTGAAGATAACATCATTGTAAGTATCCTAACTACATTTTATCTCTTAATTCTGAGTCTAGGATTCTTATTTATGCACAAAACTATCACAAATCATTACATGGGGTTTTATGTATGCTTTTATACCAAATATGAATTCAATTGGCAAAATGCATAACTAGTCATTGAAATTAGGTACTACATTATCATATTACATAAACAAATCATGCTTCCCACTAATTGATAGATAATCAATATAAGGCCTTATTCAAACAACCAAACACCCCATGTCAAAAGTTTTGAAAAGCTTCTCACTTATAGGAAGACAATTATTTTCATTGCTAATACAAATAGAAACATTAAATTTTCATCACTTGCATGCTCTTGAATACTAAAGTTAGTGTATAACTAATATGCATTCTCGGGTATATTCAAATGAAGCCACATTGAATTAGGAGCATTTGGGTTATCTCATGGTATTTGCCAAACACCCCACTAAAACCATTTTTGTGCATAAAATGAGTCGAGATAACCGCAACTCCAAATTGTTTTCATATAGGCACACACTAGAACCAAAAACGTTAAAATTTATTCTCATTTTTAACATATTAATTCTTGTCCTTAGGAATAACCATGGTAGCCGCAAGATTCTATGATCACAAAGACACCCTTAACTACATTCCCAAACACCACAAAACCAAAGGACTTACCAAGAAACAAGTAGAAATATTTAGGGGTCTAGAATCAAGGTATTTCCATGAGGGTAGAACCATTCACTCATCCTTCCTTGAACATACCAATCTTCGTGAAGAACTAGCATCCATTAAATTCGATTGTCTTCTTGACATCGATGAACCAATTTGTCCTAGGTTTGTGTTAGAATTCTATGCTAGTGTGGGTGGCTTTAGTGATGAAGACGATGATGAATTTTGTCTTAGGTTTAGAATCAATCAAAACGACTACACCATTACCTTAAGCGACTTTGCTCAAGTACTAGGAATTCCCAACCGAGTAACTTGTGTCTACACGGATAAGTGGTCTCTCACCGCTCTTGATGCAATCAATGACCGCACTTCTCCCTACCAAACCCGTTTGGACGATAAGGATGCCATTCGTGAACACCTTTTTAACACAAAAGGTGATACAACCCGAGTTACCCGAAAGGGAAAAGAGGTAAACCGAGATCCATATGGAATGGAGCTAAATGAACTTAAGCCCGAATTTAAGAAATGGGAGGAGCTACTTAGAGCCAACGTCATTAGCACCATAGGAAATAGGGATCACATAAATGCTTGCCTTTGTCACATGCTCTACAACTTGTCCACCCGACAACCATTTAACTTAGCCTACTAAATAGCTAGGAGAATGATTGATATTCCAACTCAAGGATCGGTTGCTCTTCCATACGGGATGCTTCTCACCCGTCTCTATAGAAACTTCGCACCAATTCCACCAACCCCAAAAGGGATGCACCTTCACTATGAACTCATACCTCACATCTTTGTACCTTTGAGTGATGAACGAGTTGCTAAGACAAAAGGAAAAAGAGCAAAACCTCCAACTCCATCATCATCATCATCAAATAGCTCCGAGGATGGTCTTCCAAGCTCTCATCTTCCACCTCATGAGTATTACGCGTCTCTTCCCGAGATTGAGAATGAATCAGTAGAATTCAAGCAAACTAAGGGAATGTTCAAGTGCCTTGGTAGGATGATGAACAAGATTTACAAGAAGTTGGACAAATGAGGGTACTTTAAGGAGTGTTTGGAACAATACATTTTCTCTAATGTTTGATACTATTTTATTGTTTTTATCTTGTAGGATGATAATATAACTTCTAAAACTGATGTATGCTAACAATCTTATGCAGGGGGATAGCACAAGTATGCTATCAAATTTTACCCATTTTCACTATAATATGGAAATCAAAAAGCCTTGATCAAATTCTATGCTCCACTATGTTTATACATGTGTTATGTACTTTTCCTAACTATAAATGTTTAGTGTAACATCTTTTGAGAAAAATTTCAGGTTTCGGAAAAGTCCCCGACACCTAAAAACGTACTCTGTCCACTTTTCTGCACTTCACGGATCAGACGGCACCATCAATTTTGTAACACCCCAACCCGACAAGGGTAGAAGTGTCACATTCTGGTGTCATATCAGAACATACAGTTAAAAACGGAAGTCTTAAGAATAAAGTATCAAGTCATTTAAACAATGACTTACAAGGAAAATTACATAATCCAAAATGTTTAAAATAAAATGAGATCACCAAACAATAGCCCAAAAATAAACCAAATGATAAGGTAACTAGGGTTGGTCCACTCAGATAATCCAACTCTCAGCCCATCGAAGCCCATCTTCAAACCTAACACCTGCCGCAGGAAAAGAAATGCGGCTGAGCTTAAAAAGCCCAGTGAACAGATATAACAAAACGAAAGCTAAATAAAATCTGAAATGCAAAAAGAAACAAAGGAAACGGATAACACAATCGCAGCGAAATGAGAATAATGAGTCAATGAGGATCCTGCAGCACACAGTTTTACAGATATCTAAAACGAACAGATAACAAGGAGAACGAAGCAAAAACAAAGCATCGATGACATATAAACAAGCACATACAAACCAGGCATACAAGACTGAAACATAAGCAAGTATAGCAGGCGTAGCATCCACACAGCATATATGTCATACAATCAATTCAGGAAATCAGGAGACATACAAGCCAAACAGATGTCTACAGGAAAGCGGAAGCAATTAATTAATAAGTGAGCATGGCAATTCACACAAGTCAAAACCCTTGGTTGAACACATAACCAGTATCATAACAGCGGAAGTACTAACAGCAGTCAACACATGGCAGTTACACGTAATAAGTAGGAATACAGTATAAAGATATAATTAAATGAATTAAAGACATAGCAGGGCAACTAAACAAATTAACAAGCCAGATGTCACAAGCTGAACCATTTACCCAATCAAACCGTAGCATAAACCGAAATGCAAACATGGCAGGTCAACAACAAGCAGATAAGGATACAACGGATAGTCATAGTCCACGAGATCAACTGAACGTAGTACACATAATAAACAGACAAAACTATCGATTACACATTAGCATGATCACCAGACAATACAGAGGGTCACATAACAGTGAGATCACATATCATCAGTTAGAAACAGGTAACTCAGATAACCGCATATTAATCACATCATAGCAGGATAATCAATGGTCACATAAAACATGAATAGTATAATCAAATTCAATAAGCATATAATAACCCGGTACGTGAATGGAACCATAGTCTGAAGTAACGGAATGAAAGTGTGACAGATCAATGTAATGGAGTATCTATATCTTGGTACAAGTAAATCATATAAGGGTATTGAGTAATGAACAAGTAATACAGATTATGGTGCGTTGGGGAATACGGAAGGTACAATATAGGTTTATCAAAAGTGTAAGGGTTATCAGAAATCTACCCGAGCCCAGAAACATATCATATCATATCATATCATAAGTAGCCATTTTATTCGGAGGGGTGACCTCGGAATACCATACATAATAGGAGGGGAGACCTCAGTAACAAATGGAGTAGCTAGCTCCCAGAATTGTGAAGACGCGGATTGCACCCGACATCATTCACCATATATATCTCCAAACAGATCAAATCCCTCGAAACATATCATATCTAGGATGCATCCATACGCCCCCCAGTGGCCAAATCATATACATATAGTGAGCTCATAATCATATCATATCATAATAGGGGACGGTGTGTATCATCACTCGTACACACTGGAGTCATGCCATTGGTGCATCAATGACACGGTCATGTTACCTTCATGACTAGGAAACATATTTGGCTCGGGTATCAGACTAAAGGGTCAAAACATATTCATATCATAAGGGTTCATATCAAAGGTTCAGAAGTCAAAGGTTCATATCATATTTCCATAGCATAAGTTCATAATCAGAGGTTCATAATCAGATGGTTCATAATCATAAGGTTCATAATCATAACAAACGAATATCATGGCGAACAGAATCATATCAAAGGGGTTATGTCGGAATCATATCAAAAGGATTATAGCATAAGGAAATTATAGCAAGGAATATCATAAGTGAAGTAAAGTTAAGGATCGAAAAGTTATGGGAAATCCCTACTGAAAAGGGATAGAATATCTGTACCTTCACGCCAACGAAAGGAAAGCAACGAATGAATAAACACGAAGACACAACGTCACGCCTTCTTCAATGAATCTACATGGATTACGGTTCGCATAATAATTATTAGATCATTTAATGTCGTAACGGATTTATTGCTGATATAAACCGTATTAATATTTTTAAAGTTATTAAGCATATTCTCATTTTTAGTAATGGACGAAATTAAAATACTTTAGGGTAATCATAATTAATTAGCCAAACTTAAGGGTTACAAATGATAAATGGCAAAATTAAATGTTTAATATGACAAATATCCTATTTTAAGGCTTTATTAGATTATACTTCAAAGTATAGGGTTCGCATGGTAAATATCTCAAAGTTTATGGTTATTAATGACAAGTATATTGAAATTAAAACTCAATATTATTATTTTGGTACTCTAGGGTGTAATGTGTCTTTTACTAATAGTGCAAGGTTTGCATGTGACAAAGTCTAAAAATGGAGGTTTAAAATGAAAGTATCAAAATATTAAAACATGCATCTTTCTTTTATATACTGTCACACCCTCGCCGGAGGCGGAAACACGAGGTGTAACGGAAGGGAACATAAGCACAAGATAATAGAACATACCAACGTTAATATTTAAAAGAAAGAGTACACCATTACAATACCAGTTTAGCTGTCATCGACAAATATATTACAAAGTTTAGATTCCAAAATATTTCGTTCTATTACATAACGATTTGTAGTGACAAGTGAAAACTTCATTATGCAAGACCTGGTAGAAAAAGCTTACTAACGATCACCTGAAATGCATGAGAGAAAAACGGGTCAACTATGAAAATAGTTGGTGAGTAAACATGTTTAGTAAAATAAGAAAACTCGTATGAAAGAGTCCAAGGTTTCGGTATCGAAATAGTCCACAAAGAAAAGGAATTGTATATCCACTCAGTTCCAAGTTCCGCCCATACAAAACTTGCAACCTGTGTGTACACAACCCATTGCACAAAATATAGCGCGTCAAGTAGTCAAGTATAAGCGGTCATAATAGTTCACAATATAGTACCACGAATATAATAATTCGGGATGCTCCTGATGAAACCAAATTATGCTGGGTGCCACTACCCAAAGTTATGTTGGGTGCCTCTTCCCAAAGATATACTGGGTGCCTCTTCCCAAAGATATACTGGGTGCCTCTTCCCAAAGATATACTCCGAACATAGGAGTCTTTATAGTGATGCTCCGAACATAGGAGACTTTATAGTGATGCTCCGAACATAGGAGACTTTAGGTCAAGGTCATAACATGTATGGTTCAATAAGTTCAAGTAAGGCATAATTTCATAATTAAGTTCACAAGTTCTAGTCAAACAAGTTAATAAAAGTAGTGATCAATTTAGCTCAAGAATGGTTCATGCATTTCGCCCCAAAATATAGTAAAACGGTAAAAAGGGGATGTGATTACTCACTTGATGAATGGATGCGATGACAAAAGTGGTTACACCGAAATGTAGCGTGAATCTCGAAACTGACCTATTATGAATGATATGATATGCAATAAGTCATGATGTAATGTTATGCACGCAATTCGGATGATATTTATACCACTTATGTATTTTTGAAAACAGTACTTCTCGTCGAAAATATAATCTTTTAACGTCTTGACCATTTTTAAATTACTTCACATGTATTTACGTTGAAATGATATCCGACTATAATCATTTAGTGATTTATTGTGAAAATATAACTTTACGTCGTAAAATAGTGTTATTGAAATTTCCATGAAAGTGACTAAAACGGCCTCTAAAAGCTAGTCGTAAAATGGTGCACGTCGAGCGTTAGGAAACAAACTCAACGGTTTTGGGAAACTCGTATGATAATCTCAAAGTTTTAGCATTTAAGTTTTCGTCCTAGAGGTCTCGTACATAAAGAAAATTAGAGGTTAAGTTTGGTACTTTTAGTCCAAAATATAGTTTAAGGATGGGTTTTCGGCAAAGTTTGAGCGACTATATTTTATTCATTACAACTCCGCTTGACGAACGGTTGGATATTTTGGAAAATATGGTTGGCGAACTTGATTAGAAGACATCTTTTTATAAAGAGTATCCTATCAATGTTAAAAACGACCCTCAACATGGCCCCTAGTTGCCGTAGTATATGTTTAATAGAAAATATATTAATGTTGCTAATAGAATAAAGTTACGGCAACTTTGTTTATCGCGTGTAATTTACTCGTTACAAGTCCGTTTTCTACGTTTTCTATACCCTTAGCTTCGTGTCAAAGTATACTAATATATTTTCGATAAGTCGGCATAATTTATAAAGCTTAAGACTCATTTTTGACTCGTAAAGAGTGACATTTTTATGCTGAATTTCCAGAAATTATTAGTTTTCGACGTCTAACTTGAAAAATTCATATCTTCTTCATTATAACTCCGTTTTAATCCGTTCAAGCGGCCACGGTTTCGTTTTAAAGTATATTTTCTAAATATCTAGGCCAAATATTTTTGTTCACTGTCGGATTTTCCAGAATTTAATTTTAAGGACAGACCCTTTTCAAAACGTGTCGAAATGAGTTTTTCTCGCGCCAAACCTATTCTAACCCATTCAAAACAACTCCGAAGCTATTCTAATCCTACCATACACCTTCTTAGGGTGTCATGAATTCCTAGACATAACCAAAAATAATATATAACAAGGAGTAATTATAGGATGGATTATATATATTTAACACATAAAAACCTTAAAAACCTTTAAAAATGGTATAAACATCATTAGACTTGCATGTTTCTCAAATAAAATGATATGACCATAAAAATGAATGTGAAATAAAAATATGAATATGAATGCTTACTAGTGATATGATGAGGTTTAAGGACAAAAGGTTTTTCCTAATCACTTGAGGTTTGTATTACAAAACCTTTGCAACAAATGATACTAGTGTTTAATTATACTTGTCTTGAAAACTTGGAGATGATCCTCCTTTTGGTCCCTTGGCTGCCGAATTTTGAGAGAGAAAAGAGATGAATATTGGTCTTGATCTTTTATTTTTGCAAAGTGAAGTGAATGTGTGAAATGGATATAGTATAATACATGTATAGCTAGATATTATGCAAGTAACATTGTGACTCATCCCCCTTGTCGACAAGGGGGGTTTGTCATCTTTTAATTATGTTTTTTTTTTTTTTTTTTAAATTGTATAAGTGTAAGTTTTCTTGTAAAAGATTTGAAGTTAAGTGGTAACTTGTAGTCACTTGTAAATATTTAGGGTAGCGTTGGATAAAAATAAATTTTAACGGGCCAAGATAAAATATATTGAGGTCCTAAAAATTATAAAAATACATTTCTTGCAAAATTTGAGTGATATAATAATAATCGTGTAGTATTTAATAAAATCGTCGTAATTATATAAATATAACCATTTATATACAAAATAAATTTAAAACACTGGGTAAACTCATAATATTATTTTTATAAACTTAATATGAGTATAAAAATATATTGAAATAATTTTCGGAAGTAATGGATCAATTGTTCAAAATAAATAAATTACGCGATAACGTTTATTTAATAAAAGTTATACGTTTAACGTGAAATGCAAAACCATGCATGAACTAATATGATGAATATTGAGTTTGAGAAATCACCGAAAATTGAGAATTGTGACATTCTTCCCATATCAGCGGAATCACGTCCTCGTGATTCGATTAATGATACTATGGTCCGAACCTCGACAAGGATTCTAAAAGTTTATGCTCGTACGAACAGTCTAAATGATCATATCAATGCCCATGCGTATAGGTTCCCCATTCAACTAAGTACGTGCCCGTGATTAGATTTGATAGGGTAAACTTACCCAATATCGAACGTAGCCCTCAAAAGACCTTTAGATAGTGACTTGAGTAAACTTGTTTCTTAGCTTGACTTTCGCAACTCATCAAACAAGAACTGTCACTAGATCAAGCTAGGAAACAAGTCTTTTGAATGAAGTCTTTTGAAAGATTCGCTCGATATTGGATTTGCTTACACAAATCAAATCAAATCAACAAAATATAATACAACTAAGGTCGATATCGATGGGTCACAAATTAATCAATGCCGTGAACGTGGTAAAAATTGGAAGGAAGTTATGCACTCAAAATCATGTCGTACAGAAATAAGGTAGTTGTTCGAAAGAATGTACCCGTTACGCGTTGCGGGCTTCCTCGGTACCCAGATAGAATGCTCGACCACGTGCGGGGGGAACATCAATGTTCTGATCTTGTGGGCCTTCTATTGCCAACGCCAGGTTTGGACGATTACCTTCTTGGTTAGGTGTTCTTTTCAGCTTTGGACAGGTATTGCGAAGGTGATCTAGACTTCCACACTCGTAACATGCTTTTCTCTGTCCTTGATTCCCAGTCCTGTTTGAGCAATTTTGCGCGAAGTGGCCCGTCTGTCCACATTTGTCGCACCTTGGGCAGTCTCCCGAGTGGTGATAGTTACATCGAGTGCACAAAGGATGTGGACCTGCGTATCTTTTGCGCTCCTGAGTAGTCGCTCCATAGTTCCTGGTTATTCGTTGCCTCTTGTCTTGCTGACCCTGGTCTCGGCTTCCCTGGTGATCCTCCTGTCGCTTTCGTCCATTGTCATTCGCTTTTGCTAGTCCTCCAGACCTGATCACATCATTTGTCAAGCGATACGCCATACCCACAGCGGCTTGCAGAGTGGTTGGGTTTGATGAGGTGACATCCCTCCTAATTTCCGGTATCAATCCCCATATATATCGGTCAATCAACTTCTCCACAGTGGAAACCATGTGAGGAACCATCCTAGTTAGCTCGTGGAAACGGATCGTGTACTTGTCGACTTCTACTCCAACCATCAAGTGATTCCAAAATTCCGCTTCCAACTTCTGCACTTCATCTTTTCTGCAGTACTCATCAGTTAATAGTTTCTTAAATGCTTCCCAAGATAACGCATTTGCAGCCCCTCTTCCTCTAGTCTGCAGTTGATTGTTCCACCAGGTCAATGCTCGACCCTGTAGTAGACCAGCAGAGAACTCAACCTTGTTTCCTTCAATACATTTCGTGATACTAAGTTTCGACTCAACATTCTCGAACCAGGTTAGCAGTCCAATGGCACCCTCAGTACCATGAAATTCCATTGGCTTGCATGTCATGAAAGTTTTGTAGCTGCATCCTTGACCAGCGTTTGAAGTACCTTCTCCGGCGTTGGTTCGTCTAGCATCGAGATGTGTTATAATTTGGGTGAGTAGATCCGCTATTCCAGCAGCGTTGTTGTTTGGATTGTCATTGTTGTTTGGGTTGCCGTTGTTGTTTGGGTTGCCGTTGTTGTTGCCTCCTGAGCGTGTGTTTCTTGCAGCCATGATCCTACAGTGGACCAAAACATCGGGTTGAGTAAACGACATTTGAACGAAGTCAGATGAGGTGCAGAACGGTGGTAATGTGTTATAGTGATCGAAATATGACAGGAACAGAGACATGCTATGTCTAACAAGTCGAAAGATGGAAAAGAGGGGGTATAAATAAGATACGGTAATGTAGACGTGAACGTAAAAACATGCTATGCATACCCACCCGACCAATGCAACTTCAGGTGACCAGACTCTAAAGACTCGACTAAACATGATTTAAAATTACCCATCTTATCATTGCATGGTTCTTCATAAATTAGACATAGTTGATCAGGCTATGTATAATTTATGATTAACGATGCAACGATAGGACTAGTTGACTCGGATGATGTTCAATGTTTAATAAAAAAAAATTTCCGGTTATAGCTGTGATTTTTATTTTTGAAAAATCAGCATTCTCTATAACCTTTGTCTCTGATACCAATCTGTCATACCCTCGCCGGAGGCGGAAACACGAGGTGTAACGGAAGGGAACATAAGCACAAGATAATAGAACATACCAACGTTAATATTTGAAAGAAAGAGTACACCATTACAATACCAGTTTAGCCGTCATCGACAAATATATTACAAAGTTTAGATTCCAAAATATTTCGTTCTATTACATAACGATTTGTAGTGACAAGTGAAAACTTCATTATGCAAGACCTGGTAGAAAAAGCTTACTAACGATCACCTGAAATGCATGAGAGAAAAACGGGTCAACTATGAAAATAGTTGGTGAGTAAACATGTTTAGTAAAATAAGAAAACTCGTATGAAAGAGTCCAAGGTTTCGGTTATCGGAAATAGTCCACAAAGCAAAGGAATTGTATATCCACTCAGTTCCAAGTTCCGCCCATACAAAACTTGCAACCTGTGTGTACACAACCCATTGCACAAAATATAGCGCGTCAAGTAGTCAAGTATAAGCGGTCATAATAGTTCACAATATAGTACCACGAATATAATAATTCAGGGATGCTCCTGATGAAACCAAATTATGCTGGGTGCCACTACCCAAAGTTATGTTGGGTGCCTCTTCCCAAAGATATACTGGGTGCCTCTTCCCAAAGATATACTGGGTGCCTCTTCCCAAAGATATACTCCGAACATAGGAGTCTTTATAGTGATGCTCCGAACATAGGAGACTTTATAGTGATGCTCCGAACATAGGAGACTTTAGGTCAAGGTCATAACATGTATGGTTCAATAAGTTCAAGTAAGGCATAATTTCATAATTAAGTTCACAAGTTCTAGTCAAACAAGTTAATAAAAGTAGTGATCAATTTAGCTCAAGAATGATTCATGCATTTCGCCCCAAAATATAGTAAAACGGTAAAAAGGGGATGTGATTACTCACTTGATGAATGGATGCGATGACAAAAGTGGTTACACCGAAATGTAGCGTGAATCTCGAAACTGACCTATTATGAATGATATGATATGCAATAAGTCATGATGTAATGTTATGCACGCAATTCGGATGATATTTATACCACTTATGTATTTTTGAAAACAATACTTCTCGTCGAAAATATAATCTTTTAACGTCTTGACCATTTTTAAATTACTTCACATGTATTTACGTTGAAATGATATCCGACTATAATCATTTAGTGATTTATTGTGAAAATATAACTTTACGTCGTAAAATAGTGTTATTGAAATTTCCATGAAAGTGACTAAAACGGCCTCTAAAAGCTAGTCGTAAAATGGTGCACGTCGAGCGTTAGGAAACAAACTCAACGGTTTTGGGAAACTCGTATGATAATCTCAAAGTTTTAGCATTTAAGTTTTCGTCCTAGAGGTCTCGTACATAAAGAAAATTAGAGGTTAAGTATGGTACTTTTAGTCCAAAATATAGTTTAAGGATGGGTTTTCAGCAAAGTTTGAGCGACTATATTTTATTCATTACAACTCTGCTTGACGAACGGTTGGATATTTTGGAAAATATGGTTGGCGAACTTGATTTTACTAGAAGACATCTTTTTATAAAGAGTATCCTATCAATGTTAAAAACGACCCTCAACATGGCCCCTAGTTGCCGTAGTATATGTTTAATAGAAAATATATTAATGTTGCTAATAGAATAAAGTTACGGCAACTTTGTTTATCGCGTGTAATTTACTCGTTACAAGTCCGTTTTCTACGTTTTCTATACCCTTAGCTTCGTGTCAAAGTATACTAATATATTTTCGATAAGTCGACACAATTTATAAAGCTTAAGACTCATTTTTGACTCGTAAAGAGTGACATTTTTATGCTGAATTTCCAGAAATTATTAGTTTTCGACGTCTAACTTGAAAAATTCATATCTTCTTCGTTATAACTCCGTTTTAATCCGTTCAAGCGGCCACGGTTTCTTTTTAAAGTATATTTTCTAAATATCTAGGCCGAATATTTTTGTTCACTGTCGGATTTTCCAGAATTTAATTTTAAGGACAGACCCTTTTCAAAACGTGTCGAAATGAGTTTTTCTCGCGCCAAACCTATTCTAACCCATTCAAAACAACTCCGAAGCTATTCTAATCCTACCATAACCAAAAATAATGGTATAAAACAAGGAGTAATTATAGGATGGATTATATATATTTAACACATAAAAACCTTAAAAACCTTTAAAAATGGTATAAACATCATGAGACTTGCATGTTTCTCAAATAAAATGATATGACCATAAAAATGAATGTGAAATAAAAATATGAATATGAATGCTTACTAGTGATATGATGAGGTTTAAGGACAAAAGGTTTTTCCTAATCACTTGAGGTTTTTATTACAAAACCTTTGCAACAAATGATACTAGTGTTTAATTATACTTGTCTTGAAAACTTGGAGATGATCCTCCTTTGGGTCCCTTGGCTGCCGAATTTTGAGAGAGAAAAGAGATGAATATTGGTCTTGATCTTTTATTTTTGCAAAGTGAAGTGAATGTGTGAAATGGATATAGTATAATACATGTATAGCTAGATATTATGCAAGTAACATTGTGACTCATCCCCCTTGTCGACAAGGGGGGTTTGTCATCTTTTAATTATGTTTTTTTTTTTTTTTTAAATTGTATAAGTGTAAGTTTTCTTGTAAAAGATTTGAAGTTAAGTGGTAACTTGTAGTCACTTGTAAATATTTAGGGTAGCGTTGGATAAAAATAAATTTTAACGGGCCAAGATAAAATATATTGAGGTCCTAAAAATTATAAAAATACATTTCTTGCAAAATTTGAGTGATATAATAATAATCGTGTAGTATTTAATAAAATCGTCGTAATTATATAAATATAACCATTTATATACAAAATAAATTTAAAACACTGGGTAAACTCATAATATTATTTTTATAAACTTAATATGAGTATAAAAATATATTGAAATAATTTTCGGAAGTAATGGATCAATTGTTCAAAATAAATAAATTACGCGATAACGTTTATTTAATAAAAGTTATACGTTTAACGTGAAATGCAAAACCATGCATGAACTAATATGATGAATATTGAGTTTAAGAAATGACCGGAAATTGAGAATTGTGACATATACGTACCATTTCTTTTTGTTTTGTTTTCACAACAAAATTTTTCATTAGACTTTACCCTCTCTTGCGGTTCAAACGGCTAACCAACTCGACTCGGAAAATACACCTAGTGATTACCCCTCGACTCATCTTCCCCGGAACACTTTCAAAACTCCAAAAGACTCAACCATAAATCCCGCGATCACCCTCGAAGTTACCCCCACAAGACTTCATATGTATGTTCGATCAATATTCATGCTCGTTCGCGGTTCAAACAATCAACATTCACGACTTAGTAAAAATATATTATGATTAACCCCCGGCTTGACTACCCCGAGGCCCTTTCAAAACACTAAACGACCCGACCGTTGATCCCGCGATCACCCTTAAACTTACCCCCACAAGTTCCATTACTAGGTTCATTTTATAATTCCTTGAAATGTTTTTAATACACACGACACATGAAAGAAATGGTTTCAACAGATTGTATATGCATGGTAGTTGCATGATTATCATTCAAAAATATTTCATATCCACTCTCACCATTTTCCTTTTTTTATTTATTTCTCGATATACAAGCAGGATCCATCTCAAATATTTCAATTAGTAACTAGTTTTTTTTTTATACGTATTTTAGAGATTCAAATGAGTGTCTCAAAAGCCAATTTACAGACGTATACAACAGTACATTCACATAGCATAACAGATCAGAGATCGATGCATGTATATAGCCCAGTTTCCATGATTTTATGTGACCAAAGTTATATGTTATTCTTATACAGTTTTAACGAAACCAACAATTTGTTTTTACATATGTCAAACGTATATATGTATGCTATATGCATGACGAAAGAACGGAACAAAGAGATCGATATACCTTAAGACGATATCAAAATTGGATCAAAAGACGAATCATCTAACCAACCACCGATACCCTTTTCGTACCGAAACCACACGATCAAAACCAAGCCGATCACCTCACCACGATCACACCGAAGCTTTCACACAAGAAAGTCACCTTCGTACTGGAACTCTTTTGGGAGAAAATGATAGCAGTCGATTGTTTATTTTAGTTTTAGGGTTTTATAGATTGGAATGTGATATTCGGTTATGAATATATGGGGAGAATGGTGAGGTGATTGTGTCGACTAATAAGGAGGAATTAATCTCCCAAATCTCTTCCAAAATTGTTTTCTCTTGTCACGTATTCGAATGGGTAAACATAAAAAAAATCAGTTCTAGTCTTGGGATGTGACATGGTTTTATCATAGTTATTTTATTTTATTTTGTTTATTATTATTATTATTTTTTTTTTTGCTCAGAAGCTTAGATCAAAATTTCAAATTAGACATAAAATGTGAAACCGAAATTTAGGGTTTTACAATTCTTCCCTGCTAAAAGAAAATTTTCGTCCTCGAAAATTGAAGTCGCAGAGGTACATAGAGACGTAGAAGTTTGAGGCAGACGTAGCAATCCATAGTATCATACGGATCATAACAGTATCAGTTTCAAAGCGTACAAATCTTATACATAACAGATGTCGGCGAGAATCTCACAAAGAGGTACAAAATTCCAATCGAACATGAAGAGTGTCAAATAACGGATATAAGTCATAGTCCATTCACGTACCAACCCCAGGCGTTTCCCAAGATGTCGTATGATTTCTATAAGTTCAAATCATATGATCTCGGTATTATCACGTTGATCAGGCGTCATAATACTTGCATCACATGACGAGTCCTTATTGTCATCATATTCAACCTCGGGTCATGACAACCCACATAGCCGATATCACACAAAACATATCACATACAGATATCAAGTAACATATCAAAGTAGACCAGATTCATATACACAACATAAACTGCGTCAAACAACTTACTATATCACAATGAAAGGATGCCACCAACTTGCATAAAACGGTTCCTCATGACTCATTACTGACGATCCAAAAGAAAAGCTGAGATATTAACAAAATACCAAACGATAAAGCTTCACGATTCAAACCGAGTTCCGAACAAATCAAGAAAAACAATACCGATCAGAATCACTTAACAAAATATCAAACCGCCTCAAAATGCGTGGCAAACAAATCGGAGTAGGGTCGCGCCCAATCATGTGAAGTAGATGAACCTCCTCAGCCACCAGTTGAATCTTGTCTCCGTCTTTGGGCCTTCGGTTGATCCGTCCAGCTCCCTCCAGTAGCATCCTGATGTCTCCAGCAGCATGGCAGTCGGGTGCGGCATCTGCTTCACGAACCTCTCCAGTTCAGGGACTGTTGCAGCAACGCGGGGTCGGCACCATCATCTTCAGCTCCACGGTTAGTCTCCATCTAACGATCAATAAACGGATGTGCGAAAACAAAATAAACAAAATCAAATGCAAAGAGAAGGAGGCCAAACCAGTGAAGATAAACGAATATCAAAATCAAATCTGAACGACAATCAAAATAATCGGAGAAGATCAGAACAGACGGAAGCCTAGTGTCTACCCAGTCCTCACAGGTCAATCCTAAGGTCAACAAGACGAAACCTGGGCTCTGATACCATAATTGTAACACCCCAACCCGACAAGGGTAGAAGTGTCACATTCTGGTGTCATATCAGAACATACAGTTAAAAACGGAAGTCTTAAGAATAAAGTATCAAGTCATTTAAACAATGACTTACAAGGAAAATTACATAATCCAAAATGTTTAAAATAAAATGAGATCACCAAACAATAGCCCAAAAATAAACCAAATGATAAGGTAACTAGGGTTGGTCCACTCAGATAATCCAACTCTCAGCCCATCGAAGCCCATCTTCAAACCTAACACCTGCCGCAGGAAAAGAAATGCGGCTGAGCTTAAAAAGCCCAGTGAACAGATATAACAAAACGAAAGCTAAATAAAATCTGAAATGCAAAAAGAAACAAAGGAAACGGATAACACAGTCGCAGCGAAATGAGAATAATGAGTCAATGAGGATCCTGCAGCACACAGTTTTACAGATATCTAAAACGAACAGATAACAAGGAGAACGAAGCAAAAACAAAGCATCGATGACATATAAACAAGCACATACAAACCAGGCATACAAGACTGAAACATAAGCAAGTATAGTAGGCGTAGCATCCACACAGCATATATGTCATACAATCAATTCAGGAAATCAGGAGACATACAAGCCAAACAGATGTCTACAGGAAAGTGGAAGCAATTAATTAATAAGTGAGCATGGCAATTCACACAGGTCAAAACCCTTGGTTGAACACATAACCAGTATCATAACAGCGGAAGTACTAACAGCAGTCAACACATGGCAGTTACACGTAATAAGTAGGAATACAGTATAAAGATATAATTAAATGAATTAAAGACATAGCAGGGCAACTAAACAAATTAACAAGTCAGATGTCACAAGCTGAACCATTTACCCAATCAAACCGTAGCATAAACCGAAATGCAAACATGGCAGGTCAACAACAAGCAGATAAGGATACAACGGATAGTCATAGTCCAGGAGATCAACTGAACGTAGTACACATAATAAACAGACAAAACTATCGATTACACATTAGCATGATCACCAGACAATACAGAGGGTCACATAACAGTGAGATCACATATCATCAATTAGAAACAGGTAACTCAGATAACCGCATATTAATCACATCATAGCAGGATAATCAATGGTCACATAAAACATGAATAGTATAATCAAATTCAATAAGCATATAATAACCCGGTACGTGAATGGAACCATAGTCTGAAGTAACGGAATGAAAGTGTGACAGATCAATGTAATGGAGTATCTATATCTTGGTACAAGTAAATCATATAAGGGTATTGAGTAATGAACAAGTAATACAGATTATGGTGCGTTGGGGAATACGGAAGGTACAATATAGGTTTATCAAAAGTGTAAGGGTTATCAGAAATCTACCCGAGCCCAGAAACATATCATATCATATCATATCATAAGTAGCCATTTTATTCGGAGGGGTGACCTCGGAATACCATACATAATAGGAGGGGAGACCTCAGTAACAAATGGAGTAGCTAGCTCCCAGAATTGTGAAGACGCGGATTGCACCCGACATCATTCACCATATATATCTCCAAACAGATCAAATCCCTCGAAACATATCATATCTAGGATGCATCCATACGCCCCCCAGTGGCCAAATCATATACATATAGTGAGCTCATAATCATATCATATCATAATAGGGGACGGTGTGTATCATCACTCGTACACACTGGAGTCATGCCATTGGTGCATCAATGACACGGTCATGTTACCTTCATGACTAGGAAACATATTTGGCTCGGTATCGACTAAAGGGTCAAAGCATATTCATATCATAAGGGTTCATATCAAAGGTTCAGAAGTCAAAGGTTCATATCATATTTCCATAGCATAAGTTCATAATCAGAGGTTCATAATCAGATGGTTCATAATCATAAGGTTCATAATCAGAAGTTCATAATCATAACAAACGAATATCATGGCGAACAGAATCATATCAAAGGGGTTATGTCGGAATCATATCAAAAGGATCATAGCATAAGGAAATTATAGCAAGGAATATCATAAGTGAAGTAAAGTTAAGGATCGAAAAGTTATGAGAAATCCCTACTGAAAAGGGATAGAATATCTGTACCTTAACGCCAACGAAAGGAAAGTAACGAATGAATAAACACGAAGACACAACGTCACGCCTTCTTCAATGAATCTACACGGATTACGGTTCGCATAATAATTATTAGATCATTTAATGTCGTAACGGATTTATTGCTGATATAAACCGTATTAATATTTTTAGAGTTATTAAGCATATTCTCATTTTTAGTAATGGACGAAATTAAAATACTTTAGGGTAATAATAATTAATTAGCCAAACTTAAGGGTTACAAATGATAAATGGAAAAATTAAATGTTTAATATGACAAATATCCTATTTTAAGGCTTTATTAGATTATACTTCAAAGTATAGGGTTCGCATGGTAAATATCTCAAAGTTTATGGTTATTAATGACAAGTATATTGAAATTAAAACTCAATATTATTATTTTGGTACTCTAGGGTGTAATGTGTCTTTTAATAATAGTGCAAGGTTTGCATGTGACAAAGTCTAAAAATGGAGGTTTAAAATGAAAGTATCAAAATATTAAAACATGCATCTTTCTTTTATATACGTACCATTTCTTTTTGTTTTGTTTTCACAACAAATTTTTTCATTAGACTTTACCCTCGCTTGCGGTTCAAACGGCTAACCAACTCGACTCGGAAAATACACCTAGTGATTACCCCTCGACTCATCTTCCCCGGAACACTTTCAAAACTCCAAAAGACTCAACCATAAATCCCGCGATCACCCTCGAAGTTACCCCCACAAGACTTCATATGTATGTTCGATCAATATTCATGCTCGTTCGCGGTTCAAACAATCAACATTCACGACTTAGTAAAAATATATTATGATTAACCCCCGGCTTGACTACCCCGAGGCCCTTTCAAAACACTAAACGACCCGACCGTTGATCCCGCGATCACCCTTTAACTTACCCCCACAAGTTCCATTACTAGGTTCATTTTATAATTCCTTGAAATGTTTTTAATACACACGACACATGAAAGAAACGGTTTCAACAGATTGTATATGCATGGTAGTTGCATGATTATCATTCAAAAATATTTCATATCCACTCTCACCATTTTCCTTTTTTTATTTATTTCTCGACATACAAGCAGGATCCATCTCAAATATTTCAATTAGTAACTAGTTTTTTTTTTTATACGTATTTTAGAGATTCAAATGAGTGTCTCAAAAGCCAATTTACAGACGTATACAACAGTACATTCACATAACATAACAGATCAGAGATCGATGCATGTATATAGCCCAGTTTCCATGATTTTATGTGACCAAAGTTATATGTTATTCTTATACAGTTTTAACGAAACCAACAATTTGTTTTTACATATGTCAAACGTATATATGTATGCTATATGCATGACGAAAGAACGGAACAAAGAGATCGATATACCTTAAGACGATATCAAAATTGGATCAAAAGACGAATCATCTAACCAACCACCGATACCCTTTTCGTACCGAAACCACACGATCAAAACCAAGCCGATCACCTCACCACGATCACACCGAAGCTTTCACACAAGAAAGTCACCTTCGTACTGGAACTCTTTTGGGAGAAAATGATAGCAGTCGATTGTTTATTTTAGTTTTACGCTCTGTTCCTTAGTTTAGATAGGAAAGAAGAGAAGGTGTAAAGAGGAAAGGGGGCCTAAACAGAAGAGGAAAGAAGTGATAATAGTTTATTTTGTGTGTTCCCGAGTTGGAAGGAAAGGAAACAGAAATATAATTTTTTTGTGTTCCCGAGTCGGAAAGAAATGGAAAGAAAGTTAGTAATTTTACTATTATACCCTTCACTAGAAATATAAAAACCAAATACAAACACATAACAATGAGTATGTTACTAAAACTATTTTGCTAGTCAAATGGACCGCTGCTATATCTCAATGTTTAAAAGATAAACAAGTGTACGTATAGCATATACATTGAAAGTAAAAAAGCAAGGTACAACAAGTAAATTACATTGGTTGCTTTTGTTAATAGCACAATTTACAATAACATTACAGTGGAGATTGTATACAATGACAATGATTTTTTTTGTTGTTGAAAACTTACAGCAGCATACTAGTTACATCTAAGCATAAAAAACTCATGATTAACAAGCATGTCAAAGAAAGTACGAGGATTATTATTATGAATTTACCTGTTAAAAGAAAGATGCTATGGGTAGTATGCACGTGGGTCGTGATTGCTGCAATGATTTTAATAATAAAAAAAAGGGTCGACTTTATATATATAGAAGCATGTATATTAGGCTAAGGGTATTTTGGTGATTAGATAAAAATTAAAGAGGCTTGTGATTTACTTCTCTCCAAATCATCCCAACTTTGGGAAGAAGATTAGGAGAGGGAATTACACATGATTTACATTCCGTATCTCTTCTCTTCTCTCTTAAAAAAATCTATGGAACACGAATTTTTACAATTTCTCTTCTTCTTCTTTCCACTTCTTTACCCTTCTCTCCAATAATAATCTCGGGAACAGAGTGTTAGGGTTTTATAGAATGGAATGTGATATTCGGTTATGAATATATGGGGAGAATGGTGAGGTGATTGTGCCGACTAATAAGGAGGAATTAATCTCCCAAATCTTTTCCAAAATTGTTTTCTCTTGTCACGTATTCGAATGGGTAAACATAAAAAAAAATCAGTTCTAGTCGTGGGATGTGACATGGTTTTATCATAGTTATTTTATTTTATTTTGTTTATTATTATTATTATTTTTTTTTTTTGCTCAGAAGCTTAGATCAAAATTTCAAATTAGACATAAAATGTGAAACCGAAATTTAGGGTTTTACAAATTTGGTACCGTCCGTTATGTAAATTGGTACCGCCGTACCTGTACAGGCGGACCAGACGGCACCCTTTTTAGGGTTCCGGCCATGTACAATTTTGGTGCCGTAGATCCTCCAGGTAACTTTCTGAATTTCGACTCTTTCGTGATTCCAAATTACCATCCATTACTTATAAATCAATCTTAACTAGTTTATACTCTTATTAGAACTAGTATAATTCACTTAGGTATATAAGAAATCCATTTCCCACCAAAATTCAAAAATTTGAAAAATCCACCCAAGGAGCCCTTTGGCATAAAGGAAGGAACCAAATATTTGGTACCTTCAAATCCGTGGGTAATCTGATTGTTAGGAAATTCCACTCATTAGAACACATTTATTGCAAATCTTTTCTTCTTCACTCCATCTCTCGTGTATGGATTGACTTGGGTGATATGACTAGCATTCAACCCACTTCCAAATCATTAGGAACCTCATCTCTTCAATGGTTTAATATCAAATCAAACACATTTCTCCACAATTTTTCACTTCTATAAATTGAGAGGTTTTACCATGATCATCCTCACACCTTCTTCATTCTTACTATTATCTAGCAAAGAAAAACCCAAGTCAAAAATGACAAAATCCTCTCCAAAACCTTGCAAGAAAACCGCTAGAATTAGTGTGAGGCCTTGTTGCTTCGTTAACCTTAGCTCTTCATCCGAGTCTTCTCCACTCACAATCTCATCTCCCATCCGAGATGATACAAGTCTTACCTTGGCTACACCCAATCAATCACACATTGTGATCGTCACTCCACCACCTACAAAAACACCAACTTCACCTCCACCGGCACCCATCCAAACATCCAAAACACCCTCACCACCTTCACCGCCAAGGTCTCCAACTCTCATTCCTATGGAGTTATTTTCCACTCCACCAACTTCACCAAATCCTTTCTTGGAGGACTTGGATGACTTGCCTCCTAGGCCAAATCATCCACCACCATTGCCATCATTTGGCACAATTGAGCGGATTGCTCATGAGTCACCTCGGTCATCTTTTGACCCAAACACCCCATTAGGGCCTAAACCTCTTCTCTTCCACCCCATTCAAAGACATTCATGGTCCTTTGTATGGGGACCATCCACTCCCCACATCAATGTCCCCTCATTTTGAGGACATTGAGGAGTGTATGTGGGATGCCAATCCCACTAGAGAGGAGATTCAAGTGGAACTCCACAACCTCCACCAATTCAAAGGCATGGTGGATTCACACTTAAGTGAGACTATGCAAATGCAAAATGCTTTGCTTGCCTCCATCATGACCACCCCAAACATCCCCAACACATCTACCATTCCACCACCACAACCTCCCCAAACATTCTACCCTCCTAGGCATGGTTGCTCAACTTGTGAGCAAACGGCCCAAACCGTGGAAAGGACCCGGGTTATGGTCCATGACTTCCAAGAGGAGAGGTTCATCCTCAATCATATCCTTGAGCGCCTCAACGCTCTTTCTCATCCACCATCTAACTAGGATGGTCATAGATTAGCATTTCTAGTTCTTCTTTTCTTAGGATTTTTTTTTTCTCTTTTTATTGTACTAAAACACATCATTGTGTTCTCCTTTCATGATCCTTATTCATGAAAATTTTAACTAATGAATGGTGTTTTTATTATAGTGTTGGTACTTTTACATAATGTTTGGAAATGCTTGTGAATGATCATTATTACTAACATTTTTTTTGTAGCTTTATTTTCACAATCCATGTATCCTCCCATTAAGCACCCAATTTAGGGGGAGCTTTGATCAAGGGGGAGATAATAGCTCGGGCTCATTACATTCCGCATCGCCTCTTCTTTTGTTGAGACAAAAAGGGGGAGAAAATATAGAATTTGATTATATTTTGACTTTTCTGAAAAAGTCAAACTGACATTGACTTTCTGAAAAAGTCAAACAGGATACTTCATTGGTAATACTATACTTTTCTTAAAAAGTCAACTGCATACTTTGACTTTCTGAAAAAGTCAACATCATGCATCAACTAGTGAATACTTTGACTTTCAGAAAAAGTCAAACATCATACACTTGCATTATCATTCTCTTTTCAAGTTCTAAAACTAATATTTTTTATAACTCTTGCACAAACTTTGTATTTTTTATAAGAATAAAATTTATATTTTGTCCTCAACAAAAAGGGGGAGATTATTAATACAAATATCGTCATTAAACATTATTTATATTTTTGATCTTTACCTAAGTTTTGTTAACGACAAAAGTAAATTGAATTTATAAAAGCTTAAAGCTTGTCAAGTTTAATAGATATTAAAACTAGCTTTTTCAAACAATATATTCATCATTCAAGCATTTACATTTATGATTAGTGACATCTTGATATGACTCTAAATCATTATGTATGATAGTAGTTAGAATGTGTTAGGTTCTTAAAACCAAACACTACTTAAGTACTTGCATATTTCTAAAAATAGAAATACAACATATGACATCATGTGATGCATCATGGAAATCATTGGAAGATTTCATTAGATATTTTGTGTGGATTTGTACTCTTCATATCTTGCACAATCTCACTTAGATATAGTTGACTTTGGCAAGATTTGATATCTTGGCTGTCAGACCCGGCGGTACCAAAATGGTACACGGGCGGAACCCTTTTAAGGGTTCCGTGGTCCGTGGACGCTCCTGTTCATTTTGGCTATAAATAGCAATGCCAAGCCAAGTAGTTTTTCATCCATTTCTATCATACTCTCATACATATCTTTTCTCTAACCTTTCTAACTCAGTTTCATATCATATTAGTGATCTATTTTGTAGCAAAGAAGATCAAGTCACATTCAAGCTTCAAACGAGAAGTTGGAAGTCTTGTTTGTTTAGTGTTGTATGATCTAGTGTTGATTCATACTTCATTGTTGTATTAAAGCATCATAATCTTGTGAGTGTGAGTGGTTAGTATTTTAGTCCTCAAAATACATTGTGTGTGGGAGTAGTTGTACCCTTGGAAAGAACTCGACATCTAGCTTAGCGTCGGAAATAGTGTAAGCGAAGTGTAAAGGTTTTCTCCGCCAGTGAAAGGAGCTTGTTGACTAGTGAAGTTAAACTCTCGAGTGTGAGACTCGGGGAGTGGAGTAGGGCAAGGAGAAAGAGTCCTTGTAGACCGAACCACTATAAACAACTTGTTGTGGTTTGATCATTTCTTTCCTTATTTACTCATTACATATTGCTTGCATATTTCATTAACATACTCAAGATCAATATCAATTGATCTTTCAATAAGTTTCAAAACAAAGTTTTTAATTGGTAAACTATTCAACCCCCCTTCTAGTTTTCTACAAGAACTTTCCATGTGGCTTCTTTAGATCATAAAACCTAAAGAACCTAATCACCCATTGATCGTAATTTCCGGGAGTGAGCATTGGAGGTCTATCAAGTGATCCAGCCTCATGAATTGATTGTTGGCTACTTAAAGCTTCACACATCTTTGCAAACCAAGATGGTTCCTTTATAGTATTCCTGGATGGTAGTTGATTGTAAACGTTTGTGTAAGGTTGTACTTGAAGACTAGGTGGTGGTTGAACCATTTGAGGTTGAATTGCTTCTTGTTGTGGATAATGTTGTTGATTAAATTGTTGTTGATAAATTTGTTGTTGTTGATTAAATTGTTGATGTTGTGGACTTAGTTGTTGTTGTTGTTGATTATACGTATAAGGAAAGTAGCTAGAGTATGGAGGTTGAGACATCTTGAAAACTTGTGTTGTTAAATGGATCTTTGTAGTCGAATGAAACGTTGTTGATTAAGTATCCTTAGGCGTAGAAAACACATTAAGGCAAAGTAATGCTTACGCGTAAAAACAACAAACTTACGCGTAAAAGTGATAGTTACGCGTAGGATTAGCTTATGCCTAAGAATTGAGAAACACTAAGATTAGGCATAAACTGAAAGTTAAGCGTAGAAAACTTATGCGTAGGATTAGCTTATGCGTAAGACAAGGCTTAGGCGTAAGAGAATCTTAGGCGTAAAGAGTTCTACGCATAAGTTTGAGCTTATGCGTAAAATTAGGGTTTTGCCCAAAAAATCCTTTACACTATCACAGTGTAAATGATATCCAAAGTCGAAGTGTTTTCAGGCTTATCCAAGCAAGAAAACAATGAGTAAACCATGAAAACTGAAGATCAAACCACGAATGACTTACGCGTAAGATTAGGGTTTTCTTACGCGTAGAAATTAACCAAAACTGATTTCTGCCCAAAGATGTCTCTAAACCAGATTTTTGTGATGAAACAGCTTCAATATCACCAAAATAACACAAAAGTGTGAAACTTGATGATCCAAAACTTGTAGACACGTTACGCGTAAGAATGAACACGTGTTTAAAATCAAGCTTAAAATCAAAGAAATACACGTAAAGTTTGAAACTTTTTGCCAAAAACAGATATTTTAACACCTAAAAACGTTGAAAGTACAAGAATCTTGGATTGAAAAGTGTACAAAATTAGTTTTTTAAGCGTGAAAAAGTTTGTGAACCGAGAGTTAAGCGTAAGACCAAAAATAACTTCAAAAACAAAACCTTTTCACCCAAATATTTGGTGAATGATACCACTGTTAGGTTCCCATTTATGTAACACAAGCATCAATAGAAGAAATAGATAAGAAGTGATCGGATGAACAAACACACACACACACGTATGATAATATATGAGGAGTTATGCGTAAGAGTGAATGAGTGAATTGAACAACCAACCCTCAAGTGAGGGTTTACAAGCATTATTTATAGGAAGGAACTAGGGCAACATGCAAGTTCCCTTCCTTTCCTTTATAGGCTTGGGCCAAGGCTCATGGGCTTTCTACATAAGCCTTGGCATGATTACTAACATAAAAGCCATATTAAGCTAACTATTACATACAAATTAATAACACTTGAAATATAGTTTAGGAGTGATTTCAACACGTTAATCTTTGCCCGTGCGGTGGCCAGAAGGGGTCTGCCCAAAATTAATGGAATTTCGAGATCTTCTTCCATGTCTAAAATAACAAAGTCGACAGGAAGAGTAAAATTATTAATCTTAATCAGCACATTCTCAACTACCCCTCTAGGTATGCTCACCGTTCTATCAGCCATTTCAATCGTCATGCAAAGGGGTTTGACAAGACCAAGATTTAATATTTTGCACATGGAAAATGGCATGATAATTATGCTAGCTCCTAGGTTAGCTAAGGCATTAATATTATGCAAATTATTAATAGAGCAAGGGAGAATGAAACTTCTTTGGTCTTTTTCCTTTAGAGGGATCTGATTCAGGACAACTACTGAGCATGTGGCATTTAATTTTACTTCATTTTCTATAACAGCTTTTATTTGCGTATGTTGTTCTTTCTTCAGAAAGCTTGTATTGTCATCTTTTATAATTGCTTGTTTAGGGAAGCCAGCAAGCTCCTCTTCATCGTACCTAAAAGGGGTGTAAAGAGGTTTTCTGTTATTAGAAAATAAGGCTTTAAAGAAATTATCATCACTTGAGTTGTCTTTATTAATTTCATTTGCCCTTATCCCGGATTTCTTTTCGGAGTCTTCGAAACCCTCATGACGAGCAAGGAGGGTGGCTCTTGTTTCTTGAAATTTTTGGAACAATGTGTCCCTGCTGGCTTGTCACTTGGTATCTTCCTCCAAATACTTATTTATTGATTCTTTGAGTGAAGATTTTTCTGCCTTGTAGGGATTCCGATCATAACCATGATGGAAGGGTTTTCCTTTTCCATACATAACTTTTTCGAATTGGGGGCTTATGTTCTTCATAGGGTAATCTCTAGCTAAATGTCCTCCTCCACATGGATCGCATCCTACTCGAATAGCATGCACATTTTCCTGAAGCTTCTTCATATCTCTTCCAAGGTTTTCTCATTTGCTTGCGATGAAGGTAATGCCATCAGAATTTCTGTCCAGGCTTCATTTGCTTCCTCCATCATGCCATTTTTTAGAGGGATCAGCCAGTTTTTGAATGGCGTCAATGGCGAGAGTAGGAGTCATGCTCGGAATTGGTCCTTGGTAATCCAGTATCTGTCTCATAGTTACGCTAATACCTTTGTAAAAGATGTTGAACTTTTGTTGGCTGTTTTGGTCATGAGTTGGACACTTTTAGAGGAGGTCGTTGTATCTTTCCCAGGCTTGATAGAATGTCTCATTGTCATCTTGTTTAAAATTATGTATTTCCGCGAGTTGTCTTGATACTTTAGAAGGTGGAAAATATCTTTGAATGAAGTATCTTTTCAGGATGGCCCACGTATCAGTTGTCCCTGCTGGTAATCTATTAACCTATCTTTTTGCAGCTCCAATAAGTGTGACTAGAAAAATTCTAAGCATAACTACATCCTTCGACACTCCTGGCGTATTGAACAGGCTAATAATATATTCCACATTTCGATATGTTCGTAAGCATCCTCTGAAGTATTTCCAGAAAATCGATTTGCTTTTAATTCCCTCATGAATTGTGCCCTTATCTCAAAATCAATATCCTCCCCAATAATTGGCCTAACAAGCCCCGACCCTTGTTCTTCTCTTGTCAACAGCAAATATTCCTCAAGAGTGAGGTCATCAATGTTAACAACTTCCATGGTACCTGAAACTTGAAAGGAGATCGTAAGAAATTGAGAAAACAAAATGAAAATGAAAGACTTAATAAAAATCCTAATAACTCCCCGGCAGCGGGGCCAAAAACTTGATGCAGGTTTTACTAACCAGGTTTTAATATTTATATTGTCTCATTATACCTATGGTCTACCCTACTGCACTAACGGGCAATGTATCCGGTCGTTTTTTGTATAGTATTCGGTAAAACCGAGGTCGTCCCAAGAGCTATGTGTGCGGATTTTCACTAAGTCTAAGTGTCACAGATTTTAATAGGTTAAAAATGATTAATTAAAACTAAAGACAAGAAAATAAAAGATAGCAAATAAAGGGCAAAGGTTGTGATCAATAGAGGAGAAGTGTGCTAACCTAGTTAGTCATCCTATCATGTTAAGTTCACGTTTAATTACTTCCAATTGCTTCAAGTGGGGGTAAAAGTTGCTAGGACAGCATTTGGTCTGTTCGTCCTAACCTATCAGCAAAGGTTTCCACTGGAGATCGCAAGTGACCCGTTGAATGTCCCGTTTTTTTTAGTCCCCTAAGCCAAGTCATTAAGTACCGCTACATGCAAGACTCATAATAATGAGTGCCCGAGCTCTATCATCTTAAACCCTCATCCGTAACTCCTTAAGTTCATCCAAACGGTAGGTGATTAGTTGGTCAAATCGCACAAGAGAAGAAGGGTCGTCAGTTGGTCAATTCTTACCCTTCCCACTCATTCTAACAACTTAGGGTCAGTTGGTCATATCTCCTAAGTAACTAGCCACTACCGCCATTGAAAACTACCGAAACAAGGGTAGCTACCAACAAACTATGCATGCATACACTAGAAACAATTATACGGAAGCAATGTAAACATAAACAAAACAATTAAGGAATCATAACTAGGCTAGCACCAGAGGTGCTTAGCCGCTCATATTAACTAAAACAATCGATTCAATGTTTAAAACAATCGATTCAATATTGATGGTTGAGTTGTCACGTCTTATTCTTAGTTGCGTTGTGTGTCTAAAGTTGTAGGGTATGCGTTTCTCCCTAACTCTTTGAACTTACCAAAGGGTCTCGTCTACAAACCCACTAGGGATGATAAACTCCTACTCTAAGGCTCTTTGATGGTTTAGCCTACTACTACTCAGGTAATTATATTCTAAGGTTCACAAAGATGAATCAAGCATTAAGTATACAACGAATGACCTATCGCATTACTAGATCATATATCAACTAAGATAAGAAACAACCAATCAATATTTAATAATTAAGTTTCATAATTCCTAAGCAAACACACAAATAAATTAGCCGGACATGGAGAACATGCAAGCATACACACAAATAATCAAAGACATAATTGAATTAATGAAGTAAAGACTTATCTTGATGTAAGATAGGGTTTAAAACCCTAAAATACTG
This sequence comes from Chrysanthemum makinoi, assembly GCA_910596185.1. NCBI lineage: Eukaryota > Viridiplantae > Streptophyta > Magnoliopsida > Asterales > Asteraceae > Chrysanthemum > Chrysanthemum makinoi. Next base: position 130,000,884 of record OU343224.1, on the reverse strand, counting down.
TACAAGACACCTTAGGTTCGGTTTTAGGTTTTTACTCCAAAAGACTCTCCACCAAAAGACTGAAAAATTCGGATTCTATATATAAGATTACAATTGCGACGGCGTCATTAGGGTTTCGTCTTGGCCACGCATCTTGCGACGGCGTCACCTTATGTCCGCGGACGCCGTCCTCTCAGCTTCGACGTCGTCTGGATTTCATCTAGGCCGTCTGAGTAGCGACGGCCTACTCTTTCACAACTAGACGTCGTCGCTTGAAAATACGAGTTTTGGGTTCTGGCCCGTCACAACATTCTGGGACGGCGCCGCCATTAGCACCCGACGCCGCCTTCTTTTCAGCAACTGTGAGCGTCTCGATTTTGACTTTGGCCATTTTCTTCATATATTCGCGCCTTTTCGTCCAAATAAGTGCCATTCCAGCATTTTGCCTTCAAGAGACCTAAAAAGTGAAAAGGAACGATATTAAGCAATAACGGATACAAAAGTGATCAAATAAGGACTAAAACGACCCCTCAAAATGGTACCTTTTAAAACCTTATCAAATATCCCTACACTTGTTATTCGCTTGTCCTCAAGCAAATGTGCTTTTAGCCAATTAATTTATAAGTTAGGGGTCATGAAGCATTAATTCAAAACGGTCCACAACACATATAAGCCCCGCAAAAGTCATAACAAGCACGGAAATTACATACTAGCACCTCACATGGAGTGTTTGGATACTCACATCTCTCTCGGGTGTATATATGAAATATAACAAATAGGAAATGGAAGATAAACACTCATTAACCGGTCCTAGTACATAGATTACCATAGGCTTGAGAATAGATCAAACCTCCATCGCTTTGGCGTAAGCACCTAGGAAAGACTATCAAAGAGGTCTTTTAAAGGGTTGTAATGTTAGGTTTACGGTAGGGAAATAAGGGTTTGGTGGGATAGGCTATTTAGTGGTGGCAAGTCAAAAAATCTCTATGTTAAATGCATACGAAGAATGGCGTTGCTAAGCCAAGGCTCGACACTCTAAACTCTAGATAACTGAAATAAATAAACATAAATTCAAAGATAGATGTAGGATGGTAGCCCGTATATATATATTTTTTTTTACTCTATTTTTTTTTCTCTTCTTTTTTTTCGATTTTTTTTTTCATACACTTTTACTCTACCATCCTCTACGATAACATCAAAATACTAGGGATTTACAGGCATATCCCTACACTTGAGTTTTTATTACTCTAACACTAATTTGACCCGATTTGAAAAGATCAAAACACTTGGGGTACATTATTATGCAAACAAAGGGAATTTGAATTTTTAACGTTCCCTTCCCGTCATTTCATAAACTTTAACTTTTCCCATGAATCCCAATCATCCCAAAACTGTATACAAAGGATATGACTCGACTTAGCAACTTATGCAAGCAACTAGATAATTGAACTAAGGGTTTAGGGTGATAACAAACATTTGCACTAAAAGTGAGTGCATAAGGGGTAGGCTAAGGCGATTTGGGTGTATATTTGGGGGTGGAGTGTAAACAATGCTCTTCATTGATATTCCGAAAAACCGAAACATCACGAGAACCGCGAAAAAGATAGGCTCTGAGGGTTAACTAGGGGTATCGTGTACTAAAGATGAGTACAACGCAAAGGGTGTGGGAGAATTACTCAACCGATATGGAAGAAGTAATTATATTACGGGTATCAAACAAGGGTTATCCTAATGTCTCTTATCATTTAGTTATTCCTAACTACACAAGTGTAGTCTCACTTGCGATCTCGAAATGCATCACAAAACAAGTTCTAGAATCTAATATACTACAGGTTCACACTCTAAGCATTAAAGATGAATGCTTTAATTCCTACTAATCTAAGGGCGATCCTCACATTTTGGTGGAATTTGGGTGGTAAAGGGTTTTTGTGCTAGTCATGCAACTTCCTATCCATGAGACGCTTTTGTTAAGACTAATGGCCCACTCCTATATGTCATAAAAAAATTTAAATTTGGTGCCAAAATTACCCTAACCGACATTTTCTCATGGTTTATTACACAATCACAATTGGACAAAGCAAATAGTCAAGGATAAGCATAGTTTCAAAGTTCCCGTTTTATTTTCCCTCCCTACACTTAAACTGAACATTGTCCCCAATGTTCCCCGAAAGTATCAAAGTTATGATAAAAGAAGATAATTAGAAACGAAAGAAACTAATACTCCCCTGATTATCTCGGTAGGATCGGTGTAAAGTGGTGGTTAAATCCTTTTCAAGAAGAATTTATGCGTGAAAAGCTCCTTCCAATCTTATGTAACTTCTTCTTGACAAACTAAACCTGCACACTTGAAGAAAACAAACGAAACCTTCGCGTAAAATCGGCGGTAATAATATATAAGACTCGATTTAAACTAGGATATAATGCTTGTGGAATGGATGTTTACAGAATTTCTAAGAAAATTAAGACCTGGAAAATTCCAAAAATTTATAAGTAGCTCAGAAAACGAGAAAAAGTAATCTGATGTTTTTTACTCCTTCCTGACGCCGTCAGTTGCAATCGACGCCAAGTTATCCCCTGACAAAACGGTCTGCGATTTTCGGAAAAAATTCGGAAAATTAACGTCTTTAGAATCCGGAAAAATTTCTGCAAAACATCCATTATGACTCGATACAAGCATTTGACTCGAACAAACAAACATAAATATCTTTTAGTTAATTGTTATTCTCATGTTTACGTTTCTTTTGAAAACGTGTGTAATCCTCCCTACACTTATCCCTTATGTAAAATACCTTTATATGCAATTAAGACGAGGTTAAAAACAAAATAAAGCATTTTTACAAATTCAAACATGAGGATAAACAATTAATAAAAGATATATGACACTAACAAGCAAACAATTAAGCATGGGTTGCCTCCCACGAAGCGCTTTTCTTTATTTAAGAGTCTTGTAGCTAGACTCATAGTCGTGCTTCTACGTTTTCCTCCTCTTAGAAGCCCATTCAATTATCTTAACTCTGTTCTCATCACGAATATATTCAGGGCCCAATTCTAGACAGGCGGTATAGGGAACCTTGTCCTTCCAATCAACTTCAAAGGCCGGAATTCTATCTACATCTAACTCATCAATGCCCTCAAACCTCTTATTTTTGTAGGGCATTATATATTTAACACATTCGGTCTCATTCGAGAAATTGACTATTCCTTCCTCTTGATCATAAACCATCTTAGAGTCCTCAATAAATGGTCTCCCAAGTATCACATCTCCTAAAACTCCATCAATAATGCCTTTCACATTTTCTAGGATCATGAAATCACACCTATATGTGAAGTTCCCTACGAAGACATGCAATCCCTTAACCCTCCCAATATAGTTACTCACTTTCCTAGGGTAAAAGGGGTCCCTCATAGGTCCTAAATTTTCTCTCATGATCCAATTGTAGTAGAGCCTAGACATTATGTTCATGGGTGCTTTATAATCTATGTAAGTGTGATCCCTATATAAGTAACCAATCATGCACGGTATTTTGATATTTTTAGGGTCACCACTTTTTATGCATGGTTCGAAAGGCGGTCGCGGGAAGTTAACTACATTATAGTGATAAGCAGTTTCCTTTCCATTAGGGTATGAATCGAAATACTCCCTAAGTTCCTCCTCCTCCTTACTTCCATCCATAATCTCCAAAACCTTATAATCTCCTTCTACAATTTCATCTTCTGAATCACTTGAGGTTGAATCATTATCTAAGGTACCAGTGGATTCCTCAAGGGCTTTTTCAAGTGCATTTTCAATTATCCTATTAAGTTTCTTAAGCTCTCCAATTTCACTAACAATGCGAGCTCGGAGTTGGTTGGCAAAAGTTGGATCGAGTGGTGGGTATTTGTTTGGTGGTGAAGCGTTGTTTGGTTGTTGGTTATCGAGTGGTGGTTGGTTATCACCTTCCATGATGAAAAGTGATGGAATTACGAACAAAGGTCACGAAGAAGGGGGATAGACTAAGAGAAAGCTAAAAATAAGAAAAATTTACTGGATAGGAATCAAGCAAAGAACCTAAACGAGGTGGACTACTAACTAGCTATTCTATTCCTCGGCGCCAAAACTTGATAACGCTACACGCGTCGTTCGGGGTCAAGGAAACTTCCTTTTCTTCGAGCAAGTTTTATAACACCCTAGGCGGAACATAATCGTTGTAGTGTAGTATTAGGGTAAGCCACAGGTATTGATATCGTTCTCTAGAGGAATAGGAATGCTAGTAAGGAGTTACTACGCTAAGGTTAAGGTTGAGGAAGATTATTTTTTATCTTTTTATGTTTTATGAAATGGAAAGGTACGAATCTCGGGTATTGGATTTGGGGGGTTGGTATTTCTACCGATTACTCTACTATTATCTAATTATCTAAACTAAGGTTGTGGGAGTCTATGTCTAATTAATGTGTACTCGTATGATAGTTTAAAGATGTGTTTACTTAGGTTGTACTACTCCTTAATTATCTCCTATTGATGGTTGAGTTGTCACGTCTTATTCTTAGTTGCGTTGTGTGTCTAAAGTTGTAGGGTATGCGTTTCTCCCTAACTCTTTGAACTTACCAAAGGGTCTCGTCTACAAACCCACTAGGGATGATAAACTCCTACTCTAAGGCGCTTTTTGGATGGTTTAGCCTACAACTACTCAGGTAATTATATTCTAAGGTTCACAAAGATGAATCAAGCATTAAGTACACAACGAATGACCTATCGCATTACTAGATCATATATCAACTAAGATAAGAAACAACCAATCAATATTTAATAATTAAGTTTCACAATTCCTAAGCAAACACACAAATAAATTAGCCGGACATGGAGAACATGCAAGCATACACACAAATAATCAAAGACATAATTAAATTAATGAAGTAAAGACTTATCTTGATGTAAGATAGGGTTTAAAACCCTAAAATACTGTACAAGACACCTTAGGTTCGGTTTTAGGTTTTTACTCCAAAAGACTCTCCACCAAAAGACTGAAAAATTCGGATTCTATATATAAGATTACAATTGCGACGGCGTCATTAGGGTTTCGTCTTGGCCACGTTAATCTTGCGACGGCGTCACCTTATGTCCGTGACGCCGTCCTCTTCAGCTTCTGACGTCGTCTGGATTGCATCTAGGCCGTCTGAGTAGCGACGGCCTACTCTTTCACAACTAGACGTCGTCGCTTGAAAATACGAGTTTTGGGTTCTGGCCCGTCACAACAATTCTGGGACGGCGTCGCCATTAGCACCTGACGACGTCGCCTTCTGTTTTCAGCAACTGTGAGTGTCTCGATTTTGACTTTGGCCATTTTCTTCATATATTCACGCCTTTTCGTCCAAATAAGTGCCATTCCAGCATTTTGCCTTCAAGAGACCTAAAAAGTGAAAAGGAACGATATTAAGCAATAACGGATACAAAAGTGATCAAATAAGGACTAAAACGACCCCTCAAAATGGTACCTTTTAAAACCTTATCAGGAAACCCCTATTAAACACTATTGCAATCCGATAATGATCGTGGAAGATGAATCTACGCGAGCATGGCCTACATGTAATCCATTTCGCGAGTATTGTAATGGGGGTGAAGATATGAAGGTTGAAGAATGGACATACCCCCATGAGCTAGAAAGACATGATATCAAGTTCGGAAATCTATCCTTTCATGATTGGTATACGATAAGATTTTGGAATGCTATTATTAATGTAGGTCTACTAAAGAAGCTCAAGCTCGACTACGAAGAACATTGCTTCCAACAGAGAGAGTTCATGGATGAAAAGTCAATCAAGGATGATACCTCCTGCAAAAATGATCCCTCAAGCAACACCATAGACAAAACAGTTCTATAGAATTGGTGTGAGAAGGTAAATATCGTTGGTGAAATATATTGGGCTTCGTGTATCCCGTTTGATGAATACTGTAATGGGTGGAGTAGCGTAGCTAGAGTTAGGGATGACAAATTTTTGTGGACCTCAACTATTGACAATGAGAGAATGGATCTACCTTGGTTAGATAAGTTAGGATTTGACGATTGGGGTAAAATTAAGTATGGAAATGGATGCTTCCACTAAGGAAAAAATTTGGAAGGGTTGCATGAGTGAAGAAGACCCAAGTTAAGAAGAGATTCCTAACGATACTAGTGAGGTGATGAATGATGATAACAAAGATACATGGGGGGATGAAAAAGAAGACTGTAATTGTGTGCTTATTGAGGAATTACTAGATGACAAGTGGTTCAAAGGAACTGAGTTCGATGATGATGACATTGAGGGAATTATGGACTACCTTGAACTACAAGGTCATGACGGGTTCACGGACCTAGATAATGAGGCATATGAACAATAGATGTGCAAACTTCTTGGTACTCCGTACAAAATACCGCCACCAATTACAGCTGAAAATTTTGAAATTACAAAGTACCACTTGGGGTCGGACAAAAAAATTTCCAAGATTTGGAAGATTGAGACAAAGGAGTTTCTTCACACAGCTACTAATGTCACATGGGTCAGACACAACCTAATGAAAGAGATGGAAGAACTTGGCAAGGTTCAAAGGCCACCATAAAGCCTCATGGCTTTGAGTCTAACTTAAAGAATCGGTAATAAAGAAAAGTGCTCTTTCGGGAGACAACCCGAATTATCCTTTTTATTTCTTTTATTTCATTTTTATTCTGTTGGGTTTTGTGTTTTTAACATTTTTGCATGAATTGGAGATGAATTCACAAGTGTATAAAACGGGGACCTGTTCTGTCCTGAATTTACGGTGTAACTAATCCTAATGGTAACGCCGTAACATCTCCTCAGTGGTGATTCTCTCCAGGTTATAAACCATTACGGCATAATGTCATTCTATGGCTACGCCGTAGCAAATCCCCAGTAGCTGATTTCCATGTTTAACCACAATTACAGTGTAACTCCTCTTTAGGGTTACGTCGTAATTCTCCTACAGTCTAAATTTTTCAGTATTAATGCAATAACCTTGTATTAGCTTTAAATGAACTTTGTGGGTATGTTCCCTGTAAGCCCTCATGAGACTGCACTCATCCACTTGGGACAACAAGTGTTTTAAAAGGCTTGTTGCATATGCTAAATGCAACCGTGATTCCTACGAAAGTGAGTTAGATTTCTTTAGTAATTTTTTTTTGCTTTTTCTTTTTTAGAATTATGCTTCTTGTTTAGTGTGATTTTAGGGAATGAATTTTCCTCATGGATGCTTAAGCGAAGGCACGATTCTCTTCGTGGGCCTTCTTTCTTTTTAGGAGCAAATTTCAGGGAAGTTCTCGCTCTAATTCTACTTTCTCTTCACCTTTATTTAATGTTTAGTACAAAAGGGACTTTGTACATCTCAAGTGGGGGGACGGGAGTAGAATTATTACTTGAACTTATTTGCCCTCGTTTTTCTAGTTTTTTTGATAAATTATGCCATTTTTAAAATTTTGACATGTTTTTCTTAACTTAAGTAGATTAGACCTTAGCCGAGCACATTATAACCCTTGATATTTTATGGTGAGATTAGCGTTATACGTTTCCACTTATTTACCCAAATCCACCAAATTATCTTGTAAATTTTAAAGCTTGGCCTTTGCATCATTTCGTGACCTTGATATTTTCAAAGTTTGTTGCTCTCACCTTTAGTGGAAGATACCCCTAGATACTCGTCTGAGCCATTTCTTTCATTTTGTTCACGCAATATATATTGTTTATGTTGGATCGATGTACTCTAACCAAACTAACTTATATAGCTGTTTAAGGGTTTAATAACCTCGGATGAATCCTAAGTTACTAACAATGAAACACTGAACAAACTCTATTAAGTATGCGGAATTTACTTAACAAAGCTAAGAAGAATTAACTTTTAACTTCAAACGATTTTATTAATACTTTAGAACCTGCTTGTTGTACAGATTCTTTAACAACTCTAAAACTCTAATATCGTACTCTCTAAAACTCTAAAAACGCATATATGAATTCGTGCCTCTAATGCCAATCTAGGGGTCCTTTTATAGGCTTAAGGATAACCCTAGTCGGTTTACAATTACAAACCTTGTACGAAAAGTAATACTATACTAAACTTAGAAAATTCTATAATTACAAGATAATTCTTAACGATTTTGCATATCAGTCCTTTAAGCATGCAGTACTTTGATGAATCGAGCAGTACTTTGACTTTATACTTTAGCAGTACTTTTACTTCTTTAGCACTTTATCTTTCTGTATCCCAACAATCCTCCCCTAACTTGAATTCTACTTGCTTGATTTCAAGTTCCTTTGTATATTCAACTTTAACATCTTTGTCTTCAAGAGAGATTGTGGTTTTATCTTCAAATTTTGTCTTTGTAGATTATGTGCTTATATCATCATCATCAAAGTAGTCTTTATCAGTAATTCTTTTCAGCAACAATCAGCAAGCTCCATCTTCTCAGCTACTCGGCAACATATGGCAATTTGTACATCAGTTCTTTTAAGTTTCAGTCTATTCTCATCACTTCCAGGTGTGTAAACTCCTGTGAGAGGTGAATCATTGAAATTTAATGGATTTCGATGTCTCTTTACCAAAGCCATTAACTTTGGAGTAGCCAATGTTTAGGTATGTAAGACCATGGTACATTGATAACCATATGATTTTTAGCAAATCATCAGCTATCAACATATTTGATTTGTCTTTACCAAAAGATGTACCCTTTTGGACTAGTTAGTTCTTGCAACCATGGTGAACTAATTACCATATGAATGGTTTTTCCACAACCTTTACCACAAGCCATTTTCTTGTGGGCTAGCCAACCCTTTACATTTGCTGATATGGTGAGTTGATTACCATACAACTTATTAGCAAGTTGTCAACTATAAAACGGATTTGGGATATATATATATATATATATATATATCTTTACCAGAGCCGTTTGCTCATGGATTAGCCAGATCTTTTGGTAAACATGGTGAACTGACAAGTTATTGTAATAACCATCTCAAAAACCATTGTTGTTGTTAACTTATGTTTCAAAATATTCTTTACTTAACAAAAAAATTTCTTTCAAAACATTTACTGGTTTATGATGCAAGCAGTACTTTGATTAAAGTACTGTTTGTTCCAGCAGTACTTTGAATAAAGTACTTATTTTTCAAAAAATTATATATTATAAACATCATACCAGTACTTATGCTTCATCCTCAGCCTTTGTCCATTTGATATACAATTCAATAACCATTAAGGTTGTGTCATTTTCTTCTTCAACTTCCATTCCATGATCCAGCATCCTTCTCATAAGATCTCTTGTCAAAGGATATCTTCTTTCAGCTAGCATGTGGATCATAGTTCCATCTTCTAATTCCAAAGCATGAACTCCTGATTCTTCAAAGCATGAACTCCTGATTCTTCTCTTTAAGCTTCTTTTTCTAAAATCCTCCTTGTGCTTATCATCCTTGAAAGAAATAATACTCTCAACTTGCTTCTGATAAGCTTCTCTGACAGCATTGTATAAGTCTTTCATCTCTAAGTGATTTAGCTTCTGTAATCTAGTAAACCCTTGACCTTTCAAGTAAGCCATCATAGCATTTCTTTCTTTAGCCTTACTCATTGGTCTTTGTGGTAAAACAGCTTCAGGTTCTTTCACTGGTTGAACAATTTCAGCATCAAACTTAGCTTGTAGCTCCCTTGCAGCTTCTTCATTCTTAGCCACTTCAATGGCTCTTAACTCGGCTAAGGTCAGCTTCTTTTTCTTCTTTGTTTCCACCAGTTTGCCTTTACCTTTATCTTTTGGATCTAAGACTGGTTGAGAAGCTTGTGGTTGTTCTTCAGTAACACCTGGAATGCTAACACCTCTTGGTCTTGATAAGTTTTGCAAGATTTCAGCAACTGTTTCATCATCACTTGCTGTGTGTTCAACCATAGGTGTTTCAGCTTCCTCTTCTTGTAAAACAGTGGAGGGACCTACTTCTTCATCAAAATTTAGAGTTCTTGGTGTTATCAGTTATTGTCTATGAGTTTCTTGAAGACCAGTACTTTAATCAGCAGCACCTTGATCATCAGTACTTTGAACACCTATTGTTTGAACTCCAGTTCTTTCAGGCTCAGTATTTTGAATGTTAACCTGTGCTTCAGTACTTTGAGGTTCATTCTCCTTTGCTTCATAAACTTCAACATCGTCTGTCAAATTTTCTTGCTCTAGATTCCTCCCCAATTGGATAGAAGATTGCTGTTGAACCTTTTTGCCTGTAGAAGCCTTCTTAAAAATCTTTCGTTCTTTCTTTTCAGCCTTGACCCATAGCCTGTGATGTTTCACTAAAGGCCAGACAGACTTCTTGAATTTTCGAAACTTGGTCTTCAACTGTGCTATCTGTGCAACTTGAGCCTCAGTTGTTTTCTTTAATCTTACTAGCTCCCTTGTTAGAACATAATTGTCCAGCACTAATCCTTCAAGAGGTATATCAGCTGCATCTCCTCCAGAGGATGATGAGGGAATAGGAATATCTGGTTCTGACTCAATAGGTGGAGTATCATGGTGAGATGAGGTACGTGAAACTGCAGTACCTTCATGTACATCAGTACCTTGGGAAGCAGTACCTTGAGATGTAGTACCTTGAGATGCAGTACCTTGAGTTGAAGCAGTACCTTCTCTTTCATCACTTGTTGCAGCCTCATCTCTAATTGCTTGAACAATCTCCATTATTGAAGTAGTCAATGGAGTGTTCCTTCCAGAAAACAAATCACTCTTCCTAGCCATGAAGGTGAAAATCTTGGCCGGCTGTACCACAATAGGTAATAGACTCGAAGGCTTTGGTACATCTTGAAGTTGTTTACTCAAGAAGACTTGAATAAATCTTGGATACATCAACCAGCGTGATCCATGAGAGATGTGAGATAGCATACCATCTAAAATTAGCCTTGAAAAATTGAAAATATGATTTGTAGCGAATACCACCAGTGCAGATGCTATATTAGAACCAAACTGCTCCCATGAAGTACTTTTAGAACTGATACAATGAAGAATAACATGAACCAAGTACTTCCAATGCGGACTAAATAAGGGCTTCTTGAATGTTGATTCTGTTAAAGACCCTTCATATCCAATATCACGCAATGTATCCCAAAGAAGTTGTTTATCAAATCGAATAGCTCCTTCTGCATCATCAAATAATAAGTCTTCACGAATTGATGCTTCAGTAATTTTCACAAGGCTTCTAGCAACTTTAGCTTGGATATAGGAATCATCATTCTCCATGTGAGTCCTAGCAGTCGCCCAAAACTGTTAAATCCAAGGCTCAATGAAATCTAGTTCAACCAAAAGTGCATAACTAATTGGAGACCCCGTGAGAAAATCAATGATGTCATGGAATGCAACATTAGCTTCAGTTTTATCCAAATTCGCCACCATGTTGTGTTTAGAAACGGAGTTTCAGTTTGCCATTGATTATTGTAAAGGAGATTGATTTGTGAATAAGTAATTGTGAGACAGAGAAATATGGAAAATATTGAAAAGAATAAAGATGAGAGGGAAAATCAGAAAGTAGTTATTTATAGGTAGGATTTGAAAAATCACAGCCCATAATAACAAAGTTACCGTTATTTGAATTTTACCCCTCTTTTTTACGGTTGGAACAGTACGTTGATAAGACAAGCAGTGCTTTCCACGTGTCCAGTACTTTCCAGAGCAGTACTTTCGTATGATAAAACAGCAGTACTTTTCCATCCTCTTCTCTATAATGACAAAAAATCCAAATAGGCATTGTATTGCCTCCCCTCAAGCATAGCACAGGACTCTCTAACTAACAAATCAGTCCTCCCCTTAAATGTAACTTAGTAATTAATCATTCCAATACTTACCACCAAGTTATTGAATCTCAAAACATCAAATCCTTTGGTGAGTAAATCAGCTACATTATCATCTGTGTGAACCTTTACAACATTAATGAGCCTATGCTCATAACAATCTCTGATGAAGTGATGCCTAATCTGAATGTGCTTGGTCTTGGAATGATAAACTAGATTCTTCACAATGCAAATTGTACTCTCATTATCAATATTGATAGGAGTATTCTTGAAGTTGAACCCATAATCCAAGACTTGATTCTGCATCCACAAAACTTGTCCACAACAGCTTGCAGCAGCCACATATTCTGCTTCAGTAGATGATGTTGCTGCAATTTTTTGCTTCTTACACTCCCATGAGACTAATATTCTTCCAAGATATTGGCATCCTCCAGTAGTTGATCGTCTATCATAGTTGACACCTGCATAATCACTATCTGAAAAAGCTTCCAGGTGAAAAGGGGAATCCTATGGATACCACAACCCCAACTTAGGTTGTTGTTTCAAATAACTAAAAATTATCTTTACTGCATTCATATGGGAGACCTTAGGTGAGACTTGATATCTTGCACATAAACAAACAGCAAACATGATATCAGGCCTAGATGCAGTTAAGTACATAAGACAACCAATCATAGATCTGTACAGCTTGACTTCAACAGGTTGACCATCTTCATCCTTGCCCAATGAGTTGATAGACTTGATAGGTGTAGTGACTGGCTTCATAGCATCAAGGTTGAACTTCTTGAGAATGTCAGAGACATACTTATCTTGACTTATGAAAATTCCTTCCATTGACTGTTTAACTTGAAGTCCTAAAAAGAATGTTAACTCACCCATAGAACTCATTTGAAATTCATGTTGCATCAGCTGCTCAAACTCCTTGACCATGGACTGTTTGGTAGCTCCAAAGATGATATCATCGACATAAACTTGAACCAGCATGATATCCTTCTTATCTCTCTTGATAAACAAAGTGTTGGATCGATGTACTCTAACCAAACTAACTTAAACTTAGCTTTTAAAGGTTTAACAACCTCGGATAAATCCTAAGTTATTAACAATGAAACACTGAATGAACTTTACTAAGTACGCGGAATTTACTTAACAAAGCTAAGAAGAATTAACTTTAAACTTTAAACGATTTTATTAATACTTTAGAACCTGCTTATAATACAGATTCTTAACAACTCTAATACTCTTAATATCGTAAACTCTAAGACTTATAAACTCTAAACACACATTCGTGAACTCGTTCCTCTAATGCCAATCTAGGGGTCCTTTTATAGGCTCAAGGATAATCCTAGTCGGTTTACAATTACAAACCTTGTACGATAAGTAATACTATATTAATCTTAGAACATTCTAGAATTTACACATTAATCCTTAACGTCTTTGCATAGCAGTCCCTTAAGCATGCAGTACTTTAATTAATGAGCAGTACTTTGACTTCTTCAGTACTTTGACTCTTCAGTACTTTAACTCTTCAGCACTTTGACTTTATATATCCCAACAATCCTCCCCTAACATGAATTCTACTTGCTTGACTTCAAGTTCCTTTGTATATTCATCTTTAACAACTTTGTCTTCAAGAGAGATTGTGGCTTTATCTTCAAATGTTGTCTTTGTAGATTCTGTGCTTATATCATCATCATCATCAAAGTAGTCTTTATCTGTGTAATTCTTTTCACCAACAATCAGCAAGCTCCATCTTCTCAGCTACTCAGCAACATATGACAATTTGTACATTCATTCAGTTAAGTTTCAGTCTATTCTCATCACTTCCAGGTGTGTAAACTCCTGTGAGAGGTGAATCATTGAAATTTAATGGATTTTGATGTCTCTTTACTAAAGCCATTAACTCTGGAGTAGCCAAATGTTTAGGTGTGTAAGACCATGGGACATTGATAACCATATGATTTCTAGCAAATCATCAGCTATCACCAGATTTGATTTGTCTTTACCAAAAGATGTACCCTTTTGGACTAGTTAGTTCTTACAACCATGGTGAACTAATTACCATAAATGGTTTTTCCACAGCCTTTACCACAAACCATTTTCTTGTGGACTAGCCAACTCTTTACATTTGCTGAGCATACAACTTATTAGCAAGTTGTCAACTATATAACGGATTTGAGATATTTTTACCAGAGCCGTTTGCTCATGGATTAGCCAGTTCTTTTTTTAAACATGGTGAACTAATAACCTAATGTTATAACCATCTCAAAAACCATTTGCTACTTTTAACTTTTGTGTCAAAATCTTCTTTACTTAACAAAAGTTTTTCTTTTAAAACATTTACTGGTTTAAGCTACAAGCAGTACTTTGATTAAAGTACTATTTATTCCAGCAGTACTTTGGATAAAGTACTTGTTTTTCAAAAATTTATATATTATAAATATCATACCAGTATTTTATGCTTCATCCTCAACCTTTGTCCATTTGATGTATAACTTAATGACCATCAAGGTTGTGTCATTCTCTTCTTCAACCTCCATTCCATGATCCAGCATCCTTCTCATGAGATCTCTTGTTAAGGGATATCTTCTTTCTGCTAGCATGTGAATCATTGTTCCATCTTCCAACTCTAATGCATGAACTCCTGATTCTTCAAAGAATCTCCAACTAGTAATCTCCCAGTTTTCTTGATTCTGCCAGAGCTCATCATTGCTTGTTTCTTCAGTCTCAAAAATGGCAGTCAAATCTCCAAGTAAGACTAATCCAACTCCACTTGATGGAATGTGTTCAAAATATTCTTGAACTAGTTGGTACAAATGAAAAAGATCTGCTCTATCAATGATGTGCAGTATGTGCCATAGCAAATTGAAGATTCTGAAGCTTTCATCCTCTCTATGAAACATCAAATAATCACCATCTTTTGATTCAAAAACTTCAAAAGCAACCATCTTGGTCTTCTTAACTGCAACATCTTTTGATTTTGGAGTTTCAAAATCAACAACTCTTATATAATTCCTTAGCTCATCAACTGTGTCTGATCTTAGCTTAATTTTCTTTGACTTTTCTTCAGTTTCAGTTGTTCTTTTTCTCTTCAAGCTTCTTTTCTTGAAATCCTCCATGTGCTTATCATCCTTGAATGAAACAATGCTTTCAACTTCCTTCTGATAAGCTTCCCTTACAGCATTGTAAAATCTTTCATCTCAAGATGATTTAGCCTCTATAATCCAGTAAATCCTTGACCTTTTAAGTAAGCCATCATTGCATTTATTTCTTTAGCTTTACTCATTGGTCTTTGAGGTAAGACAGCTTCAGGTACTGGTTGATTTAATTCAGCATTAAACTTTGCTTGTAACTCCCTTGCAGCTTCTTCATTTTTAGCCTCTTCAATGGCTCTTACTTCTGCCAAGGTGAGCTTCTTTTTCTTCCTTGTTTCCACCAGTTTACCTTTACCTTTGTCTTTTGGATCTATAACTGGTTGAGAATGTTGTGGTTGTTCTTCAGTAACGCCAGGAATGCTAACACCTCTTGGTCTTGATAAGTTTTGCAATATTTCAACAACTTCTTCATCCACAACTTCAGTGTGTTCAACCATAGGTGTATCAATCTCCTCTTCTTGTAAAACAGTAGAGGGACCAACTTCCTCATCAAAATTTAAAGTTCTTGGTGTTATTTGTTCTTGTCTTTGAATATCTCGACAATCAGTACTTTGATCTGCAGTACCTTGATTATCAATACCTTCAACACCAGTTGCTTGAACTCCAGTACTTTCAGGCTCAGTACTTTGAATGTTTAACTCTGCTTCAGTACTTTGAGGTTCATTCACTACTACACAAAAGGCTATAAACACCCCTAAATAGAGACTGGTTTTATAAAACCATATTCCTATGATAAAAACTAGCGGGAATGGAAGGAACCAAGATTGGTTTTCTTGAAAAAACCAGTTTTCATAACAAAAAACGCATAAAAACTGGGTTTGCTAGTAAAAACTTGTATTTTTACATAATCAAAGACACTGATATTTAGGTAAAAACATATCTCTATGTATTTATGTTATAAAAAACTAGGTTCTGGGCGGTTTAATTCTTTTTTTTCTGAACAAATGCCGGTTTAATTAACTTTTCAATTGAGCGGGATTAATTCAACTTTTTCTATTCCTCTTTTATTTTCATTATCTTTCAACTTTTTCCTCCTTTTTTACAGTTAGCTTCTTATCTTTTTCCACTTTCCCATTCACAAACCCCTAACCTTCACAGTCGCTACCCAACAACGATATGCACCTTCACACAATCGGTTGCTACTTCACACAAAGTAGGTATAAGTTTTACTTATTTTCAGTCCACATCTTGAGTTCCAATATCTTCAAGAACACGGTATGCAATCTTGCTCTAACACCCATTTAATCATAAATTCGAGTTGTTGATGGGGGGTTATTGGTTTGATTTTAAACACCTTCAATACCACCATAAATGGTGGTTTTAAGCTTTATTGCGTATAGACTTCTTGCTAGCCTTGTTCATATGACCTCATACTAGAAATTATATGGATATTTTATGTATTTTTGTTCAATATTTCATCATTTTTGAATTAGGGTTCTTTTCTGTATGGTTTAAATTGAAATTTTCGTATTTAAGTTTGTATGCAGTTAGGGATCTGTCTGGATATTTGGGTTAAATTTTAGATGTTAGTTAGAAGTTATAGTGTACGTATGAGTTTCAGTTAAGATCTCCTAATCATGTAAATTACCTTCAAGGGTGTTATCGGGTCGGGTTGAATCAAGTTTTTTATCTTGAAATGTAACCCGCAACCCGACCCAATAAGTAATTAGGTTATTGGGTTCGGGTTGTTATCAGGTCGGGTGATTCGTGTTTTTTAGTTTTTTTCTACCCACGTATATAAGACCAAACAAAGAATGAAATCTCTTTCCTATATTGCACATGAAGTGCATAGAAAACATGATAAGAGTAATACGGAGTATATATTTACACATGAGAAAGACTTGCAAGTTGATTGGTGTGCATATGCGATGTCTTCAGCAGTGTATTCTCGTGTAATACCACCCAAAACAATCAACCATCTCAACCCGAAAATCTCGCTTACACTAACCTGAGCAACGTGTGGCATATCAGCGTGCCACCAGTTGTGAGGTGGAAGCTTCTTTTCTCTTGGTTTCTTGGTCACATCTATTGGCACCACCATCCTTGGACCATGTTGAGCTATTTGATGATAATTGGTATATTCTAATTTTCAATGTCTTTTAATCAATCTTATTTGAAAGATAGAAAGTATCCTAAAATTATTAGATATTTTTCTGCTTTCATTTTCAATAGGGGAAACTATAGGCTGCCAACGGTCTAATGAAAGTTTTCTCGATACGAACTTACTAATATGCAAGTAACCAAATATTGCAATTTTTTTTTGTTTAGAACACAGCTATCACTCTCGATATCCATCTTTGTCTCTATCTCTATTCAAAGCTATAGATTAGCCCACAACGGTGGTCAAATTGCAGATTTATCAAAGACATTGTAAGAAAATAAGGTACACGTATTATATAAACTATTGGACCTCTCAATTACTACTCACTCCTACAAAGTCCAAATAAGTTTTACAAATCAGTATTTTGATCCATGGTTTTATGGCACCAATTGATGCATTGTATTCCTTGTAAGACCTTATGTATGCAAAAAAACACTAGTAGCTTCTTTATAAAGAAGATAAAAAGAAACACTAGTAGTAGGCAAAAATAAATAGCATGCAATTGAACTAACAAAGTATTATTTTGCTTACCGTTAAAGGAAATATTATGTGTAGTTGTGAAAAGTAGTGTACTTATAAAACTTTTAGGGAAATAAGTTTTGGACAATAAATTTCGGGTCTTATCGGGTTGACCCGATAACAAAAACAATTCAACCGTAACCTGAACCGATAACTATGTCGGGTTATCGAGTTCGGGTCACACAACCCGATAAGATTTTAAACTCGATTCAACATGTCCCGATAAGCCTTATTTGGTTCAAGTTCGGGTTGGGTCAACCCTACCCTATTGACACCCCTAATTACAGTATTGTAGGCATATCATCTCTAAATACTTGTTTGCCATTTTTAACAGATATTAAAAAACATGAGGCATGGAGTTAAGTTGACCACAAAGAACATTTTCTATGCTTTTGGGATCTAGTAAGTACACTTTCAAAACATTGTGTATTTCGCTTCTACTGATATCATATACGCTTTAATGTGCTCATTACATGGCTATTATGAACTTGGTTTTGGTCACTTGATCATTTGGCTGATTGGGCCATAAAGTAAATATCATTAGCACTTTATCTTTGACGGGGCTTGTTTGGGTATTAGAGTAACTTATTGTAAGCTAAAACAATGTTTTGGTGCTATACTAAATACTTGTTATTGATTTGTTTGATTAAAGACGTTAATGTCAACAATGATGAGGCATGTAGCATGAAAGCAAGGTACTTAAAATAATATTTTATGGAAGCATTTTTTATCTACCATTTATATAAAATCAACCTTTTTAACCTTTCAATATACACGCTTTTTGTTTCCTCAACAACCACACACCTGCTTAAGAAATGGTGCCAAAAAAACCAGCACCTCCAAAAAAATGGAGCCAGGATTGCCCCTCTTCCAATACCGCACGCACACCACGTGTCATCATAGTTGCTTCATATACGTGTTCACATTCACTTATCCACCATTTTTTAGGGTGTTCAATTCATTAATTTTGGTACTTTTTTTTAACAAGTTATTGATAAACTTTGCATTTCTTATACATAAAGGCCCTTCTTTGAATGAATGGCCATATTCCTCTTTTTAGTTTGCTTTGTAGGTACTTTTGAATTGTTGTCAGATTACGGTATGGATTTTTGGGAAAGTTAGTTAATTTGTTAATAGAATTAACTCATTAAGCTTGAACCTATATACCTAATAATATGCAATGGGGGAAATGGATTAAGAGACTATGTCGATATAGTGCAGATTCTTTCTATTGGTTTACTATGCAGTTTGTGAGTCATGTTTTGCATTGTTTTTAGATTAGTCGATGGATGGGTATGGTTTATTGCACGGTCATTAGCCTTCCTAGTATTATATATGTAGGGACTATTTGGGATCGATTATAGACTTTCGTTTGTGGCGTTGAGTTAGTTTGTCTTAAGTAATGGTCCCAAAGCTTATAGTTTTTGGATAATCTGTCTGGTTTTTTGGGGTACAGATTTAACATCCGCAATGACACATGTTAAGATCAACACAAATTTACTGGAAGGAGCTTATCTTGAACCAAAGTTGCAGCCTGAGAAGGGAAAATTAGAGTTGGAGAGAACACTTTCAACATTGCTGAAATACAGGTAACTATAGTTGTATGTTTGGATTGACACGTTTTTAAGAGGGAAAAATATATGTCTTAGACATATATTACCATCCAAAATGATTTTAAAAAGTTAAATAAGTTTCACTCCTTTGTAAAGCTGTACAAAAACAATACTTGCAGCAAGTTAAAAAAAGAATTCATGTATGTTTCATGACTTTTATTCCATAAGTTTTAGACTAGTGTATCTTTCAAAGGCCTAAGCGCCTCTCATCTCTTTCTCTTGTTACAAATCCCCTATACTCGTCCATTGTCGTCAAGCATCAACCCTAATTTTTAGTCAAATTAAGTTTTATTAAAAGAAAAGAGGGTTCTTAAAATGTACATGTAAGAGATGTTGAGACTTGAGATAACATAGAAAACATCACTTTGTATTTTAAAACTAGATACACTAAATGGTATATTCTAAGTTACTCCGCTTAGCCTTGTTTTATGCAAAGGTTAATAAACATGATAATGGGATTGCTTAAGTTTTCTGCACATGCTATTTACTAGCAGAAAGAAACTTTAAGGTATTTTCTCTCATCTTTTTTTTATTCTAATTATTTAATGAATCAAAAGTAATCCAAACATTCTCTTTTGTACAAGTATAACAGTAAGCATCTAAAGGGCTTTTCATTGTTTCTTAACTAGCTGATATACCTATTTCAGGTATACTTAGTAAAATTTGCTTGAGGTTGGTTGTTCTTCTTTACTCGTTTATACTTAGATAATCACTAGCCTATAAACCCGTGATAAATCACGTGTGGCATATAAAATTTATGATATAGACATAATCAAATACTATAAATGGTTAAAATACCCGTACAAATCATAAGTTAACTCATGGGTAAAATCGTAAGTAGAAAGCAAAAAATCAAATACAAATTAGTATTCACTTAGTTCCGAAACAATTGTCCTCAAAAAAGAAACATGAACTTAAACAAAATCTTAATAATTACAGGTTCTTAATACATATTACTTAAAGCACATAGCTTCAAATATATATGGTTTGAATGTAAAAAACGCCTCATACAATTCAACCAAACTCCACTATCATGTAAATAGATAAAAGAAAAGTGTGACAACAGGGACTCGCGAAAAGCATTTCTGATTGCTATATATTTAAGTAAGAGTTCAATTGTGTCTATTTATGTCAATTACCTCCAACGCATTTCCTATCGAACCACCAATTTGATTAACTGACGACGCAAGTCTATCCAAACCCTTCCTAAATTTTGGATTATCCAACTTTCTGGAGTTCTCAAACGACTCATAACGTTGCTCAACCTGTGTGTCAATAAACTTGAGGTCAATGTCAAGTTACATCAAGAATTAAAGTTAATAAAGAGAACATTGAGCTTAACCATCATATGAACAAATCAGTCGATATCACAAACAAATAAAAGATACCATAGAGGTAATAATCACAGGTTGCTTGTTGATAGATCTGTTTCTATTTTCACACCGATAGGAGTATCAAAGCGTCGAGGAGGAGCATAGCCTTCCTTGCTAAAACACCCAAAATCCTCCTGTTCATTGGTGCCCCATCGACGTATAATCATAGGTAGCAGAACCCTGCATTACCACATATCCATATTATCAGCAAAAACAAAAAATGCTCCTCTCTATCTCTATAATCCAGTATATCTAGCCTCTACATTCGGTTTTTTTCCTTAACACATTTACCAACACGCAGTTACAGGGACGTTTCTAAGTCAGAAACAGTTAGATTTAACGAAAAAGACCCTTGGAGTAAAATTTGCAAAATGACAGATAAATATAAGCAAAAACCACCACCAAGGTGGTCTAGTGGTCGAGCATCCAGTTATCCTCACAAGAGGTCTGAGGTTTGAATCTTCCTAGGTAAATATGTTGGGGTGGCCAAGGATAGGGTTTGGCAACGGTCACGGGGATACCCGAATTAGGCCGCGTACATATGAGAAAAAGGCTCGCCGACCTCATCTGTTTATCTCATTCATTCAGATTTATATAAGCAGATACCTCAAAATACATAATTATGTTGTTTTTGAAAGGCAAACTTAACCACTTGGGAATACAGAATATACTGATTGGTACTATTAGAGGGTGTTTGGTACTATTAGTGCTATATTTGTCAAACTTTAGCACCAAAGTATAAGTACCTTATCTTACGATACCATTAACCTTTTTTCTCTACACAATCTCTAGTAATATCCTTGTTAAGAGGCAATCTCAGAACTACCCTTTTATAAGCAATTAATCACCCCTTTTTATACACCATAGCTTGTGAACCTATGAAATGAATCTTTCCAGCACAAACATAATATAACTGAAGAATAATGGCTTTACACCATAGAGCACAAACCCGCAAAAATTATTCCAACTAATTGAAGAACACACCAAACAGTTGATCTTTCTAGTTAATTACTCATATATATTTTCGGTAACTTAAACAATAGACAAAAATTAGTCATATATTTTGCTAAGTACATCTAAAAAAAATGTTGAATCACATGCTACCCTCGAAGCTTTAGTCAAACTCATCACTTTGTAATTGAAATTCCAAACATCTTGATTCTTATACTACATCTTTTAAGATATTTCATCGAACACCTCTACACATCTTAATTAAACACTTGACTTAATATGCATCCCATAGAAGAATTAAAAATTTCAACGTCAACATCAAGTTATTTCACATAAAAATGAATCTAGACCTTAAAAACAATGTGGCGATAGTTTCACGCGAAGTTAGTCGAGTAAACTGGATATCAAATTTTACCTCTAAGTAGAACTCGACATGGTAAATTGTTAATCGTATGGTATTAGCTAATGAGGCAGCTGTCACCGTATATCCTTTATTTTTGCTGGCTTGGCGACTACGTACGACGCACCACGATCAAAGACACATAATCGCAACCCACATTAGTAGAAACCGATAAATATAGCTTCCGCGAACACTACCATGTTCTTCGGACCTGTTTCGACACTCTAAACCCGGCTCATTTAGGCCCTCTTTCAGACCCCAAGCACACCCATTTTAGCAAAAAAAATCACCCACAACAGCCCCCATTTCAGTCCAAAGCCACCACTTTCAGGCCGGTGTCTTAGCACCTAAACACACCATTTTCGGCCAACAAACCCCCACACCAGCAAAGTTCCTATCATCATATCGTGCGTAACCCGCCAAACTCAGTCACCTACTGGTTGAGTATTTCATGTTTAAACTCAATTGCAGTCTTATCACGGGTAAATAACCAGGTAAATTAGTTTAATAAGAAACACATCATAATTAATAGCTTTTACCTTGGTATGAATTTCAGCATCCATTGACCGATCATAATTGACTAACTTTTTAACAAAACTTACACGTGAACTTATAACATAACTTTTAACATCCCCACAACCGAGAGATCTGCAACGGTGAGAGATCGACAGCGACAACAGCGATTGCAATACAGATCTAAAAAAGTCGAGAACTCTTAACTCCATCTATAACGATATATATGCAGTTTAAAATCCTTTAATACCTCAAAACATATATCTCGATATATAAAATAACTTCAAAACATTAGATTTAGACCCGGACTTTATACAACAAAATAAAATAAATTAGCTCAAGCTTGGTACCATCAAGATGATAAAAGTACCCATACCTTTCTTCTCGGATGTAGATGCCCATCTTTGGTACCATCAAAATAATATCAAAAATTCAAGATCTGAACCTTTAAACAATAAAGAAATTGCTTATTAAAAATATAATTAAGCAACAAAAGATATGAATGTTACTCGAATGAACCAAACCAAACCTCAGTTAGAATAAAAAATAGACATCTTGAAATTCATTCTTCAATTGGGTTTATCTCGAAAACTTCAAATCAACCTGTCAAAACAGAAAGGTATTAATCAAAAAGAATATTGAAACATTTATTTTGAATATGAAAAAAAAAAGAAAAAGAAAAAGGAATAGAATGCCAATAGCAATGGAGATATACTCTTGATGAGTAATTGTTTGAATTTTGAACCATGATACAATTTGTGTGAATGAAAGCTTGATTTACGGGAGACTATAGCACATTCCAAAGTTAGCACAGTGTGTTTTTATTGTGAATTAGTAAGCTTAGCTAAAGTGGCTTATACACGTGGATTTTATGATGTGGCTTAAATGACGTGGCAGAGATTCCAGCATGGCTTAAATGACATGGCAAGGTTTCAAAAAAAGCTTGGTTTATTATATATATAGATTTGTATTATGCAATTTAACTTGCTATATGCAGGATTTAGCTAAACTACTTCTGTTCCAAGACAACTATTAATAATATTTGATGGCCCGACAAGAACGAAAGGTTTGAGAGGTCAAGAGCTGAAGAAGTTGCGGATTTGGCTCTTTTCTCTTCTCAAAGTTTGACACCACGTGGAAATATAGCACTTGATATATATTTGACACAACGGCTGAAATATATATTTAATTTGGATTTTGTCTAGGATTTATGTTTAGTTGAATTGACGTATTATCTTAATTTACTTTGTTGATTTTGACATTTGTGTTGTATTTTTATCACTTTATATATATATATATATATATATATGTGTGTATATATATATATATATATATATATATATATATATATATATAGGGTTATTGTGAGATCATATTTAAAGTTTTAAAAGTAAGACCCAATGTGGACCGTTGGATTATTGTATTTGTATTTAATGGAATTAATGTTTGATGAGTGGCTTTTCAATAAATAATTCACTTTTTAAGGGTATTTTGGTCAATCATTATTAAGACATTATTTAATTGAAACATATTAATGAGCCCATATTTTTTGGATAAACATTTATTGAGATATCCTTTGACAAATTAATATATCATTTGATATATATTATACACGAGCATTTAGTGTATTTCTCATACACATCAAACAATGATACGTTAAACAGCATACATCAAGCCACAACTTCAAAACAACTGATAAACGATACATTACAACTGATAAAACAACTGATACAACGATACATTAAGTGCACAAGAATCATATACATCAAGTGCACAAGAATCATACGCATCCTTCCCTAACAAGTCAAGTCATGCAAGGACCACCATTTGGTACATAAAGATCCACACTTACAAAACCGAATATGTACCCAGTTTACGTTCTTACAATTTGTCATCCTCTATTTGCCACATAAATCCTACAAAGGCTACCTACCTTACCATAATATTATAACAAATAGTAAAAAAACGAAGAGATAACTATAAGTTATAAAAAAAATAATTCTCAAAGTTTAACTAAACTATTTAGCTTTTTTTTTTCGTTCCACGTTTCTTCTATACACCTATCAATAAAAGCTCCAACTATTATAACATATTCCAAATACTTCCACTTCCCAGTAAAACCAAGAACAATGTTCCAAGCTTTAACACTACACTTCCCATTAAAACCAAGAACAATGTTCAGCTTTAACACAAAAAGTATTTAGATTCGATGAATAATCAGATAGACTTGTATAGAAAATCGACTAGTTCTTGATACACGTATGGAACATAAACAACAGCAGATTCGGTACACCAAATATACCGTGGGGGTATCACCTTCTACACAGATAAAAACCAAACAACATTAGATTTCGGTACACCAGATATATGGTGATTTTGGCTAGCGGCGAGATCTGACAGTTTGGCGATTAGATCTGACGCCATCGGCGATTGGGTAGCGGCGAGATTTTTTGGTCGATATTGGTTGTTCTTTTTGTTGTTCGAATGAATGATGTTTTTTTAGAGATACAACGGTGGTTGTTAAAAAGGTCGCCGGGAACTGATTGTAACTGTGGTTGGCGACGGTGACTCGATGGGATGGCGACGTGTAGATCGAGAATGTAGGAGAAAAGATGAAGGTTTAATTTAGAGAGGGGCAGTTGATATGTGACAGAAAAATAGAGATGAATACAATATATTGGGTTAGAGTTATTAAGAGGTAGAGAGATTTAAGGGAGGGTTCAAATGTCCAAAATACCCTTATGTGGTTATTAGTGAATTTAGATTTATTTAATTAGTAATTTCCACATGTGACATGTTTATTGGTTCTTTAATGGGTCTTACTTTTACAACTTTAAGAATAATCTCATATGATCCCAAATCTATATATATATATATATATATATATATATATATATATATATATATATATATATATATATGTGTGTGTGTGTGTGTGTGTGTATTTTCTTTATTAAAAAATCATAAATTAGAAAATTTTAAATTTTTTTTTTAATAAAATAAATTTATCAAAAAGACATGTTTTGAGTTAAAAACACATCTTTTAACTATATATAAAGGCAGGTTGGATGCTTTTATAAAGACAGGTTGTGGGAGAACCCGTGTCAATGTCTAATAAAAATATGTTTACTTACTCTATAATGGAGACCGGTTCTTAAGACAAAACTACTGTCGATGCTTCTAATAGAGACAGGTTGCCAAACCGGTTTCTATGTGTTTCGATCATGGAGATACCCCCCTTCAGAGAGTGGTTTGAAAACCACTCTTCATGGGTCATTTTGACCGGTTTCAGTGAGATTTTTTGCAGTAGTGATTCTCCTTTTCAGCATCTTCTTTCAAATTCTTTTCTTCTAAATTCCTCCCCAATTGGACAGAAGAATGCTGAGGAACCTTGGTGCCTGTAGAAGTCTTCTTTAAATGTTTTCTCCTCTTCTTTTCAGCTTTAACCCATAACCTGTGATGTTTAACCAAGGGCCAAACAGACTTCTTGAACTTTCTAAACTTGATCTTCAACTGTGATATCTGTGCAGCTTGAGCCTCAGTTGTCTTCTTCAATCTAACTAATTCCCTTGTGAGAACATAGCTATCCAACACCAATCCTTCAGGGGGTATTTCAGCTGCATTACCTCTAGAAGATGAAGAGGGAATAGGGATATCTTGTTCTTGTGATGCAGTTGGTGGAGTAGTATGGTGTGATGGAGGGGAGAAACTGCAGTACCTTCATTGACAGTACCTTGTGAAGCAGTACCTTGTGAAGCAGTTCCCTGAGATGCAGTACCTTGAGAAGCAGTACCTTGTGTTGAAGCAGTACCTTCTCTGTCATCACTATCTGCAGCCTCATCTCTTATAGCTTGAACAACCTCCATCATTGAAGTAGTTAATGGAGTGTTCCTTCCAGTAAACATATCACTTTTCCTAGCCATGAATGTGAATATCTTGGTTGGTTGTACCACAACAGCTAAAAGACTTGAAGGCTTTGGTACATCATGAAGTTTTTTATTCAGAAAGTCTTGTATAAACCTTGGATACATCAACCATCTTGATCCATGAGAGATGTGAGAGAGCATTCCATCTAAGATTAGCCTTGAAAAGTTGAACATACGGTTTGTAGCCAATCCTACCAATGCAATATTCAAACCAAATTGCTCCCAAGAAGTACTTTTAGAACTGATACAATGAAGAAGAACATGTACCAAGTACTTCCAATGTGGACTGAACAAGGGCTTCTTGAAGGTTGTTGTTTCAGCCAAAGACCCTTCATATCCAATATCTCTCAGTGTATCCCAAAGAAGCTGTTTATCAAACCTAATAGCTCCTTCTGCATCATCAAATAGTAAGTCATCACGAATTGATGCTTCATTAATCTTGATGAGTCTTCCAGCAACTTTAGCTTGAATATAAGATTCATCATTATCCATATGTGTCCTTGCAGTTGCCCAAAACTGCTGAATCCAAGGCTCAATCTCATCAGGTTCCACTAAAAGCGCATAACTGATTGGAGAACCAGTTAAGAAATCAATAATGTCATGGAAGATGACATTCGCCTCTGTTTTATCTAAATTCGCCACCATATTGTGTTTAGAAACTGTGTTTAGGTTTGCCATGGATGATTCATAAAGAAGATTGATTCTTGAATTAAGTAATTGTGAGAGAGAGAGAAATATGGAAAATATTTATAAGATTAAAGATGAGAGGGAAAATCGGAAAGTAGTTATTTATAGGTGGGATTTGAAAAATCACAGCCCATAATAACAAAGTTACCGTTATTTGAATTTTACCCCTCTTTTTGACCGTTGGAACAGTACGTTGATAAGACAAGCAGTGCTTTCCACGTGTGTAGTACTTTCCAGAGCAGTACTTTCATAGGACAAAACATCAGTACTTTTCCATCTTCTTCTCTATAATGACAAACACTCCATGTGCGCATTATATTGCCTCCCCTTAAGCAAAGCACAGGACTGTCTAACTAACTAACCAGTCCTCCCCTTAAATGTTGCTTAGTAATTAATCATTCCAATACTCACCACCAAGTGATTAAATCTTGAAACATCAAAACCTTTGGTGAGTAAATCAGCGACATTATCATCTGTATGAACTTTGACAACATTAATGAGCCTAGGCTCATAACAATCTCTGATGAAGTTATGCCTAATCTGAATATGCTTGGTCTTGGAATGATAAACTGGATTCTTCACAATGCAAATGGTACTCTCATTATCAATATTGATAGGAGTATTCTTGAAATTGAACCCATAATCCAAGAGTTGATTCTGCATCCACAAAACTTGTCCACAACAGCTTGCAGCAGACCAAATATTCGCTTCATAGAGGATGTTGCTGCAATTGTTTGCTTCTTACACTCCCATGAGACTAATCTTCTTCCAAGATATTGGCATCCTCCAGTAGTTGATCTTCTGTCATAGTTGTCTCCTGCATAATCACTATCTGAAAAAGCTTCCAAGTGAAAAGGGGAATCCTTTGGATACCACAACCCTAACTTAGGTTGTTGTTTCAAATAACTAAAAATTCTCTTCACTGCATTCATATGAGAGACCTTAGGTGAGATTTGATATCTTGCACATAGAAAAACAGCAAACATGATATCAGGCCTAGATGCAGTTAAGTACATAAGACAGCCAATCATAGATCTGTACAACTTGACTTCAACAGGTTGACCATCTTCATCCTTGCCCAATGAGTTGATAGACTTGATAGGTGTAGTGACTGGCTTCATAGCATCAAAGTTAAAATTCTTGAGTATGTCTAAGACATACTTATCTTGGCTGATGAAGATTCCTTCCTTTGACTGTTTAACTTGAAGTCCCAAAAAGAATGTTAACTCACCCATAGAACTCATTTGAAATTCATTCTGTATCAGCTGCTTAAACTCCTTGACCATGGACTGTTTGGTAGCTCCAAAGATGATATCATCAACATATACTTAAACCAGCATGATATCCTTCTTGTCTGTCTTGATGAACAAAGTCTTGTCAATAGCTCCGCTCCTGTAACCATGTTGTAGTAAGAAAGTAGAGAGCCTTTCATACCAAGCTCTAGGTGCTTGATGAAGGCCATAAAGAGCCTTAACCACCTTGTAAACTTTGTTTGGATGTGCAGGATCTTCAAAACCAGGAGGCTTTTTGACATAAACCTCCTCTATAATCTTGCCATAGAGAAAGGCACTCTTGACATCCATTTGATATACCCGAAATCCCATATATGATGCAAAAGCAAGGAATATTCTAATGGCTTCAATCCTTGCTACAGGAGCAAATACTTCATCTTAATCTACTCCTTCTTCTTGTCTGTAGCCTTGTGCTGCTAACCTTGCCTTGTTCTTGATGACATTACCTCTTTCATCTCTATTGACTCTGAAAACCCATCTTGTTCCAATAACTTTCTTTCCATCTGGTAGATCACATAATACCCAAACATCTTGAAGTTTGAATTGAAGAAGTTCTTCCGGCATAGCTTCAACCCAACTTTCTTTAGATAGTGCTTGAGCTATGTTCTTGGGTTCTTCTTGAGAGATAAAGCAAGTGAACAGGCATGTTTGATGATACTTGTGATTCAACCTTCATCATCTAGTTCACCATCAGTATCTTCTAACTCATGCATGGTTGGATCATCAACAAAAGTATTGTTATTAGGTGTAGCAGTACTTTGATCCAAAGTACTGTGATCCGAAGTACTGTGAGGGTATTCAGAAAATTTACCCTTTCTCTTTTCTTCTTCAAAAGCTCTCCTTTGTACATCCTCATAAGATTGTGCAAATGTTTCTTGAAGTAGCATCCTCTGAAGTTCATCTTGTATGGCTTGATCTTCAGCAGTCAAAGGAATTTTTGGTATATCAGTACTTTTCTCTGTCTCAACACTTATAGGTTCTTCATCAGGAACAGCATCAGGTTTAAGGTTGACCCCATGAACAATGTACTGTATGTCTTCTTCGATCAACTTGATTTTCTTCTCTAACAGGAACATAATTCATAGAAGGAGTCAAAACCTCAAGATCAAACATCCAATCAGGACCTTTACCCTTATGATTTTCTTGATCTTCTAAAAATTCAACATGAAGACAATCTTGAACCTTTTTAGTAACCCTGTTAAATACTCTGAATCCTTTACTATTGGTGCAGTACCCCAATAAGTATCCTTCTTCTGACTTCCAATCAAATTTGCCCAAATTATCAATTGTGTTGAGAATAGTCAGAGGGCATCCAAAAGGATTTATAAAACGAATATTGGGTTTGTTTCCCATCAGCAACTCATAAGGTGTCCTCATCTGAGGTTTGGTGACTGAGACTCTGTTAAGCACATAACAAGCAAGATTACAACCCGACTTCCATAATTGAATAGGTAATTGTGAATCTGCAAGCATTGTTCTGGCTGCTTTAATCAAAGTTCTTTTCTTTCTTTCTGCAACACCACTCTTCTGAGGAGTTCTTGCAATACTGAACTCCCTCTTGATTCCTTTCTTAGCACAAAAGTCATCCATAAGCTTGTTCTTGAATTCAATCCCATTATCACATCTAATACCTCTTACTTTAAGTCTCAGTTGATTTTCAAGGGCTATAATAAGATCATGAATAGCATCAAAGGTGTCATCTTTAAATCCCAAGAAAAATACCCAACTGAATCTACTGCAATCATCTGTCACGACAAGACAATACTTCTTCTTGTTTAGACTGGCTACTGAAACAGGTCCAAACAAATCCATATGCAGCAACTCCAAAGGTTCTCTAACAGTTCTTTCCTCAAGCTTCTTGCATGAAGCTTTGTGTTTTTTACCCTTCTTGCACGCCAAACATGAGAGATCATTCTTGTAAGTCTTATAAGGTAATCCTCTAACTAAATTTCCTTTGACCAATTTGTTGATGTTCTTGAAATTTACATGGCCCAATCTTCTATGCCACTGATGTGCTTCTTCAAGTGATGCCTTTGCAACTAGACATGTTGCTCTTCTAGAAGAGTGAAGACTCTTCATATCCAGACTGTACACATCATTGGTTCTTGGTACTCTCAGTACGACCAAGCTATCATCAACAGGCTTGAAATCATGGGAAAGAATGAGACATTCTGTGTCAGTAAATAACACAGGATGCTTCTTATCACAGATCTGAGATACTAAAAAAGGTTGAATTTGAGCTCCTTCACATATCTAACATTCTCAAAATCTATGCTCCCTGCTTTGATAGTTCATTTTCCTGTAATTCTTCCTCCACTAGCATCATTCCCAAATGCAACTCTACCTCCACAATAGGATCTAAAATCTGACAGAATATCCTTGTCTCCTGTGATACTTCCAGATCAACCACTATCCACAATTAGATGATCTTTAAGCTCCTCTTCTAGGTTGCCTTACACAAAGATAAGAGAGTTAGTTAATTTTAGGAACCCAAGCCATTACTGACTTGTGTTCCCCTTGTGGAGTTACATACTTAAATTCTTTAAGTATGTAATTTCCACTATCTTTAAGCACATGATCAATTATCTTTGTTTGTTCCAAAACATGAGTTGGTTTTTCAATAAAAATCTCTGTTTCATTCAAGTTTTCTTATTATTCTCCACCAAAACCTCTGTTTCACTCACACTTGTTGAAAGTACTGTTTGTTCCCCATCAGTACTTTCCTTTTTAACCCAACATTTTCTAACTTCTGGTGTAGGACTCTTTGATCTAGATACTCTAGTTGAGGTGTAACGTCTTCTAGATTGATAGTAGTTAGGTCTCCTAGAGTTTCTATTCCAGAAAGAGTTTGGTGAAAACTGAGCAGTACTTTATGAAAGTACTATTTTTGGCTTAACAGTGCCTTGAAAAGTGTTTGAAGGTACTGGGGGTTTTGAAAAAGGTCTTCTCTGGTGAGGGTACTTATAGTCTTCTGAGACATAACTATGGTTGACCCAATGTGAGTGACTCCAAACTGGTCTAGTTTCCCTTGGTTTTTGGTTGGCAATACTGTTCTTTGGGAATTTACTTAGGTACTCTGAGTGAAAGTCACAGTTATTAATCAAATGAGTAGGACTATAACAAACAAAACACAATTTGACCTGTAACCCAAAAATTGTTTCCTCTATATGTATGACCAAACCTATCCTGTCTTCTAGGTGACTGATGAGAATTATTATGACCAAAGTTATCCCAAAAAGGTCTAGCAGTATTTTGAAAAGGTTTTCTTGAATGTACTGTTGGACGTCTAACAGTACTTTGAGAAGAAGGTACTGCCTGACTCTTAACAATGTTATCCTTTGGTTTCTCAACTGTTTCTTTTATGTTTTCAGAACTAGAGTGACCTGTCTTAGATTGTCCTTTAAGCTTTTTCCTAAACTCTAGGTTGTCTACTCCAAAACAAGAAACATCAGTCCTAGGTGGTTGGAAACTACCAGTGGGATGTGGGACAGCATGATAACCATTGTCCTTCTTAAACTCAGGAGGTGTTTGACTAATAGATTCCTCATTACTAGATGTGTCTACATAGTTAATGAGTTCAACATCACTAGTGGTTATGTCCTCAAAATCACATTCATCCTGATCACTAGGTGAGGTTTCATCTGTGCTACTAAAGTCCATGCCAAAACCTAGTCCAGTTTTAAGATAAGCTCTTTTCTATTTTTCAGCAAAGCTAACATGTGAAAGACCAGATTTTACCCAGGCAGCAAACTTTTCTAGCAATTCATCTCTCTCCTTAGTTATCTTTTCTAGTTCAGAGACCTTACATCCTAACTTCCATTCACTTAATTTTAAGCGGTAATCCTTTGTTCAAACTTTTCTTCAAGCCATTTCATTATTTTCATGTGTTATTATTTTGGCTTCCATAGACTCTAAAGTAATTTGGTAACCAGCTACCTCAGACCTAGCTGTTCTACACTTATCTCTTTGAGCCACATAATCATTAAGCACTTTTTTATAAAATTCATGACACTTAGAACATACCTCAGAGATAGGGGGTGAACTTGGTGAAGTAGCTACCATCGCAAGCAGAACAGGTTCATCATCAAACTCAGCACTCTAGTCAACCTCTGATAGATTCTCTTGAGTAACCAAAGCTTTAGTTTCAATAATAGGAATTTCCTTAAGTTCAAGCTTTGGTTTCTCAGTCATCTTGTTTGCCTGATATTTAGCAAACCTGAATTCCCTTGCAAAGTGTCCAGTCTTCTGACAGTTAAAGCATTCAATCTTGGACTTGTCAAAAGTAATACCCTGCTTAGGCTTGAAGTCAATGCCTCTTCCTGTTTTCTTCATGAACTTCTTGATTCTTGCAGTAATCATAGCAACTTGCCACCTTATATCAATCTCTTCAAGAGCATCCTCTTTAATTTGTGACAAGTCTTCTTCATAAGTAATAGGTAAGGTAGCTTGCTGAGCAAAGAATGAGCATACGACTTCTTCAGAATGGAGGGTGTTTGTTGGTGATGATGTGGGGTTGGTCATGGTTGTGATAGTATGAGTAGGATGTCCAGTACTTTGAGCAACAGTACTTTGAGTAGGGTAATCAGTTCTTTTAGTAGAAGTACTGCCTCTCTTTTCAGATGACACAAACGCTATACTGTGAGACTTTGAACTTGTTTGGCCATTCATCTCATGCTCATACACCTTTAGATGATTGTAGAGATCATCAAAGTCCATATTGTCCAATCCTGGTTGTCCTCTGATCATGGTTGCAATTACATGCCATGTAGATGGCAAACTCCTTAAGAACTTCAGATTAGCATCTTCAATTAGATGATATTTAAGCTCCTCTTCTGGGTTGCCCTGCACAAAGATAAGAGAGTTAGTTAATTTTAGGAACCCAAGCCATTACTGACTTGTGTTCCCCTTGTGGAGTTACATACTTAAATTCTTTAAGTATGTAATTTCCACTGTCTTTAGGCATATGATCAATTATCTTTGGTTGTTCCAAGACTTGTGTAGGTTTTTCAATAAAAATCTCCTTTTTATCCAAGTTTTCTTTATTATTTTCAACCAAGATCTCTGTTTCACTCGCACTTGCTGAAAGTACTATTCGTTCCCCATCAGTACTTTCCTTCTTAACCCATTTGGTTTTAACTTCTGGTGTAGAGTCCCTTGATTTAGCTACTTTCCTTGAGTTGTAACGCCTTTTAGATTGATAGTAATTAGATCTTCTAGGGTTCCTATTTCAAAAAGTGTTTGGTGAAAATTGGGCTTAACAGTACCTTGGAAAGTTCTTGAAGGTACTGGGGGTTTTGAAAAGGGTCTTCTCTAGTGAGGGTACATATAGTCTTGTGAGAAGTTGCTATGGTTAACCCTATGTGAATGATTCCAGACTGGTTTATTCTCTCTTGGCTTATTGTTGGTAGATATGTTCTTTGGGAATTTGCTCAGGTACTCTGAGTGAAAGTCATAGTGCTTAATCAAATGATCAGGACTGTAACAAGCAAATCACAATTTTTGACATGTAATCCCAAAATTGCGTCCTCTATGTGTAAGACCAAACATATCCTGTCTTTTAGGTGAATGACGAGAATTATTATTACCAAAGTTATCCAAAAAAGGTTTAGAACTATTTTGAAAAGGTTTTCTTGAAGGCACTGCTGGACGTCTAGCAGTACTTTGAGAAGAAGGTACTGCTTGACCCTTAACGATGTTATCCTTTGGTTTCTCAACTGTTTCTTTTGGGGCGTCATAACTAGAGGGACCTGTATTAGATTGACCTGTAAGCTTTTTCCTAAACTCTAGGTTGTCTACTCCAAAACAAGAAACATCTGTCCTAGGTGGTTGAAAACTACCAGTGGGATGTGGGACTGCATGATAACCATTGTCTTTCTTAAACTCAGGAGGTGTTTGACTAATAGATTCCTCATTACTAGATGTTCTACATAGTTAATGAGTTCATCATGACTAGTTGTTATGTCCTCAAAATCACATTCACCCTGATCACTCGGTGGGTTTTCATTTGTGCTACTAAAGTCCATGCCAAAACCTAGTCCAGTTTTAAGGTAAGCTCATTTCTGTTTTTCAACAAAGCTAACATGTGAAAGACCAGATTTTCCCCAAGCAGCAAACTTTTCTAGCAATTCATCCCTTTCCTTAGTTACCTTTTCTAATTCATCAACTTTACATCCTAACTTCCATTCACTTAATTTTAATTGGTAATCCTGTTGTTCATACTTTTCTGCCCAAGCCATTTCATTATTTTCATGTGTTATTATTTTGGCTTCCATTGACTCTAAAGTAATTTGATAACCAGCTACCTCAGATCTAGCCCTTCTATAGTTATCTCTTTCAGTTACATAATTAGTAAGAAACTTTTGATAAAAATCATGACACTTAGAGCATACCTCAGAGATAGGGGTGAACTTGGTGAAGTAGCTACCATAGCAAGCAGAACATGTTCATCTTCATTCTCCATGCTCCAATCAAAGCTTCCAAGACCGTCTCTGGATTTCAAAGCAACAAATCCATGTTCCTCATCAAAAGTTGTGCTCCAATCAAACTCTTCCACTGATTCTTCCACTGCTACCATACAATAGGTTACTGATTCATCATCAAACTCAGCACTCCAGTCAACCTCTAATAGATTCTCCTGAGCAACCAAAGCTTTTGTTTTGTGAATTTCCTTTAGTTCAAGCTTTGGTTTCTCAGTCATCTGTTTGCCCGATATTTAGAAAACCGCATTCCCTTGCAAAGTGTCTAGTCTTCGACAGGTTAAAGCATTCAATCTTGGATTTGTCAGAAGTAATACCCTGCTTAGGCTTGAAGTCAATGCCTCTTCCTGTTTTCTTCATGAACTTCTTGATTCTTGCAGTGATCATAGCAACCTGCCACCTTATATCAATTTCTTTAAGAGCATCCCCTTCAATTTGTGACAAGTCTTCTTCATAAGTAACAGGTAAGGGAGCTTGCTGAGCGAAGAATGAGCTTACAACTTCATCATAATGGATGGTGTTTGTTGGTGATGATGTGGGGTTGGTCATGGTTGTGATAGAATGAGCAGGATGACCAGTACTTTGAGCAACAGTACTTTGAGTAGGGTAAGCAATACTTTTAGTGGAAGTATTGCCTTTCTTTTCAGAAGACACAAAAGCTATACTGTGAGACTTTGAACTTGTTTGGCCATTCATCTCATGCTCATACACCTTCAGATGGTTGTAGAGATCATCAAAGTCCATAGTGTCCAAACCGGGTTGTCCTCTGATCATAGTTGCAATCACATGCCATGTGGATGGCAAACTTCTTAAGAACTTTAGATTTGCATCTTCAACAAATACTGTTGGAATCACTCCTTAACAATATTTCAAGTATTTATATTTCATATGTAATAGGTAGCTTTATTATGGCCTTTATGTTTGTTATTAGCCTTAAGCTTATGTAGAAGGCCCATGAGCTTAGGCCCAAGCCCATATAAGAAAGGATGGGAACTAGGAGTGTTGCCCCAGCTTCCCTCCTATAAATACTCTTGTAAACCCTCATTTGAGGGTTGGTTGTTCTCTTTTCTATTTCACTCTTTCCTTTAACCTTTCTCTCTATATTTCGTGTGTTTGGATAAGGGTTCAACCGACCTCTTCTTCTCTATCTCTTCTCTTGATGCTTGTGTTGTAAAACTAGTGACCTAACAGTGGTATCAATCGCCAAATAGTTGGGTGAATCGTATTGTTCTTGAAGTGGGTTTTGGTCCTACGCGTAGAACATACGTGCGTGGTTAATACTTTGGTTCGCTTAAAAACACATTTTTTACACGTTTGAATCCAAGATTCTTGTACTTTCAATGTTTTAAGGTGTTAAAATAACTGTTTTTGGCAAAAAGTTTCAACCTTTACGCGTGGATATACGTTTTTAAGCTTGGTTTTTAACGAGGGTTTCATTCTACGCTTAACTGTTTTAGACGTTTTGGTTCATCAAGTTTCACACTTTTGTGTTATTTTGGTGATATTGAAGCTATCTCATCACAAAAATCTGGTTGAGAAACATCTTTGGGCAAAATCATTTTTACGAGTAGAACTACGCGTATGAAAACCCTAGTTCTACGCGTAACTTTATCCTTGGTTTGATCTTCATTTTCGTGGTTTATTCCGTGTTTTCTTACTTGGATAAGTCTGAAAATACGTCGACTTTGGATATCTTACTGTGAAGTGTAAAAGATCACTTGGGATAAAACCCTAAACTTACGCATAAGCTTAAGCTTACGCGTAGAAAATCCTACGCCTAAGATTCATCTTACGCGTAAACCTAGTCTTACGCATAAGGGAATCCTATGCCTAACTTTCTACGCCTAACTTACGTTACGCGATAACTTTAGTCTTTTTTCCCTGCTTACGCGTAAGCTAAACCTACGCGTAACTCTTGATTGTTACGCGTAACTTTGGTGTTTTTTTACGCATAAGTGCTACTTGGTTTATTGTGATTTCTACGCCTAAGGACACTTCATCAACAGCGTTTCATTCGACTACAAAGATCCATCAACACAAGTTATCAAAAAAAAAATAAATAAAAAATAATTTTTCAGGAAGACTAAACGTTCAATTTTTACGCGAGATTCAAATTTTGGTTTAACTGTGCAAATTTTGGTCAAAAATTCAAATTTTTGGGCCTAAATTCAAATTTTTCGGGTAAAATTTGGCGTCAAATTTGTCATAACTCAAATTTTTCTTACATCCTTAGAATTGTTTTTTATAGTGAATTTCAAATTTTTGAGAGTCAAAATTTTTCAAAATTATTTTTGGAGGGAAATTGCAATTCACTATATCGACCTTCTGTGCTATATCGGCAAGACCTTTCTCTTTGATCCTTTTGCGGTGTTTAAATCAATGGATTACGATCTTTGAAATGGTGTACGTAAGATGGAAACCATTCAACTTCCCAATGATTAACAATTCCAAGCGTCAGACATCATCAAATTCCCGATATCCCGCAGTCGTACAAGGTGAAAGAGTTGATATACATGAAAGGAATGCTCAAATGGACGTTGAGAATGTTGTGATTACTGCAATGTTAACGCGGGCAATGAGGTTGTAGCATTGGAAAGCGGGATGACTGCAGCAGATCTGGAGAAGATATCATACTTAACTACGACACCGAGCCCAACTGTGACGAAGAACAAATGGTTGAGGAAGATATCTTACCCACCTATGACACCGACACGAACAGGATGGTCGAGGTACAATCTACTATTGATCATATTCTCGCCTGCAAATGCGATACAACAAACCGAGTAACACGAATTGAGTAATGAAGGAGAGGTTGACCAGTGTGTTGCACAATGTCCAGACAACTTTCTCATGTCTAAGCCCTTACTTGTTAACAATTCAACTGAAACGTCAAATCAAACTCTTGAATCTGATAACATTCTTCTCAAAAAGACCATTGCTCAGTTTCATAAAGATTTTTCAAAACTAGAGGCTCATTGCATCTCTCTTGAACTTAAAATGCAAAACTCAGAGCAAAATGGTAAATCTTTGAATGAACAAAGTAATCGTGTGGATACATTAGTAAAAGAAAATGAGCATTTAAAGGCTCAAATTCAAGCAAAGGGGCTTGCACATGTTGCTTTACAAAACAAACTGAGAAGATTAACTGACAAGAGTGTGGATACTAATTTTGCAAAACCAACAATCTTGGGGAAATCGTCTCTTAAACCAATCAGAAAAGAATCAGTAGTTAGACAACCAACTGCTTTTAAATCTGAACGTTCAAAATCTTCAAAACCACGGTTTCCCTCCCAAGTTGTTGAGCATAATCATTTGATAAAACCAGTCACTCCACATTCATGGACCAACAATAATGCTTCTGTTTCTATTAAACTGCTTCATAAACCTTCGTTATACGTACAAGTGGTGCTTCGGCCAATCTAGGATTTGTTAGAACACTGTGTCTAAACCGAGCATTAAACGTAAAAATTCATATGATTCAAATGACGCATACAAGAACTATGATCTAGAAAAGGCTAGGAAAAAGGCACTACTCCAAAAGGATGGAATCTTAGGTTCACGACCTAGTGTATCACCTTCGAGTGTATTACTGAACACTGCTTGTAGTAGCAAACCAAAACCTACGTTAACTCAAACAGTTAGAAATAAACTCGTTGATCTAAACGTAAAATTTCAGAAACCTAATAGGTGGATCAATATAGGACGCAAATTCTTCCCAAAAGAAGTTTCAACATCCCTTAGATCTAACCTTAGATGGATACCAACGGGTAGAGTTTTCAAAACTGCTGGTCTTAGGTGGATTCCTACAGGCAAGATATTAAGTAGTTGCACCATAACAAGTGTGAAACCCTCTATATCCATCCCTAAGGTAGGAAAGGAACTTATCAAAATAGCATGTTCAGGTGTTAAGAAGATAATTGACACTACATCTTTATGCCTCTAACATCTGGAACCCAGTTACACTTGGGGATCCATGTTTCTTCTTTCTTGCCCCCCTTCTATTTTTCTATGCAGGTACAACAGCTATGGCTCCTACTGCAAAACAACATAGGACCCGTTTCTAACCGTCAAAAATATCATGATCCATC
Source organism: Chrysanthemum makinoi (assembly GCA_910596185.1). NCBI lineage: Eukaryota > Viridiplantae > Streptophyta > Magnoliopsida > Asterales > Asteraceae > Chrysanthemum > Chrysanthemum makinoi. The sequence continues at coordinate 129,962,038 of OU343224.1, read as the reverse complement.
AGCTGTTCCACCATTGTACTTAATCGTCATGAATTAGAAACATTGCTTGCTCCTCTGGTTAAAGATTCTGCCAAAAGTCGTGCTTCAAATGTATCGAATGTTTCCGCTGCACAACCGATACTACTCTAATTTCATATACACCTGAATCTACAACAACAACCGAATCTTCTATAACAGAAGATCAAAGTGCTTCCAACAACAATGACACAGCTGATGATCAACATAATGAACAGAGATGTTTTATCGCGATTGACTCTCTCGAAATATATTTTTGGTACTTCACACTTGTTCGATCAATTGGACATACATGGTTTCACTGTCTCCTTATACATGGTTTCGCTGTCTTCAATTCATCATCAACATACGTGGTGTATGATTCTGAATCATTGAAAACATCGAGGGGGAGAGAGTGTGTAGGTGGTCATTGCTTCCTTGTTCTTCTACATGCTTCTTTGCGAAAACCCAATGCCTTCTTGAATTCCTTCAATTAGGGGGAAGAAATAAGACGATTTGTGGCTCAAACGTCTCAATTTGGTGTTATCGTCTCAATTTCACGGGTGATCTTGTGTGAAGTTACCCAAATATGATGTTAAGATGCCTCACACACGGTCTTGGCATCGAGTTATTGCTTATTCACAGGTGATTAGTATTCCGAAAGACCACAACATTCAAGGGAAAGTCGTATCATTTCGTCTTTCGTGGTTTGTTTGGTGTGATGCGTCTACATACGTGAGAAGATCTTGTTGATTTCTGGTATGTTACCCTCGAACGGATCTTCCGCAATTAGTCAGATTTTCTTTGTGTGGTTTACTGCTCATCTACAAATTCCGCTGCATACTGAAACCTTCAAAAGTTAGAGGAAATGTAGACTACATCAAAGTTTCAAATCTACTAAAGACAGTTGTCAGTTTGGGGGGAAGCTAATTCTGAAACTTCATCATGATGGCTTCTGAGTATAACAGCTTAGAACCCAGACACAACCGTTTAAACTTCCCTCAACCCCCATCATCAGCTGAACAAAGCCCCCAGCTAACTCGTCAACAAATGGAAAGGTTATTTGCTCCTCGTTCGTGACGATATTGATGAACGTGCTCGGTGTATCCGTTGTTTCCTGCACAACCTGATCATATTCCTATACGATACACCGCTACAACAACTACTGTTAAAGATGCACCTACACCAGTTGACTCCAACACAACAGTTGAACAAACCGCTTCCATCAATGATGAACCGGCTGATGATATTCTGAATGAAGTACCCCCACCTGCAGATTTTGATCCAAATTCGTTCTTTAACCCGTTTGCTAATGAGACTGCGCACCGGATGTCACGGAATCTTCAACAAACCATTTGAATCCTCGAATCGCACAATGTATACCAACATCAACCCTCTACACACCGATGGACAAAAGACCATCCTCTGGCTAACATTATTGGCAACCCGAATCAACCAGTCGTTACGAGACAACGTCTTTACACAGATGGTGAACATTGCATTTATGCACTCACTGTCTGCCAATCTGAACCTAAAAACATTAAAGACGCAATGACTAAAGACAACTGGATTGAATCCATGCAGGAAGAACTCAACCAATTCAAACGTCTTGAAGTATGGGAACTGGTTGAAAGACCAACAGTGGTCTACGTCATTGGTCTAAAATGGATTTGGAAAAACAAATTGGATGCTGAAGGAACGTCATCCGAAAAAAGTCACGTCTAGTTGCTAAGGGTTATCGTCAGGAAGAGGGAATAGACTTTGATGAATCTTTTGCTCCGGTTGCTCGTCTTGAGGCTGTTCGGATATTTCTCGCGTTCGCAGCTCATATGAATATAACGGTCTATCAGATGGATGTCAAAACGGCGTTTCTCAATGGACAACTTAAAGAAACGGTCTATGTTAGCCAACCAGATGGATTCGTTGATCCTGAGTTCCCGAACCATGTCTACAAACTGAACAAAGCTCTTTATGGTCTCAAACAAGCCCCTCGGGCATGGTACGATAAGCTATCATCTTTCCTCATTGCTAATAATTTCACCAAAGGCTCGGTTGACCCAACTCTTTTTATACAATATCACGGGGCACATATCTTAATTGTTCAAATTTACGTGGATGACATCATTTTTGGGTCTACACATAAAAAGTTTTCAACCGCTTTTGCAAAACTAATGAAGAAAAATTTTGAAATGTCCATGATGGGTGAACTTACGTTCTTTCTAGGACTGCAAGTTCATCAATCACCCCGTGGTATTTTCTTGAGTCAGTCCAAATATGCCCTTGAACTGTTAAACAAATTTGGAATGACAACATGTGACACTTATGCCACACCAATGGCTCATACCAAGAAGTTAGATGCTGATTTACATGGGAAATTAGTTGACCCTACCAAATACCGAAGTATTATTGGGCCTCTCTTGTATCTAACAGCTAGCAGACCTGATATTGTCTTTGCCGTTTATCTATGCTCCCATTATCAGTCGCGACCAACTGAAACCCACCTCTCTGAGGCTAAAAGAATCCTACGATACATCAAGGGAACCATTAACTTGGGGATCTGGTATCCGAAGGATTCTGGTTTTGAACTAATCGCCTTTTCAGACGCTGATCATGCAGGATGCTTAGACTCAAGGAAAAGTACTTCAGGAGCTCTACAATTTCTCGGTGATAAACTGGTGTCTTGGCAATCAAAGAAGCAGGATTGTACATCGCTGTCATCAACCGAAGCAGAATATGTAGCCATGTCCGCGTGTTGTGCTCAAGTCATCGGGATGAGAACACAACTCAAAGACTATGGTTACGTATTTGACAGAATCCTGATGTACTGCGACAATCGGAGTGCCATTGCGATCTCGTGCAACTCAGTTCAGCACTCGAAATCAAAGCACATCGATCTTCGTTATCATTTCATCAAGGACCACGTGGAACAGGGTACCGTTGAATTATACTTTGTGGGTACAGAATACCAATTGGCAGATCTCCTCACCAAAGCCTTGCCTCCCGCTAGGTTTAATGAGTTGGTCCACCGAATTGGTATGAGGTGTTTGACTGAAGAGGAATTGGATGACCTCCTAAAACAGTCTTAAAAACCTGTCAAACACCAAAACCTCCTTTGTAAATATTTTCAAAATCAAAATACAAAATTATAAAATCTGATAAAACAACAAAAATATTCTTCTATCTATATTTCTTTTAACATGGCAAGTACAAATCTTCAGTCAACACGTTGTTCTATCAAACCTTTCATTATTTTTCCCGAACAAGTGTTGAGGGGGAGAAAGTAAATATTTTTCGGTTTCATAAAACCTTGTACTTGCATGTTTTCATATATATGTTGTTTCTTCTAAAATGGTGGACACTTTTCTTGTCAATTACTCTCTTCGGACTCAAATGTTTTAACCATTTCATTATTTCAAAAGTCGAGGGGGAGTATCGTTAAGTTTCTTGCCTTACATGTGTCTTGTCTAACCTAAATGGATGTTAAAGGATCTTGGTTGGAACCTCTTTAAGGTTGAAGGACTCAATGTGTCAACTTGGCTAATTAATTTTAAACAAAATCATTTACTCCTAAACCACCAAGATCAAACGGCCCAAAATCAAATCTTCTAAATCCGTTCAAGTTTTTCATAATCTATAAGTTCTAAACTGTTTTGATCAAGATGATAAACAAGGGTTTCTAAAATTCTCTCAAATCCAACGGTTAAAACTCTTTAAACTGATTTTGGAAAATTGTTCACACGAACGAACTGGGTGATTATGCATAAAAGTGTTTGGATTGAAATAAGTTATGTTAAAACCTTTCTTAGTGTCTATTAAACTTGTTTCGATCGTCCAAAACCATCCTTAAATTTCACTAATATGATTTCTAGGGTTCTTGCGCTCACTTAGGGTTTGTCTATTCTGTGATATGTTATTAGGTGGTTAAGAAAGTGTTAGAATAAGTATATATGCATGTTTTGAACCTTGAAATTAGCCCAGAAACATCTAAACTGTAAGAATTTAAGTTTTAGGCTTTTAGGGTTCATATCCCAGGAATCCTCTGATTCTATGTTGTAAATGTGTTATATCTTGTTCCATTGCACCCATTTGACATCTAGGACACTCCAGAAACATTCTTGTTTGATTTGTGTAGCTATATCTCATGCACGTAGTTTAAGGGTTTAGGGTTTAAGTAATTTTACGCCTAAGTCTTTCTGTGTGTATCTGATATGTTCTTATGCTTGTTTTGTGATCTAAAAGATGTTTGGAGTTAACTGCAATCAAGTTTTCATGTTTATATTTAACAGGTTAATTATTCGTAATATCAGAATCTTTAGGTATTCAAACCGTTACGATTAAGGAATACTTTATGCGTAAAGGTTAGGCCTAAGAGAAATCTTACGCGTAACTCTTACGCATAAGGGGTCTACAGTGGATTACGTGTATCTTGGAAAGATATTCGTAAACAAGGCTTGTTACGCATAAGCTTTACTCTTACGAGTAAACTGTACGCGTAACATCTAGCTTATCCCTACGCGTAAGCTTAAAGCTTTTGAACTTGTCTTACACGTAAGAAACTCTTACGCATAAGCTAGGTCTTACGCTTTAGCTTACTCCTACGCATAAGCTCCTTTCTTACGCATAAGGATCCTTGTTACTCTTAACCCACTGTTCACTACATTTTGGCCTGTTACGGATATGTTACTTGTTAAATGTTACTCATAAGTCACAAATACCTGATGTTTCGTATAAGCTTACAAATGTTTATATGTTGTGTGTTAAGTGAAAAATTGGACTTTGAAATTTCAAGTAACATGTTCACATAACTTATCACATCAACTTCAATCAATTGGAACAATGTGACTTAGGACTTGTAACTAACATAAACATGTTACCATCATACAAGTAATTAGATAATAAATCAGACTAATACAAACACATTGTGTTTCCATATGTCTGTCTCTTTGTCTAATGACTTTCAGATCATGAAATGGCTGCAAATCAAGCAAACATCATTGCCCCAGCTGAGCTCTCGATGGCAAACATATTCCAAGATGGATACGACAAAACAATTGGCAAGAACTATTTCCGTGTCATCTTCAACAACTTCATATGCTCATAATCATCTTGCAGTATTACTATGGACATCCTTCTGCAACATCCATTCAAAACTCATGCTCAATGAGTAAGATTCAATGGATGAGGTAATACAACTTCGTAAGACATTAAAGCAGAAAAGGATGGAATACCATGCTTCAATCTTTTCCGGTTAATCAACCCGGTGGGGCAAGAGGGTCAAGTAGTAGTCTTCCACTTATGGAAGATCCATTGCAAACATCTCTTACCCCATCCGATCAGGTTAATCAACCCGGTAAGGATCAGGGTGTCACTGTCACTACTACTGTTGAAATGAAGCAAACACAATTAAAACAACCGCAAGAAGAAAAGCATGGTGAAGATGGGGAAATATATGACGAAGGAGATTACGATCATGATAAGGATGAAATAGTCCCTGATGATGATAATTTGGCGACTGAAGAGGAAATGATTCGAAAAGAGGCAAAAGAAGCTGCTAGAGCTGAGGATGAAAAGTTTAAGAAGGAATCAGAAAACTACATAGTTGACAATCCATTACACAAACCTCAACAGTCTTCTGAACCATCTATTGACACTTCCACCAAGCCCAAATCATCATCTCAATCATCACCTCCATCAACATAAGAAACACCCATGTCAACAACAGAATCTGTTCAGAAGGCAACTCTATCCAATGATTCGACAAATGGTTAAGCAGGTCATCACCACTACACAACAGGCTACACAGCCACCACCATCTAATCAACCAAGGGATTCATAAACCACACCACCAATGGAGAAAACCGTTGACCACATTACATACACTGGTGGTGAGGAACACGACATACCTGAGCCCAAACCAGAATCTCAACCGAAATTCAGATCAAGTACATTACTGCACTCCTTGTGTTCATACGCTTCAAATCATAGAGCGTGTTGAAGTTCTCCACCTCGGGGTCGAATCTTACCTAAATTCTACACATTCATCGGAATCAATCAAGAACCTCAGTACAAAATCGTTTTTAAACAAAAGTTTGGGTTTGTCTACCAAAGTGAAAATCATCATACTTGCTTCATGGCTTTCGATGAAATTCACTAAGTTCTATGACGCCACCCTGGAGATGGTTCGAGATGGATTGGAATATCGATTGAAGGACATTGAGTTGGGTATAATTCAGATGAAGAGATGGAATTCAAAGGATTGCAAGGATGTTCGTTGATTTACACTAGGATTGATGAATGTTTGATTCATCGGGATCAAATGCAACGGTTGGAGAGCTATGTGGGAGGATAACCAAACTTTCTGATTCTGACTTTCCAACGTCCTCAGAAAGTAGTTGATCGTTCGTAATCATTGGGTATTCTCTTGATTGTGATTTTGCTTGTTTGATTATCTGACGATGGCTTGTGCACACATAACAGTGTACAACCCGTAATTGTCAAGAAAGGACCCTGTGGTACGCCTCAGTGCCATAATCCTTATAAAAGGAGTGAAAGCTTCTTATTTTTGAGTAAAACCTATCAAACCTTTCATTTTTCAAGGTTTTGCTCAAAAACACAAGTACTTCCCCGTATGATTTTCAAAACCTCAACCGTTTATATCACTTGTTGAGGGGGAGTATTTGAATTAAAACTTTGTTCACAAATTGTTCATAGTGGTCATCTTCCCGCAACACTCGAAATGGTCATATTTATTGTCAACCGTTCAAAAATAACATTTTTATATGCCATTTTTAGGGGGAGAAAATTTGTGTGATAAGAAATATGTTGTGCAAAATGCAAATGAATCTGTGTACCTCAGACTTAACCAACGAATTGACGGTACTAAACTGTTTGTAACTCGAAAAGACTTGTCCTGGACGGGTAATAATTTCAAGCTAGTTCGCAAGTAATGTAAACGTGTCTCGCAAAGGACTTGTCCAAGTAGAAAGTACCATTCGAGATACTCTTGGTAGACATGAACTCTGACGGGTATGACAACCTTTCGAGGTTTGTCTACACCTTCAAGATAGTTATTAGAACTAGTTGTCACCTAAAAGCTGACAATGTAACTCTTTAACTATGCAACGTAACCGTGTCTCGCGGGGGATTGTCTATCTTCAGTGGATCAATTCAAAAAGTGCGCGCTCTTTCCTCACTGTGCATTTAAACCATTAACACTCTTAAGCACATGTGGAGGGGGAGTATTTATGCAAAACCTTATCTCTCACAGTGGTTCAAACATGTTTTTTATTTACAAACCATTTGAGAGATTTTTCACAAACTGTGGTTTTAATGGCAACATAGGTTAGTCATGGAGTTATAAGGTGACTAAGGTTAGGAATAATCGTCCTATGATCCGCCAGAGCCGGAGGAATCTACCCAAGGATACTACCATTAGTTAGTGTTAGAAGTCCTTAGGAATGATTGTAAAAAGGAGAAATGAGAATCGGAGAAAGAAGGAGTTGAAGAATCAAAAAGAAATGTAAAGTAAAGGGTGAAAAGAAACAGCCCTCCAGATTATTCAACTTAGGGCAGACACCGGGTTCAATTCATATGCTACTGGTTGTCACTTAGTGACGCCGGTATTGAAGATTAAAAGTCGTCATGGACCTAGTGACGCATGCACTAAACCTTCTTAGCCACTCAAGTTTCTCTCAACAGAAGCTTGTTTCATTCTCACAGGGAACCCTACGTAAACTATTGGCTTTCTCTTAGAGATCGCTGGTATTGAAGAAGGAGACCCTCTCCCTAGTCTTCGCTCAGGAAAACCAAAACGCACTATTGAGTCTAGAGCCACGAGATTCATCAAAAGATCTCTTAGGAACACTTGACATTTAATCACTTGATGATCAACAAATAAGACTATCAGTGGTTCATATCGAATCCTTCACAGATCTTAGCAATCTGTCGAGAACATTTATGAGAGGTTCACATCTGTGATCCTCAGTGATTGAATGGAAATTCTGCCGGGTCAACATCAAACAGCCACCGACAGCAGGTCTTTCGGTAACTCCCCGTGGATTACGCGGAGTGTGTCTCAAACGGTCTACAGATCGTGAGGTGATGCTTCGATGTACCTCAGCGACTCATCTGAACTGTAGATGTACTTCGGTACATCGCGTTATCTCACTTGTGAGACTCCAGTTCAGGAACGGCCTTTGAAAGAATTAGAGTTGTGTTTTCACACTATGCTGTTAACACTCTCGAAGTTCAAACTTGTAAGTGCCGGAAACCGCTTATTACTAACCGTTTGAAATGTTTTCTTCTTATGGAAGCTCCGGAGCGGAATGATCGTGCTGATTCTTCTCATGCTCACGCCAACATCATCACTAATGGAAGTTCTATTATAAAGCAACACAACCGTCAAAATGATTCTTCGTCAAACCGAAGAATCTACAAAGTTAAAACTTAAAGAACTCTCATCAGTATTGAATTCCAACGTCAAAGAGCGTGTGAGCATGCTGAAGAATGACGTGGAGACACTGGAGCAGCGAAGCAGGCCTGAAGCAGACTGATGCAGATAACAACATACTATCACTTTCACCACAAAGAACAATGATCAAAGAACAAAGTTAAAGATGACGTCGAAGCATAACTGTTCAAAGATAATTATCTCTCTACACTGGGGAGATTGTTCGAATCAAGGCAATTCTTCTCACAAGAAAGAAGAATGTCAGAAGACATCAGAGCTACTATTACATCAACGCCTTCACCGTTTACATTCATACATACTTAAGGGGGAGATTGTTGGAATCACTCCTAAACAGTATTTCAAGTATTTATATTTCATATGTAATAGGTAGCTTTATTATGGCCTTTATGTTTGTTATTAGCCTTAAGCTTATGTAGAAGGCCCATGAGCTTAGGCCCAAGCCCATATAAGAAAGGATGGGAACTAGGAGTGTTGCCCTAGCTTCCCTCCTATAAATACTCTTGTAAACCCTCATTTGAGGGTTGGTTGTTCTCTTTTCTATTTCACTTTTTCCTTTAACCTTTCTCTCTATATTTCGTGTGTTTGGATAAGGGTTCAACCGACCTCTTCTTCTCTATCTCTTCTCTTGATGCTTGTGTTGTAAAACTAGCGACCTAACAGATACCTCTACCTTGTATAACTCTAGCATGCTGAGGAGATTTTGAAATCTATCATAGGCAGCATCAAGACCTTCTCTTTCACCAACAGTGAAAGTTTCAAACTGTTACTTCAACAGATTTCTTTGCATCTTCTTGGAAGCATCATTACCTCCAAATCTAGTCTTGAGAGCAACCCATAGTTGTTTTGCATCCTTAGCATCATGGAACTTGAGTAGGTGACCATCAGGAATAGCAGATAGGAGTATGTTGAGAGCCTTCTCTTGATTCCTTATTGTAGCAGCTGGCAAGATGGGTTTAGGTGCTTTTGTTTGTCCAAGAATGTCTACAGGTTCTTCCATAACTTCATTACCATTGACAATCACATTCCACAGTGCATGGTCTGTAATGGCAATGTACTGCCTCATCTTCATGCTCCAAAGATCATACTCTCCCTTCTTGATGATTGGAATTCTGAGTAAAGTGATGGATGGGGATGGTGCAACTTCAGTCGACATCTTTAGGGTTTGTTGTTAACTAGGTTTTAAGGGTTTCTTCTTAATCAGAGTTTCCACACAAGCTATGATACCACTTGTCGAATCAATGTACTCTAACCAAACTAACTTATATAGCTTGTTAAGGGTTTAATAACCTCGGATAAAACCTAAGTTACTAACAATGAAACACTGAACAAACTCTATTAAGTATGCGGAATTTACTTAACAAAGCTAAGAAGAATTAACTTTTAACTTCAAACGATTTTATTAATACTTTAGAACCTGCTTGTTATACAGATTCTTTAACAACTCTAAAAATCTAATATCGTACTCTCTAAAACTCTAAAAACGCATATATGAATTCGTACCTCTAATGCCAATCTAGGGGTCCTTTTATAGGCTTAAGGATAACCCTAGTCGGTTTACAATTACAAACCTTGTACGACAAGTAATACTATACTAAACTTAGAACATTATAGAATTACAAGATAATTCTTAACGATTTTGCATATCAGTCCTTTAAGCATGCAGTACTTTGATGAATCGAGCAGTACTTTGACTTTATACTTTAGGAGTACTTTGACTTCTTCAGCACTTTGTCTGTCTATATCCCAACAGTTTCGTTACACCCATTCACCTTAGCCTACCGTGGAGTCTTAATGTGTGATCGGGAAGTTACTGTTTGCCTAAGTTCAAGGTTCATGTAGAGAGGTTCGGAAAGCATGCTTTCGTCAAAGACTTATATTTGAAGATCATTGAAGATCCCCTAGATTCTCATTATATGTTCATCTCAAGTGGGGGGATGTTATGTTTTTAGTTATGACTCAATATTAATTATTGTTTATTGTAAAGTGCAATGTTATAAGCACTATGATTGGAGCTCATCAAAAGATTAAGCATCGAGGAGGACACCTCGGTCAAATTTGAAGAATTGAGTTGGTAAATATTGTGTCAACAGTTGAAGAACAGGTGATATGCCCATCATGACGTCCGCTAATGGCACATCTACTTGTTATATGATGATCCGGTTTCTTCACCTTAAAGCTTGAACTTTGGATGAACGTAGGCAGTGACAACTTGGTTATAGGTTACGAATATTTAATTTGTTACTTTTATTTTACACCAATTATTTCCCATGTCTTATCCTACCCTTTTAGTCATGAAGCGTGTCTAGGTGATGAAGCGAGCAATCTTTGGTGTCTTGGCCCTGAATTTGGTCATGTATCATTGATTTTGTCCACTTTGTCATGACACGTTAGTAATGACATTTCAACCTTAGCCCATGTTGTGTCCACCCATATTGCCTTCAAGAATTGTTTAGTGTAACACCCCCAAATCTCGGTACAGTGGAAGACTTAATCAAGTTTTCGGGGCGTTACAATTGGATTGGTATCTCACACAAGTATAGCAAACAAGATAGTCATTTAACATTAAAAACCAATCCCAAATTTAAATATTCAAAACATATATTCCAAAATGTAATATTAGGCCCAAACATGATTTAATAAAATAGGTCCCCATAAATTATCAGAGTTTGATTATGATCCTTGACCATGCCTCCTTGCCAAGCTTCCACTGAACACGCACTCCAAACATCACTTAAGTACCTGAGAAAGAATGCTAAAAGGTCAGCTAACGTTGGTGAGTTCATAGGTTTAAATTCAAGTAAAAAGTAGTGGACCTGTAGGAGTTAATTTGATATGCAAGACCTAAGATAGATACACATTAATCACAAACCATATCATATCCGATATCACAACGGGCCTGTAACAATTCGCATTTTCAGGATTTCTATCCATTCTCAAATTTTACTATTCATCTCGAGAAATTAGTATTCACTTTCACTATTCATCCCATAAATTTTAACTATTCATCCCATAAAATTTTCTTAATAACCTGAGAGTTTGAAAACCGTTAAATCATTTTCGCAAAAGTTATTAAGAAAACATCGTCTTAAAGTTTCGTTTTGGTCGGAGCACCATTTAAACATCCCGCGCATAACGAAAATCAACTCGGACATTTTTTCCTCATATCAGATTAATTTTTAGATTACTCATAATCAATATGAGAATTTTTAAGGTTTCATTTAAATGTTACCAAATAAACCATGAGCCGTACGAAACTAAACTTACGTTTTAAACAATTCTACGTAGACCCAGACTTAACCATTTCTGCACTGTATTTTCTAATTTTTTTTAGACACTTTTACATTTTTGGAAAATTCGAACATATTTCCCTCCTCCTTTGACCATAAAGAAATTAACCTTGTACATTCTACATTTTTGCTTAAATCGCGTAACTTTTATACTTCACGTATAACTGTTAAGTTATCCCACGTATGACAAAAACCACATTTTGACATCTCATATCACTTATAGACTAATTTTAGTCCACTTTAAATAAATTCACGGTCATTTCCCTGAAATCTCGTTCTTTTCTGATAAATTGCGAATTACGCGTTTTTGACCCGTGTTTCCAGTTTTAAGCAGCGTTTTTGTACCCAATGAGACTTATCACTCATTTTATATTTTTAGATGGAGTATAATGATGATTTTCATCATTCCTGCAAGTTTCGTATTTTTACGATGCCTGATTTTACGTTTTGTGACTTAACAGCTTACAGTTAGCGATTAACGGAACCAAAACTCACTCCGTAACCAAGATAATACCAAGACTATCCACCTAAGTCATCTTATATTCATGTGATAGCCCATATGGGGGTGAGTCACCCTTCATGTGGCTTGATCCTAACCATGCTTAATTTAGATCATTACATGTGTCCTAACTTAATCATGGTTAACATTTAACTCAATATATGTTTAACCAAACTTACCCTCCTATAAATAGCAAGTTAAATACATCCTAAGAACCCGCATTCACTGATTTGGGTCGTTCATATCATAAAACATTCATATCTTCCATAATTTGATCTATAAACTCCAAGTTTATGCAAAGAAGTTTCAAGTAGTAAGTTACTACATCAAATCTCTAGCAAGTTTAAGTGATCTTCTTGAGTTTAGATCCACTCAAGTCACTTAGTACTTCATCACCAACTCTTCAAGATCACAAGGGTGCCAAGGTGTAGAAAGCTAGCTCAATTCAAGGTCCTAAGTGTTCAATCAAAGTCCGATCCTTACTAGTTACTCCTTTCTTAATTGAAAGCCAAAAGTTGTAAGCAACTAATCACCACCATCATCTCATCTTTATTATTCATAATCTTAACAATTTCATGCTAGATATATAGTTACTATGTTTATTCACGATGTACATATACTCAATCACATGTTTTAATTCACATATTATCGTAAAAGTAACAAACTAGTAAACTAGTCATATTCTACACATTTGAGACCATTAAAAATAGTAACATATGGAATTTCTTACTTACATACTATGTTAGACAAGATAAAAAGGAAAACGTAGCAATTTGAATCATCTAAAACGAGTACACGAGTCAAAAGATACGGCCAAAAGAAGTTAGCAAAACCAAAACGCCGAAACTGCCAAATTGAATCTATTAAGGGTCTGTCCATTTTTAGAGTGGTACTTCTGGTCTGAATCACCAAAAGTTAAAGCACGAAAGTTGTCCGGAACAACGTTTTCCTTCCATTTCAAAGAAGCTCGGACCCTGAAAACGCTTAAACAGGCCATTATCTTTCAAAAACTGAAACTGCCCTATATATAGTCTCACGACTATACTTTTGTCACAACTAAAAGCAAACCAAGAGGCCTAATGGCCATAAGCCAAGACCACGGCCACGGCTAAGGTCAAAGCTGAGTCTCAAGACCATGGTAGTCAAGACCAAAGCCACGGCAAGGCCATGGCTAAAGCCTCAAGGCTTATTTACCCAAGACCGTTAACTAAGGTGTTAACCTTGGCAAATCGACACCAACATAAACCCAACGACATAACTTTATGTAATTACATTATCAAATGATCATATTTATGAAATGACGATACTTGTGATAACCATTATGATTTCTTAATCATAACCAAACAACCTTGTAACCTGTTTTTACAAACCATATGACACTTATGATATAAACACAGGTTAAACATAAAATTTGATGAAAGTCCACCCAAACCCTCTCCACCTCTTGTCGATGACGAGATCATAGAAAATGAGGCTATTGTAATAAAGAAAAAGATAAATAAAGAAGAAGAACCTTTAAATAATGAAATCATAAACATTAAAGAGTCCAAAGATCACCCCGTAGATAAAGTCATAGGAAAACTAAACGAACGAACATTAAGGTCTCAAGTTCAAAACCAAAGTAACTTGTTTTGTTTCGTTTCAACCATATAACCTAAGAACACACAAGAAGCCATAAAAGATGAAAGTTGGGTAATGGCTATGCAAGAAGAACTAAATAAATTTGTTTCTAATGATGTTTGGACACTTGTCCCTCCACCTAGTAATCAAACCATAATAGGAACAAAATAGGTTTATAAGAACAAATTAGAGGCAAATGGAGTAGTGTCTAGGAACAAGGCTAGACTCGTTGCCCAAAGGTATAACCAACAAGAAGGAATAGACTTTGATGATACCTATGCCCCCGTGGCTAGATTAGAGTCTATAAGAATACTTCTTGCGTATGCTTGTTCTAATGATCTGAAGCTTTATCAAATGGATGTCAAAAGTGCCTTTCTAAATGGTTTCATTAATGAAGAAGTATATGTAGCTCAACCTCCGGGCTTCATCGATTTTGAAAAACCTAAACATGTTTATAAATTAAAGAAAGCCCTTTATGGTCTTAAACAAGCTCCAAAAGCTTGGTATGATAGACTCAAGTCCTTTTTAATTAAAAACAACTATACCATGGGGTTAGTTGACAACACACTTTTTACTAAGAAAAGAGAGTCACATATAATTATAGTACAAATATATGTAGATGATATTATATTCGGATCCACTTGTCAAGACATGTGTGATGATTTCTCTAAAATCATGCATGACGAGTTCGAGATGAGTATGATGGGAGAACTTAGTTTCTTTCTTGGTCTACAAATTAAACAAGTAGAAGATGGTATCTTCTTTAACCAATCTAAATACATAAAGGAGATGTTAAAGAAATTTGGTCTAGAAGAGTCGAAACCTATTAGGACACCAATGTCATCCGACACCAAACTCACAAAAGATGAAGACGACGAATCCGTAGATAATACTAAATATCGTGGCATGATAGGTAGTCTTCTCTACCTCACGGAAAGTAGGCCGGATATCATGTTTAGTGTTTGCTTATGTGCTAGGTTTCAAGAAGACCCCAAAACATCACACATAGAAGCCGTAAAAAGAATATTTAGATACATTAAGGGCAAAACACAATTAGGATTATGGTATCCTAAGGGCACGGGAGTAGAAACAATTGTATATGCAGATTCTGACCATGCAGGTGATTACGTTGACAGAAAAAGTACAAGTGGGGTGTGTACTTTCATGGGATGTTGTTTAACATCTTGGTTTTCTAAGAAACAAACAGCACTAGCAATATCAATAACCTAAGCCGAGTACGTCTCCGCCGGCAAAGCATGCCAACAAGCACTATGGATGAAACAAGTGTTAGTAGACTACGACATTCATCTAAGCGACATAGCCATCCTATGTGACAACAAAGGTGCCATCGATTTAAGCAAGAATCCGGTATTGCACTCTCGCACAAAGCATATAGAGATTCGTCACCACTTCTTAAGAGACAATGTTCAAAAGGGGAACATTTCTATTGAGAAGGTAGCATCCGAAGATAACATAGCCGACGTCCTCACCAAACCGTTGAAGCGGGAACAATTCAACCTACTTCGTCTTGGTCTTGGTTTAATGGAACACACGTCGTAACTTATTTGACTCTACAAGGTATGTAAACACTAGCATTCTTCTTTCTGAGTCTAGGATCTCTATTTCACGCACAACTCACAAACAATACGGGAATTTTCAAAACCCAAGATGAGTTTTCCACTTATAGCATTCTTATTTTTCTTCACATTTTCAAAGAAAACCTACTTTCACAATGTTTTTCTAAAAGGAATGATACCTTCCCGTATCAATTTCACAAAAGCAATTTCTCACGTCTAGGACAAATCGCTTTTCAATTATTAATACAAAGTAAAAACCCGTTTTCATTACATCTCATGTCTTTTGAATGCTAAAGGGAACACATAACTAATATGTGTTTTCGGGTACATTCATTTATGCAACAATGAATTAGGAGCATTGATAACACAAAATTACGTACTCATGTACTAAACATGTGTTTTCGGGTTATCTCAATAGGATGTTTTTATACTTCTAAGTTTATTTTCTATTTCTTTTTAGGAGTCGAGATAACCGCAACTCCAAATAGTTTGCATATAGGCACACAATAGGCAAAAATGTTTCCAAAAGGAAAATTTTGTGCTGCCTGAATCACCAGACCCACGGATCCCAGCCTTCATGCTGGACGGATCCCTCAAGGGAAGGATCCGTGGGAACCGTGGAACAGAAGCTGATTTTACCTTCTTATTTTTTTCACTTTGGATGAAAAATCCACATTTGTTTCATTTTTTGGAGTATGCTCTTTAATGCTCGTGTTCTCATGATCACATGCCTTAAGTTCATATCTAATCATTAGATTTTAATCCACATTTTGGTCAAGCATTCATTACAATGCTTTGTTTATTTCTCTATATATAGAACTCCCAAAATGCTTGCATAATCCATCTCATCCTCACATACACAATACACCATGTCATCCAAAAACCCTCTAGATGAATCCCCTAGTATAAACAATCATCTTCATGATACCCAAACATTTGTACTACCACCATTCAAAATACCACAATCCAACTCTAGGATATCCGCACGGATTAGTATCTGATCTTGTTGTTTAGCAAAACCAACCTCAAATGATTCATCCTCAACAAATAACTCACCACAAGATGCTTCCATTATAGCACCTCCCTCATCACCAACAAGTACACCAACTTCATCACCACCTAAAATCACTCTTTTGGAACTCCTTAAGACTCCAACAAGATCTACCCAACCTAAAGAAAAATAAATAGTCTTTTCAACACCTCCCACATCTCCAAATACCATATTTCAAGATCTTGAAACATCACCACCATTAGCACCCATCACATTACAAGAACATTTAGGTTCTTTTCCACCACCACTTACAAACATTCCAGATATTGATCCATATTTTCCTATTTTTCCACCACAACTTCCGGATAACTCTAATCAAAACAACCCGGAAAACTTCCGCACTCATTACCTACATCATTTACATTGTGAACATTGCCAATCCACTAGGGAAATTGCAATAGAAGTTAGGGAAGAAATGCGTTTCATACTCAACCTCATCCTTGATCGCATCAATACCATTACTCATCAAAACCTCAATCCATAACCTTATGCAAGCATGGAAGGAATAACTACTACTATTTTTCACTTTTAGTATTATTTTTCTTTTTAAGTCATTTTCAAGAACAAGTCTTGTTCTTATTTTTACATGCTTGTAAGTGGCATAACTACCACTACAATTTGTCGTTTTATTACAAGGCCTTGTTTACATACCTTGGCTCCCAATCTTGATTCTCAGCAACCACAAGATTATTTAAGCATGTTACTAACCTTTCTTTTTGGTAGGATTTTTATTTTTCTTCACTTGACGCCCCAAACAAGGGGGAGCTACCGTCAAGGGGGAGTAAGAAATACGTAGACTACTTTTTCCTCCAAGGGTTAACTTTTTGTTTCGACAAAAAGGGGGAGAAGAAGTAAAACTTTAGGGGGCTTTCAAAACTTACATCTATTCTTACGTTTTACTCATCATAACATTATGTTTTGTCATCAACAAAAAGGGGGAGATTGTTTATACAAATAAACCGTAAAAATGTTTATTAATATTTTGCGATCTCTTAGTGTTCTGTTGATAACAAATATAATGTTGTCTTAAGTATAATTATAATGATACATGTTAATTTTGTAAAGCATTTACATATAGCCATTTAAATACAAAAATGTAGTAATTAAGCATTTGTTGTAATAGTTTATTAGGATGGGTAAAAACCATAACCCATGGATCATACCCAAGAAGACTAGATACAATGTATACTTAGATACATTGAATCTAAAAGAAAAACCATGGACCAACCCATAACCCATGACCCATAACCAAAAAACCCATGGGCAAAGAGGAGCGTTCCACGGATCCCTAGCTTTGTGCTAGCCGTATCCCAAGTGGAAGGGATCCGTGGGATCCGGGGAACAGTGAGGAAATTTGCCTATAAATAGAGAGCCATTTCTTCATTCTAACTCACCCCTCTTCTTACTAAATCTCTCATACACTCTCATTCTCTTCTAACATATAGATCTCTTGATCTAGAGAGTTGTTCTTCTTTCTTTCTATTTGTGATCCTCATATAGGTCCTTCTCTAAGGCGAGATCACGAGCATTCTACAAGTCATCCAAGCAAGGGGTCCTTGATTGATTTGTCACTTCGCAAGATTTCTGTAGCGAAGATCTTGTATTTCATATTTCACATATTTGTTGTGTAATAGTTGTGTTGGTTTGGTCCACCGTGCTACGGACTCGGTATCTAGCTTTGTATCGGAAAAAGTGTAAGCAACGTTGTGAAGGCTTCTCCGCCAAGTGAAGGAGTTTGTTGACATAGTGCTTGAACTCTCGAGTAGGTGACTCGGGGAGTGGAGTAGGGCAAGGAAGGTGTCCTTGTAGCCGAACCACTATAAATCGCTTGTGTCATTTATATCCCTTAACTTTATTTATTTGCTTGCATTATCACTAGATCTATACGTTCTCAACATCCACACGATTTCACATAATATCGAATCTAAAGTTTTTGAAATCAACTTAAAATCGACAAAACTATTCAACCCCCCCTTCTAGTTTTCCACATATTTTAATAATTTGAATGATAAATACTTTTTAAATGACTCCTTTAGAGATCGTTTTCTATTGTTATGATTGTTATGCCATGAAGTAACACCCAGTTTGAATTCCGCTGCGTATCATGAAGTTGGGGGTGTTACAGGGCCCCAGCGACTCTAGCCAGCACAGTTGTAGCAAAGTCTAGAACGATTTCTAACCCTGGACTAGGTCTAGGTAGAAGTCTACTCTTAGCTAGGCAACGTGTTATAGAAATTAGGATTGCTACCCTAGACTATGGCAACAGCTACCACATATCTTATCTAAACAGTCAAGCACATAAGCAAATCAAAATAGTTTTAAAGGTCCAAAAACAGTAGCATGATTCTCACCCCAATTTAGGTAAAAACATAGATAAAAGTGGGGCTATGAAACTCACCTCAAGAAGCAACGCACAAATAAACACTAGCAGAAGATAACAGCAAATCATGGCACAGTAACTATCGACTCGGCACAACCTATTAACGTAAACCAATTTTAATATATATTTCCCAAAATCAACGTTATCTACCCCATTGTATTCCTTTTTGTTATCTCCAAAAAGGTCTTGTTTCACCCTTTAGTCCTAGCGTTTGGTATCATCATGTGGGTGTATCGACTCAATATGATGCCATGAATGCACACAAACAACCAATATGTGACTCAATACAACACAATGAGACATCTAAGTGATAAGCTCCATAGTCCAATAAGTTTAAAAATAAATAGTAGACCTTATCTGTAACACCCCCAATTTTGTGATACGCAGCGGAATTCAAACTGGGTGTTACTTCATGGCACAACAGTCATAACAATAGAAAATGATCTCTAAAGGAGTCGTTTAAAAATATTTATCATTCGATTTATATAAATATCAGAGTTTACAAAAAATGAGGTCCCAAATGGTTCCATGTTTACAAAATACATTAAATTGATTTTTGAATGATAATAAAATTTATAGCTTTCTTGAGTATCCGTGCTCCTTCGTGCCAGCCTCGTACAATATGGACCTAAAATACATGCTTAAAACTGTCAACACAAAGGTTGAGTGAAATTCATAGAGTTTAGGAAATCAGTTGAACACATAATGTTTGTAGTGTGAGTTATAAATTCACACGAATGGTTTGAAAACCAAAACAGATATTATTGCACTAAGCTCATGATACCGAAAACGTTAACAGCTTGTCAATAGAAATTGATATAATAGTAACAGTTGCCCTAATAGGTAATTTGCCAATAAACCTATAGATCTTCAAATATAGTGCGTTTGTTTGCCTACCCGGTCAACACAAACGGGATTCGTCAATCCCAATAGGCCTATCCACAATATTCGCGTTCACTCGCAAGTGATTAATGGTTCATGATAGTAGGGACTTAAGATTGGCAATAGTGGTACTTAGTGCAAATAATACATTCAGATAAACATACAGTTTGAAAGCAATGTGTTTGATTTAAAATAAAGCATGTATCTCCCCCAAGGGTTTGTAAAACACTTAAGTAATAGAAAGTGGGGCTATGAGCTCACCTCAGAGTAAACGATATCAATTGTATAATGAGAATGATGGATATGACGTGAGAACTTCTACAAGAAACCTAGAATAGGATGTTGCGACTTAGTTTTGAAATAATGATGCGAAACAAATAACAAACTTATATACATGATGAGTGTGCGGTACTTTGTGGGCTTGTAGAATGCACCTTGTCCTTGGTCACCTCGGTAATTTTTTCTTTGTTGCTCAACAAGCTTTTGATCGTCGGAGCAAACTTGGGCATTAGAAGGAGAGCATCCGCGAAACTAATCTCGAAGTGCAAATCTTTGAAGATTTGCATAAGCTTCTCCATTTGTTGATTAGTTTTGTCGCGGACCTTTTGATCATTAAGCCTTGAAGGATAAGGGATTGAAGGCTTAATCTTCGGAACATCGGGCTCCGGAATGGAAATTTGGACTACCGGAGGTTGGACGTGTGCGGTACTTTGTGGGCTTGTAGAATGCACCTTGTCCTTGGTCACCTCGGTTTCTCGTTCTACTTCCCTCACCGGAGAGGGTGTAGGCATCGAGGGTCCATCATATGATTTACCACTTCGGGTGGCAATAGCATTCAACTCTCCCTTCGGATTTGGAATTGTATTACCCGGAAGGGTTTTAGAAGTTGAAGCTTGATTCATTTGACACATGATACTATTGAACATATTTTCAATTCTGTTTTGATTTTGATCAATTTTGTTGTTCGTTTTGTTCAACTCATTTTTTAACTCGTTTCCTTGTTTTGACATTGAAGTTTGGAAATCATTTCTCAAAGTAGTGATTTGGTTTTGCAAACCCCTAATTGTAACCTCATTAGACTTAATGTAGTTGGAAAGTTCAATAGAGGGCCAACCGGGGTTTGGTAATTAGGAGCTTGATAACCATGATTGAGATTACCCCCTTGGGGCGGGTATTGGTTCATCGGGGCTTGATATGGAACATTTTGCCCTTTCACTTGATTTTGATTGAACCTATTTTGATTGTTAGGTTGGGGAAAACCGGGTGGTCCTTGATTGCTAGCACGATAGCTCGGGTCAACTTGAGGACGGTATTGATTACCTCCTTGATTGTAAGGCCCGGCTACGGCATTTACTTCAAAAGGATTACCATCTGTAGCGGTACAATTGTAGTAAGCATGAGGCCCACCACAAGTAGTACAAGTAGCTGCCACCGCTTTGACTTGAGCGGGTGGATTTGGAGATGGAGAAGAAAGAGATTTTGAGAGAACCAATGCTTGGATAGCATCGGTAAGCTTGTCAATCTTAGCATCCGTGCTAGAGACATTTTCCGAAGAAGGTGAAGCACTCACTCGGGAAGCAATCGGTTTGCTTCGTGAGGTGCGGACTTTAGACTTGTTCTCAATGATGGACAACACATCTTTCGTAGAGCGTGTCAAAAGATTACCACCGGCGGCATTGAGAGAGTCTTGATCATTTTCATTCAAACCATTGTAGAAAGTATCGAGTTGATGTAACTCGGAAAAGCCATGGTGAGGACATTGACGAAGTAAGTCCTTGAAACGATCCCAAGCTTCACTAAATGATTCATCAAATTTTTGTGTAAACTTTGTGATTTCATTTTTTAAGTGTGTTGTCTTTTGTGGTGGGAAGAATTCGTTAGTGAATTTTGAAACTAAATCTTCCCATGTGGTGATTGATTGAGGGGGTTGTTTCTCGAGCCAAATCCGGGCGGCCCCCTCAAGTGAGAACGGGAAGAGAAGTAGTTTGATTGCTTCTTCCGGCACGTTTCGATATTTGATTGTAGACGTGAGCTTGTTAAACCGTCGGATATGAGAGTGAGGATCGTCTCTCTCAAATCCGTAAAACTGGCTTGACGATACCAAGTTAATCAATCCGTGTTTGAGCTCAAAATTGTCGGCAACGATTGGTGGAACGACGATAGCTTCTCCATAACCCTCGGTGGGTGCTTGGAGTTGTTCCAACATAGAACGGTTATCCTCCGCCATTTCGGGAATGGGGTCCGGATTAGTACGAATCTCGGGTTCGACTATTGGCGGGGGACGTCTATTTCGTCTTCGCGAAATTGTGGTGAGTTCAAGAAGAGGGGTAGAAGAATTAGAAGAACGAGTGCGCATGCACTTCCAAAAACACTTTCAATTAAAACAAGACCGAGGCAAAACACAGTGAACTTAAACCAATAATCCCACGTGAAATGATCACTTTTATAAGTAAAACGCACAAAGGAGCGGAGAGACTTAGTAGGTCAGCGGCGTATTAAAACCCGTCTCTTTACAGCCGCAATTTAATGTCAGGCCGTCCTTATACCCCTCACATAGTTTGTTAAACCGATAGAAGTAAACCAAATCACGAGCGACACAAAGGCAAGTTTTTAATCTTTTGTTCGGGAACTTATAATGATAACACTCAAGTTGAGAATGTTATATTGATTGTGTCTTCTACTTTATTTAAAACAAAAGGGAAAATCTTTTTGTATTTTTAATCTTTTATATATATATACAAAGAAAAAGGAAAATATTTTTTTACTTTTTTGATTTTTATAAAAACAATAACTTCACGAAGGAAGGATCTCGAGTCACTAATCGTCAAACCTTCAACGATATTGTCGCGACACAACCTCCACGACAGCGGCGCCAAAATTTGGTAGGTGGCTTTAAGGTGTGTATGGATGAAATAGTATAATAATATCAATATCAAAATAAACACGAGAATCGAATCGAAAACCTCTTAGGAAAAAGGTTAGTCAATCAAATCCCGTGAGTGAGATATGTGATACCGGATAAGGATATCCGGGTCGTTTCCCAACGAGGTGAGAATTGAGAATTTCGTTTGAGGTTTGTTATTAAAATGCTCGATGTTACGGGTTTTTGTAATTAAGGGAAAGTAATTAAGGCTACAGGAACAAAATAAATGATGATCTAACTACTACTAAGCATACGGAACAATAAAATTAAGTTACACTAAGTCCTAGAGTGATAATATGCAAAAACGTGAAAACCCGGGCTAATCCCGAGCCTCAAAAAGTGAAAATAATGCAATTTAAGCCCTACGGATGTGAAACTAATTTTCCTACGTTCTAAACGACTAAAAATAATTTTAGGAAAAAGCCGGGTATTTTTTCGACTTTTAAATTATTTATTATGATTTAAAATCTAATTTAATCTAATTTAATTATAAAAAATACTAAACTAATTTAGAAAATTCTGAAAAATTCACAGAAAATACTTTTAACCTAACTGATTGTAAGAAAAATATAAGAAGTGGGTACTGCTTTAGGAAATAAGCTACTAAAAAGATAAAGAAGCTACTAACTTAAAAACTGAGATTATATTTAAATATCTAAGTGTGCAAGATTTTAACGAAGAAAGACCCTAGGGCAGATGGTTATGTGTTGTGTGTTGGGTTTGTGAGGCTAGAGACCAAGGTTCGAATCTGTGGAACCTTTTTGCAAATTATTATTATTTTTTTTTAATTTTTCTTTTGAAACTTGAAGTTGGAATGGAAATAAGCAATTGTTTCTAAAAACTTGATTTATGAAAAGCTTGGAATAAGCAGTTACAACTGCTTATTCACCTCAGTTGTGACAGAAGCCAAACAAACTCACCCTTTTGAAGATTTTAAGGCACATTTAAGCAATAAGATAATCAATGAATGATGAATAAGCACTAAACAAGCAATCATGAACTGAGTTAAGCTAGAATGAGCAAATGACAAATGAATTAAATACGGCTAAATGGAGAATAAGCAGTTTGAGGGAAATCCTAAGCTAACATGGGAAATAAGCATAAAATGGATACTAAGCTAATGTAAAGTCACTTAAATAAGTACTAATAAGCAAAAGTTAAACTAAAGACTAACACTCCTAATCTATGGCACCTAATAAGCACTAAGGTACACTAAATAAGCTAAAATGAGATACCAAAATAAGCTAAAAGATGGGACTGCAAGGCTGCTGTAACAGTCCCAAACAGTGGCAAAGGGGTTGTTTTGAGCTTAAAAATAAGCTCTAATAAGCACTTAATAAAAATTATAAAAATCACTATTGACTAGCCAACCTACTGAATATCATGGATACCAATTTTCAAATGCTAAAACCTAGTAATAAGCAAATTAAAAATCAACAAGTGGAGCCACCTGAACCAATTATGCTGCTGAACCAGAACCTGAAATGGGTTTTTAGCAGATTTTTAAAGCAATTTAAGCTAAGCTAGAGGCTTTCTAAGTACAAATAAACTAATGATATGTTGAGTTGGGTATGTGAGATGCAAGAAAAGGCAATTTGTAAAAAGTTTTGACCAAAAATAAGCTTGGAAAAAGCTGTGAAACAGCAGCTACAGCTGCTGTTAAAATGTGCAGGACAGAACAGATATGAGCTTTTTTTTTTCAAACCAAACTTTTACAAACCTTGTTAAACCAATTTCAAACTTGTAAAACTAACTTAGAGCCTTAAACTGAGTTTGACTTGAAAGTCAAACGGGTACAAACAGCTTTTTGTTCTTAAAATAAGCTTAAACCAAACACCCCTTTATGGGGTGTTAAACTTAAAAACATTTTTAAAAAGCTAACTAAGGTTTTTTCTTTTATAAAACTTACTTAATATCTTAAAACTAATACTTAGAACTGAAAATAAAGCGTAATAAGCTAATAAGCACTAAAGTGCTTATTAGCAAAAATAAGCAAGAAAGAAAATGAGAACTTTTTCATTAATTAAAAAGGGAAATTACAATAAAAAAAAAAAAGTAAACTAGATATAAAAACTACTAAAATTTCCTAGGTGCCTTTGAAGGCTACAATGCACTACTATTTATACTAAGTGACTAGGGTCTTGGAGCAGCTTGTGTGCTTCTTGGAGTCAATCTCAACCTTTAGATCATCTTGGGCACCAAGGGAGTCATCTGAGCCATTGATTTGCTTCTCAATCCTTGGTTGCATATAAGCTCCAATGGGAGAGTTATGGATTGCCAACATGGCAGTTGGCCATGTGGGTTGTGGGGGAGGGTTGAGCTGGGGACCAGTAGGGATGAGAGTGATGGGAGGATGAAGACAAAGAGCTTTGGACGCCAAAGGTTTTGGCGGGCTTTTGGGTATCTGGGTTTGGTTCTGTTTTGGGTAAAAACAGGGAAGAGGGTCAATTTGGTTATGGGGGGTCAAGAGGTTTAGAAGGGGTTCAAAAGGGTTAAAAGTTTAAAAGGTTTTTAACTTTTATATTTTTGATTTAAACATTTTTTTTTTTTTTGAAAGAAAACTTTTAATAAAAATTAATTTTTGAAAAATAATTGGTTTGAAATAAAATTTAGGATTTAGAAAGAAAGAGTGTTTTAGGATTTTTGTGAAAAAGGGTAAAATGGTAATTTTGGGTTCGGGTAGAGGGATAAATTGGTAATTTGGATTTAGGGATAAGTTTTTCATCTGAATCCCCAGCTCACTCCCAAAAATGTATCCCGGACTCTGAAAATGTAGAAAATCATCTTCCCGGCTATGTCCGCAAAGCACGTTTTCCAATCCAAGCTCAATTCAGTCCGTTTTGGTCCTGTTTTCGATCCTTTGTACCTGAAACACGTAAAAACACATTCCAAGGATATCTGCAGTATAATTGGTTATATTTCAGTGTTTTTAGACATTTTTGTGGGCTTAGATGGGTAAATATGATGAGTGAATAAGCACTCATCAAATCCCCCACACTATCAATTGCTAGTCCCTAGCAATCCGATCATGTAAAGTAATGAAAGGATCAAAAATACCAAGAATACCCCGTTTCGACTTTTTATTCAATACTAGGAATTTAAACTTGAACGTAAATAAATAACATGCGTGATTATCAAAACATGGCATCATAGAACGGGATTCACACAAAATGGGTGTCTCCGGGGAATTGTAATCGTCATCCTCTTTTTTATACTCTCAAACTAAGCTTAAACTTATTGTGCAAACGTTTTTGTAAAATGCTAACACTACTTATACAAATAATCTATGTAAGTCGAGACTTAACTTTTTACTCCCGCAATTTATATAATTTAAGTGTGTGTGCTCATTTTCAAAAGTTTGACCATTGAAATCGACATTTGTTATGGCTATGATCCACTTACTAAAGTACTAACTCACCGGAAACGATGAAAGTCTAAGGTTCGAAAGAGCCTTTTCCATGTAGCGGCTTTCTTCTCAGCTTGTCCTTTTAAGGAGGCTAGGTTTTCACCCTTGAGAATAGTACCGGAATCAGCGGGAATTCGATTCCAAAGATTTACGAAGCTACCGTTAAGTTAAAACTAAACCTAAATGGATTACAACCGACAATAATTTAAAAATTCGAGATTCAAAGGTGAGATCACTCCATGTGGCGACTTTCTTCTCAGCTTGTCCTTTTAAGGAGGCTAGGTTTTCACCCTCGAGAATAGTATCGGAGCTTTCGGGATCTTTGAAATCAAGGATTTCCAAATTACCATCAAACTTTTAGACAACTTTGACGAATACGAGTTCAACTTCCGATTTAAATTTAAGAAAAAGCAAGTTTCGCACATTTATTCATAAGCAACTTAGTGCTTTTATTCACGCAACTCATATTTTTCATTTTTCATTTTTCAACTTTTTCATCATCATTTTTTTTTTTTCTTTTTCATTTTTCATTTTTTTTTCACTCACTTTTGACTTCGAACTTTAAACTTGCAACTTTTGCATCATTCAAGCACTTTTACGATACTTTCATTTTGCACATTATTCAGATTTTAAGAAAGTATGCTTTCTCGGAAATTTAAATAAAAAGTTGAACTCGGACTCTAAATCAATTTTGCTTAAAAACTTTTTATTGTAACAAGACGATTTGAATGTTCAAAAGTTTGACAACGAGCACGTATTTTAGTCCAATTAGTTATCTTCTGGGAGAAAAAGCCATAGATTACTTATATAAGCTCTAAAGAGAACCAACTACTCCACGCTTAGCATTTTCATTTGCACAACTCGTAAAACCTTAGCCTAAATGTTAAGAGAGCAGCTAGATCAACACTCTAGCAGAGTCGGGATTCCCCTTGTTCTAGCCGAATCAAGACTAAACTACCATTAATACCGAAGCATCAATGCTTTATTTTTGTGCAAAGCACTTCTTGTAAATGTAAATACTTGACTTAAAGCGATAAAATTTTAAAATTTTTGGTCAAAACGGGGGTGCTAGGGTACTAGAAGGTACACATGTGATCAAAATTCGTTTAGAATTCCCCCCCACACTTAGAATTGAATATTGCCCTCAATATTCAAAGTACCGGCCGTAGCCGAAACTATAGAACGGAAAAAGGTAATACTACTAGCCAAGTGTGGAAGCGAAATCTTTTTTCACAAAAGGATTTTATAAAGATATCCCTAGATAAACGTTAGCAAAAAGATCGGATATTGGGCGGCTGAATCGAAAACAGGCGCATCAATCATCACGATCTACGGGAATCCTGAAAACAGAGAGCAAACACACAACGAGCAAACAACAGTGGGGGAATTCCCCCCCACACTTAGTGTTAGAAAATAGAAAGAAGATAGAAACATGGGTGGACACCCATGGAATGCTACTGTTTTTGTTAACCGAGTCGCTAGCTTGACTCGACCCCGAATTCATTGGTTCATGGGGAAGGTTTGGAGATCCGGGACAACCAATTGAGGTATGTCCCCTCCAAAATAGTGTTTCAATCTATGGCCGTTCACTTTGAAGTTTGGTCCGTCAGTTTGAGATAACTCGACGGCACCATAAGGAAAGACTTTGGCAATGGTGAATGGCCCAGTCCAACGGGTTTTAAGTTTCCCCGAGAATATCTTCAATCGAGAATTGAAAAGAAGGACTCGGTCACCAACGTTAAAATCGCGGTTCTTGATTTTGGAGTCATGGATCTTCTTTGTCTTCTCTTTGAAGATTAAAGAGTTCTTGTAGGCTTGATCACGAAGTTCATTTAATTCATTGAGTTGAACTTTTCGGTGATCACCCGCGGACTTGAGATCAAAGTTAGCATGCTTCAAGGCCCAATAGGCTTTGTGCTCGAGCTCGATCGGGAGATGACACGCCTTTCCGTACACAAGCTTATAAGGAGTACAACCAATAGGTGTTTTGTAAGCGGTACGAAAGGCCCAGAGTGCATCATCTAGTTTATCCGACCAAGAGGCACGGTTTTCGCCTATGGTCCTTTCAAGAATTCTTTTTAGACCATGATTTGAGACTTCCACTTGACCACTAGTTTGTGGGTGATACGCGGTAGCAAGACGGTGAGTGACACCGTACTTAAGCATGACTTTTGCGAATTGGTCATTGCAAAAGTGCGTACCGCGATCACTAATGATGGCACGGGGAGTTCCAAAATGAGCAAAGAGAGATTTCAGAAATTTCACAACTACTCGGGTATATACTTGTTCCCTCATTTAGACAAGTAATCGACTGCCACGAGTATATACTTGTTCCCTCGAGAAGACGGGAACGGGCCCATGAAGTCGATGCCCCACACGTCAAAGATCTCGCACACTTGGATTGCATTTTGAGGCATTTCATCCTTTTGCGAGATTTTGCCATGACGTTGACAAGCGTCACATGATTTGACTAAGTCATGGGCATCGCGATAGATTGTGGGCCAATAAAAACCGGAGTCAAACACCTTTTTAGCGGTGTAATTCGGGCCATGATGTCCCCCCGTGGGTCCATTGTGACAAGCGTTGAGAATATCAACGGCTTCTTGGCCGTGAACACACCGTCGGATGACTTGATCCGCACAGACTTTGAACAAGTAGGGGTCGTCCCAAAAGTAATGCTTAACATCTTTGAAGAATTTACTTTTTTGTTGGGACGACATCCCTTTAACAACAAAGTTTCCCGCATGGTAGTTTGCAAAGTCGGCAAACCATGGGGTACTCGAATTTCCACTTAGAGATACCACATTAAGTGTCTCGAGAGGAAATGTTTCATTGATTTCCTTTTTCTCGAGCACACCTTGGTGAGGATTTTCAAGACGGGATAGGTGATCAGCCGCGAGGTTCTCGACTCCTTTTTTATCACGAACGATGATATCAAATTCTTGTAGGAGGAGAACCCACCGGAGCAATCTCGCTTTGCATCTTGCTTAGCAAAGAGATATTTGAGGGCCGAGTGATCCGTATACACTATGCTTTTAGACAAGATCAAGTATGGTCGAAACTTCTCGAAAGCATACACCACGGCTAGTAATTCTTTTTCCGTCGTAGTGTAATGTGCTTGAGCTTCGGTCAAAGTTTTGCTAGCATAGTGTATAGGCTGGAAATGTTTTGCTTTTCGTTGCCCCAAGACCGCACCCAGAGCAAAGTCGCTAGCGTCGCACATGAGCTCGAAAGGTAGGTCCCAATCGGGGGCAACTAATATAGGAGCTTCCGTAAGTTTCTTCTTTAAAGTTTGGAAAGCTTCAATGCATTCTTTGGAGAAGATGAACAGAGTATCTTTTTCAAGAAGACGGGTCATCGGCCGGGCTATTTTCGAGAAATCTTTAATGAATCGACGATAGAAGCCGGCGTGACCTAGAAAACTCCGAACACCCTTAACGTTGGTGGGATGAGGTAATTTGGATATGACATCAACTTTAGCCTTATCAACCTCAATCCCGCTTTTAGAGATCTTATGGCCGAGGACTATGCCCTCTTTGACCATGAAATGACTTTTCTCCCAATTTAGACAAAGATTTGTGTCTTCACAACGTTTAAGCATCTTGTCCAAATGGGAGAGACATGATTTGAAAGAATCCCCAAAGACCGAGAAATCATCCATAAAGACCTCCATAGTTTCCTCGATCATGTCGTGGAAGATGGCCATCATGCACCTTTGGAATGTACCGGGAGCGTTGCATAACCCAAAAGGCATGCACCGGTAAGCAAACGTTCCATAAGGGCACGTGAATGTGGTCTTCTCTTGGTCTTGAGGATCTATGGGTATTTGGAAATAACCCGAGAAACCATCGAGAAAGCAATAGTATTCATTTCCCGCTAATCTCTCAAGCATTTGATCCATGAAGGGTAAAGGAAAGTGGTCTTTACGGGTGGCTTCATTTAACTTTCGGTAGTCAATGCAAACACGCCATCCCGTGACCAATCGAGTAGGAATTAACTCGTTATCATCATTTTCTATAACGGTGATGCCACCCTTTTTGGGCACACAATGAACGGGGCTTACCCAAGAACTATCCGAGATAGGGTAAATCAATCCGGCATCAAGAAGTTTAAGAACCTCTTGTTTGATAACCTCGTGGATTTTAGGATTCACTCTTCTTTGATGTTGAACCGCCGGTTTGAAGTCATCCTCCATTAGAATCTTGTGTGTACAAAATTCCGGGTTAATACCCCTAATGTCAGAAAGTTTCCAAGCAATGGCTCGCTTGTGTGACTTCAAAACCTTTATGAGGGCGGCTTTTTCCTCCTCACTCAAATCTTTAGCAATTATAACGGGTAATTTATCGTCACCCTCCAAAAATGCGTATTCGAGGTGAGGTGGTAAGTCCTTAAGTTCGACCTCCGGAGGATCATTAGCATTTTCAATGTTTTTGATTTCCTCAATATGAAGTTCTTGAGGAGGGAGTGATGATGGATCATCATTGAGCATCTTCTCGATGAGAAGAATATCTCCCTCGATGTCGATGGGAGCGTGATCAATTTCCCATGGGACAGAATCACTAGACAAGTAAGCTTCAATCTCTTCCAAGATAAAGTCACTTTCCTCATTGTAAAATGGAGTGAGGGAAGGGGAAGAGAGAGCAATGATGGGATCAACCGAAGTGGGATTGCCACTCGAGAATCCAAGAATTTCTTGAGAATACTCCTCCGACACAATGTCAATGACATCAATTTTGTTACGGACGTATCGTCATAAACGTGGGAGTATCTCGTAACTTGATCAAGATTAAAAGTTACGGCTTCTTTGTTTACCCTCAAAGTGATTTCCCCTTCATCAACGTCGATCAATGCACGACCCGTTTTCAAGAAGCACCTCCCAAGGATGAGGGGTACCCGGGGATCGGCATCAAACTCGACGACAACAAAGTCGGCGGGGAAATAAAATTCTCCTACTTTCACACAAACATCCTCGGCTATACCTAACGGATGAGAATTCGTTCGGTCGGCAAGCTCGAGGATCATACATGTAGGTGTGAGTGGGGGTAACGAAAGCTTCTTCCACATAGAGTGTGGCATTAAGTTAATGCTCGCGCCAAGATCGGCCAAAGCGGAGCATTGAACTATCCCTTGAAAATCACACGGGATTAGGAATTTTCCGGGGTCTCCTAACTTTTCAGGAAGTTTTTTAAGGATAACCGCCGAACAATTCTCGTTCAAGGAAGTTTTAGCCAACTCGGAAATTTTTTCTTTGTTGCTCAACAAGCTTTTGATCGTCGGAGCAAACTTGGGCATTAGAAGGAGAGCATCCGCGAAACTAATCTCGAAGTGCAAATCTTTGAAGATTTGCATAAGCTTCTCCATTTGTTGATTAGTTTTGTCGCGGACCTTTTGATCATTAAGCCTTGAAGGATAAGGGATTGAAGGCTTAATCTTCGGAACATCGGGCTCCGGAATGGAAATTTGGACTACCGGAGGTTGGACGTGTGCGGTACTTTGTGGGCTTGTAGAATGCACCTTGTCCTTGGTCACCTCGGTTTCTCGTTCTACTTCCCTCACCGGAGAGGGTGTAGGCATCGAGGGTCCATCATATGATTTACCACTTCGGGTGGCAATAGCATTCAACTCTCCCTTCGGATTTGGAATTGTATTACCCGGAAGGGTTTTAGAAGTTGAAGCTTGATTCATTTGACACATGATACTATTGAACATATTTTCAATTTTGTTTTGATTTTGATCAATTTTGTTGTTCGTTTTGTTCAACTCATTTTTTAACTCGTTTCCTTGTTTTGACATTGAAGTTTGGAAATCATTTCTCAAAGTAGTGATTTGGTTTTGCAAACCCCTAATTGTAACCTCATTAGACTTAATGTAGTTGGAAAGTTCAATAGAGGGGCCAACCGGGGGTTGGTAATTAGGAGCTTGATAACCATGATTGAGATTACCCCCTTGGGGCGGGTATTGGTTCATCGGGGCTTGATATGGAACATTTTGCCCTTTCACTTGATTTTGATTGAACCTATTTTGATTGTTAGGTTGGGGAAAACCGGGTGGTCCTTGATTGCTAGCACGATAGCTCGGGTCAACTTGAGGACGGTATTGATTACCTCCTTGATTGTAAGGCCCGGCTACGGAATTTACTTCAAAAGGATTACCATCCGTAGCGGTACAATTGTAGTAAGCATGAGGCCCACCACAAGTAGTACAAGTAGCTGCCACCGCTTTGACTTGAGCGGGTGGATTTGGAGATGGAGAAGAAAGAGATTTTGAGAGAACCAATGCTTGGATAGCATCGGTAAGCTTGTCAATCTTAGCATCCGTGCTAGAGACATTTTCCGAAGAAGGTGAAGCACTCACTCGGGAAGCAATCGGTTTGCTTCGTGAGGTGCGGACTTTAGACTTGTTCTCAATGATGGACAACACATCTTTCGTAGAGCGTGTCAAAAGATTACCACCGGCGGCGGCATTGAGAGAGTCTTGATCGTTTTCATTCAAACCATTGTAGAAAGTATCGAGTTGATGTAACTCGGAAAAGCCATGGTGAGGACATTGACGAAGTAAGTCCTTGAAACGATCCCAAGCTTCACTAAATGATTCATCAAATTTTTGTGTAAACTTTGTGATTTCATTTTTTAAGTGTGTTGTCTTTTGTGGTGGGAAGAATTCGTTAGTGAATTTTGAAACTAAATCTTCCCATGTGGTGATTGATTGAGGGGGTTGTTTCTCGAGCCAAATCCGGGCGGCCCCCTCAAGTGAGAACGGGAAGAGAAGTAGTTTGATTGCTTCTTCCGGCACGTTTCGATATTTGATTGTAGACGTGAGCTTGTTAAACCGTCGGATATGAGAGTGAGGATCGTCTCTCTCAAA
Organism: Chrysanthemum makinoi; assembly: GCA_910596185.1. Classification (NCBI taxonomy): domain Eukaryota; kingdom Viridiplantae; phylum Streptophyta; class Magnoliopsida; order Asterales; family Asteraceae; genus Chrysanthemum; species Chrysanthemum makinoi. The sequence continues at coordinate 129,929,085 of OU343224.1, read as the reverse complement.
TCCGTAAAATTGGCTTGACGATACCAAGTTAATCAATCCGTGTTTGAGCTCAAAATTGTCGGCAACGATTGGTGGAACGACGATAGCTTCTCCATAACCCTCGGTGGGTGCTTGGAGTTGTTCCAACATAGAACGGTTATCCTCCGCCATTTCGGGAATGGGGTCCGGATTAGTACGAATCTCGGGTTCGACTATTGGCGGGGGACGTCTATTTCGTCTTCGCGGAATTGTGGCGAGTTCAAGAAGAGGGGTAGAAGAATTAGAAGAACGAGTGCGCATGCACTTCCAAAAACAACACTTTCAATTAAAACAAGACCGAGGCAAAACACAGTGAACTTAAACCAATAATCCCACGTGAAATGATCACTTTTATAAGTAAAACGCACAAAGGAGCGGAGAGACTTAGTAGGTCAGCGCGAAGCGTATTAAAACCCCGTCTCTTTTCAGCCGCAATTTAATGTCAGGCCGTCCTTATACCCCTCACACAGTTTGTTAAACCGATAGAAGTAAACCAAATCACGAGCGACACAAAGGCAAGTTTTTAATCTTTTGTTCGGGAACTTATAATGATAACACTCAAGTTGAGAATGTTATATTGATTGTGTCTTCTACTTTATTTAAAACAAAAGGGAAAATCTTTTTGTATTTTTAATCTTTTATATATATATACAAAGAAAAAGGAAAATATTTTTTTACTTTTTTGATTTTTATAAAAACAATAACTTCACGAAGGAAGGATCTCGAGTCACTAATCGTCAAACCTTCAACGATATTGTCGCGACACAACCTCCCCGACAGCGGCGCCAAAATTTGGTAGGTGGCTTTAAGGTGTGTATGGATGAAATAGTATAATAATATCAATATCAAAATAAACACGAGAATCGAATCGAAAACCTCTTAGGAAAAAGGTTAGTCAATCAAATCCCGTGAGTGAGATATGTGATACCGGATAAGGATATCCGGGTCGTTTCCCAACGAGGTGTGAATTGAGAATTTCGTTTGAGGTTTGTTATTAAAATGCTCGATGTTACGGGTTTTTGTTTTTGATTACGTTTTCTACAAATTAACTAAAGGGAAAGTAATTAAGGCTACGGGAACAAAATAAATGATGATCTAACTACTACTAAGCATACGGAACAATAAAATTAAGTTACACTAAGTCCTAGAGTGATAATATGCAAAAACGTGAAAACCCGGGCTAATCCCGAGCCTCAAAAAGTGAAAATAATGCAATTTAAGCCCTACGGATGTGAAACTAATTTTCCTACGTTCTAAACGACTAAAAATAATTTTAGGAAAAATCCGGGTATTTTTTCGACTTTTAAATTATTTATTATGATTTAAAATCTAATTTAATCTAATTTAATTATAAAAAATACTAAACTAATTTAGAAAATTCTGAAAAATTCACAGAAAATACTTTTAACCTAACTGATTGTAAGAAAAATATAAAAAGTGGGTACTGCTTTAGGAAATAAGCTACTAAAAAGATAAAGAAGCTACTAACTTAAAAACTGAGATTATATTTAAATATCTAAGTGTGCAAGATTTTAACGAAGAAAGACCCTAGGGCAGATGGTTATGTGTTGTGTGTTGGGTTTGTGAGGCTAGAGACCAAGGTTCGAATCTGTGGAACCTTTTTGCAAATTATTTTTTTTTTAATTTTTCTTTTGAAACTTGAAGTTGGAATGGAAATAAGCAATTGTTTCTAAAAACTTGATTTATGAAAAGCTTGGAATAAGCAGTTACAACTGCTTATTCACCTCAGTTGTGACAGAAGCCAAACAAACTCACCCTTTTGAAGATTTTAAGGCACATTTAAGCAATAAGATAATCAATGAATGATGAATAAGCACTAAACAAGCAATCATGAACTGAGTTAAGCTAGAATGAGCAAATGACAAATGAATTAAATATGGCTAAATGGAGAATAAGCAGTTTGAGGGAAATCCTAAGCTAACATGGGAAATAAGCATAAAATGGATACTAAGCTAATCTAAAGTCACTTAAATAAGTGCTAATAAGCAAAAGTTAAACTAAAGACTAACACTTCTAATCTATGGCACCTAATAAGCACTAAGGTACACTAAATAAGCTAAAATGAGATACCTAAATAAGCTAAAAGATGGGACTGCAAGGTCTGTAACAGTCCCAAACAGTGGCAAAGGGGCTGTTTTGAGCTTAAAAATAAGCTCTAATAAGCACTTAATAAAAATTATAAAAATCACTATTGACTAGCCAACCTACTGAATATCATGCATACCAATTTTCAAATGCTAAAACCTAGTAATAAGCAAATTAAAAATCAACAAGTGGAGCCACCTGAACCAATTATGCTGCTGAACCAGAACCTGAAATGGGTTTTTAGCAGATTTTTAAAGCAATTTAAGCTAAGCTAGAGGCTTTCTAAGTACAAATAAACTAATGATATGTTGAGTTGGGTATGTGAGATGCAAGAAAAGGCAATTTGTAAAAAGTTTTGACCAAAAATAAGCTTGGAAAAAGCTGTGAAACAGCAGCTACAGCTGCTGTTAAAATGTGCAGGACAGAACAGATATGAGCTTTTTTTTTTCAAACCAAACTTTTACAAACCTTGTTAAACCAATTTCAAACTTGTAAAAACTAACTAAAAACCTAAAACTGAGTTTGACTTGAAAGTCAAACGGATACAAACAGTTTTTTTTTTGTTCTTAAAATAAGCTTAAACCAAACACCCCTTTATGGGGTGTTAAACTTAAAAACAGATTTTTAAAAAGCTAACTAAGGTTTTTTCTTTTATAAAACTTACTTAATATCTTAAAACTAATACTTAGAACTGAAAATAAAGCGTAATAAGCTAATAAGCACTAAAGTTCTTATTAGCAAAAATAAGCAGTAAAGAAAATGAGAACTTTTTCATTAATTAAAAAGGGAAATTACAATAAAAAAAAACAGTAAACTAGATATAAAAACTACTAAAATTTCCTAGGTGCCTTTGAAGGCTACAATGCACTACTATTTATACTAAGTGACTAGGGTCTTGGAGCAGCTTGTGTGCTTCTTGGAGTCAATCTCAACCTTTAGATCATCTTGGGCACCAAGGGAGTCATCTGAGCCATTGATTTGCTTCTCAATCCTTGGTTGCATATAAGCTCCAATGGGAGAGTTATGGATTGCCAACATGGCAGTTGGCCATGTGGGTTGTGGGGGAGGGTTGAGCTGGGGACCAGTAGGGATGAGAGTGATGGGAGGATGAAGACAAAGAGCTTTGGGAGCCAAAGGTTTTGGCGGGCTTTTGGGTATCTGGGTTTGGTTCTGTTTTGGGTAAAAACAGGGAAGAGGGTCAATTTGGTTATGGGGGGTCAAGAGGTTTAGAAGGGGTTCAAAAGGGTTAAAAGTTTAAAAGGTTTTTAACTTTTATATTTTTGATTTAAACATTTTTTTTTTTTTTGAAAGAAAACTTTTAATAAAAATTAATTTTTGAAAAATAATTGGTTTTAAATAAAATTTAGGATTTAGAAAGAAAGAGTGTTTTAGGATTTTTGTGAAAAAGGGTAAAATGGTAATTTTGGGTTCGGGTAGAGGGATAAATTGGTAATTTGGATTTAGGGATAAGTTTTTCATCTGAATCCCCAGCTCACTCCCAAAAATGTATCTCGGACTCTGAAAATGTAGAAAATCATCTTCCCGGCTATGTCCGCAAAGCACGTTTTCCAATCCAAGCTCAATTCAGTCCGTTTTGGTCCTGTTTTCGATCCTTTGTACCTGAAACACGTAAAAACACATTCCAAGGATATCTGCAGCATAATTGGTTATATTTCAGTGTTTTTAGACATTTTTGTGGGCTTAGATGGGTAAATATGATGAGTGAATAAGCACTCATCAATACATCTCTATGTTGATCATGATTTAGTACATGGTTTTTGTGTATGTTGTTTATAGAAATGGCCTAGTTGTGAAAACATGTTTAGTTTATATATATCGTACTACCGTTCGGGCCATCATAACTCAGAGGTCATGCAGTAAACGTTCGAGGAGATAGGACACTTTAAATCATAAATCCAGCAACTCGTCGATACGTTTTACTCAAATGAAACCCCTCACATAAAGCTCCTTAGTATTGTAGCACTTAGTAGATAAAACATATGTTTCATTTATATATCATAAGTGTCATATGGTTTGTGAGCATAAGTTACAAGGTTGTTTGGTTATGATTAGGAATCATAATGGTTATTACAAGTATCGTCATAATTTATGTCACAAGTGTTTAAAGAAAAGTTTACAAGTTTCTAAATTGTAAAGTTGGTTATTACAAGTATAGTTTCATGAGGGAGTAGATCCAAATTGTATTGTATACATTTAGGTTTGTCAAGGCTAAGGCCTTTGGTTTACGGTCTCGGCTTAGGAAGCCTTGAGGCTTTAGCCATGGCCTTGCCGTGGCTTTGGTCTTGACCATCATGGTCTTGAGACTCAGTATTGACCATAGACGTAGCCTTGGTCTTGGCTTATGGCCATTAGGCCTCTTGGTTTACTTTTAGTTGTGGCAAAAGTATAGTTGTAAGACTATATAAAGGGGCAGTTTCTGCTTTTGAAAGATAATGGCCTATTTATGCGTTTTCAAGGTCCGAGCTTCTGTACTATTGAAGGAAAACGTCGTTCCAGACAACTTTCGTGTTTTAACTTTTTGATGATTTGGACCAGAAGTACCACTTTTAAAACGGCAAAACCAAAACAGTTTCAATATGGCAGTTTTGGCGTTTTAGTTTCGCTAACTTCTTTTGACTATAACTTTTGACTCGTTTGTCCATTTCGGGTGATTCAAGTTGCTATGTCTACCTTTTTATCTTTTATAACATAGTAAGTAAGTTATAAAGTCCCTAGGTTACTGATTTTATTGGTCTCAAATGTGTAGAATATGACTAGTTTACTAGTTTGTTACTTTTATGACAATATGTAAATTAAAACATGTGAGTGAGTATATGTACATCATGAATCAACATAGTAACTATATATATAGCATGAAATAGTTAAGTTTATGAATAATAAATATGAGATTATGGTGGTGATAAGTTGCTTACAACTTTTGGCTTTCAATAAAGAAAGGAGTAACTTAGTAAGGATAGGACTTTGATTGATCACTTAAGACTTTGGATTGAGCTAGCTTTCCACACCTTGGCACCCTTGAAAACTTGAAGAGTTGGTGATTAAGTACTAAGTGACTTGAGTGGATTTAAACTCAAGAAGATCACTTAAACTTGCTAGAGATTTGATGAAGTAGCTTGATCTTTGGAACTTCTTTGCATAAACTTGGAGTTTAAAGATCAAATGATGGAAGATATGATGGATTTAAGCTATGAACGACCCAAAACAGCTTGTGAAGGTCTTTAGGATGTATTTCACTTCCTATTTATAGGAGGGTAAGTTTGGTTAACCATATATTGGGTTAAATATTAACCATGGTTAAGTTAGGACACATGTAATGATCTAAATGAACCATGGTTAGGATGATGCCACCAAAATGATGACTCCCCCCCCTAGAGGCTGTCACAATTGGTGACAAGGCTTAGATGATAAGTCTTGATCTTATCTTGAGTTTAGAGTAAGATTTGGTTCCGTTAAATGCCAACCGTAAGTCGTTAAGCCATAAAACGTAAAACCGGGTATCGTAAAAATACGAAACTTTCAGGAATGATGAGACTCATCATTATACTCCATCTAAAAATATAAAATGGGTGATAAGTCTCATTGGGTGCAAAAACGCTGCTTAAAGCTGGAAATACGGGTCAAAAACGCGTAATTCGCAGTTTATCAGAAAAGAAAGAAATTTCAGGGAAACGACCGTGAATTTATTTAGAGTAGACTAAAATTTGTCTAAAAGGGATATGAGATGTTAAAATGTGGTTTTCGTCATACGCATGATAACTTTACAGTTATTCGTGAAGTTTAAAAGTTACGCGATTTAAGCATAATTGTAGAACGTACAAGGTTAATTCCTTTATGGTCAAAGGAGGAGGGAAATATGTTTGACGTTTCCAAAAAATGTAAAAGTGTCAAAAATATATTAGAAACACAATGCAGGAATCGTTAAGCCTGGATGTAAGTAGAATTGTTTAAAACGTAAGTTTAGTTTCGTTCAGCGCAGGGTTTATTTGTTAACATAAAAATAAATCTTAAAAATTCTCAAATTAATCATGAGTGATCTAAAAATTCATCTGATGAGAGGAAGATTGTCAGAGTTGATTTTCGTTATGCGCGTGATGTTTAAACGGTGTACCGACCAAAATGAAACTTTATAACGATGTTTTCTTAATAACTTTTGCGAAGATGATCTAATGATTGTCAAACTCTCAGGTAATTACTAAAATAATTTATCTTACGAGAATGTGAAATAAAAAATTTACGGGATGAATAGTGATAGTGAATATTAAAAGTGAATAGTAAAAGTGAATAGTAATTCTCGAAAATGAAAAGTAACCTAAAAATGCGGGTGGTTACAGTCTCACCACCTTAATGGGAATTCCGTCCTGGAATTCAGTGTGTGTTACTAATGTTGAAGTGTCTAGGAAAATATGTTTATATGCGCTGAATCCTAATCTTTGCGTTATCAAGTTTCTGGCCATAGAATGTATTATGTACCATGTGGCTTAAGTTGATAACCTAAAGGGTTTTGTTAAAATCTTATAGAGTCCAAAATACCTAAAGTTTGGCTTTTCCCGATTCTCAAAACGAATTATATCTTATTATATCGAGGCTATCAATAAAACCTTAATTTCTAACATGGAGTTTTTGGTGATAGTGTGCGGCATGGAGCCTAATTTGTATTTGTATGGTTTCCTTAGTTGTTTCGTGGGTGATCTCTAAACACCTTAGTTCAGCAAATGGTTAACTAACACTTTTATCGATATAGTGCCTCAAATGGAATAGTTTTTGTTTGTCGTTAGGGTAACTGTTGTTAATCAAAGGTGTAAGATATTGTTGATGTGAAATGGTTTGTAATGATGTGATAACTGTCTTTGTAGGGAAAGTCTTGTTAGTGACAAGTGATTATCCAAACTATTTCCAAAGTTGATCATGTCTTAGGTGGTTTCGGGATGAAGGCTATAGTGTTTATGTCTACTAGTGTTTGAAAGAAACGTGGTACAGTGAAGTTTTACGTACTGAATTTTAATGGGGTTCAGATAATGATGTGACATGTTGATGATTAGAAGAGTGTAGCATACGCTTACCATTATTCTTAGGTAGAGATGTCAAGTTGTTTTAAAATCAAAAGTGAGTTTTAAAGGATTATGGCAGAATGATATCCTTGAAACCTAATCAGGCTAGTACTTCTAAGAAATGACGAGAAGATTTGATGACTATCCCAACATAGTAGTTCGGATTATCTCATGTATGAAAATTTCAAGAATGAAATTAGGTAGTATAAATAAGATGTTAAGATTTTGCTGAGTGGTAAGACACTATCGTGTCTCTAGATCTTTTTAATGAATTCTGGTGGTTTATCGAGTTTAAGTAGGAAATTAACCTGAATATAACCCTTGTATAACTATTCTCAGTGTTTGAAAAATTTAAGTCGAACATAGTTAATCAGACTATGTTCCACTATCCCAAGGTTAAATATAGGTGATTAGGCTATATTTAGCCGAGGTTCGATAAATTTTTCAAATACCTAAATTAGGTATGCTTGTGATATATTCATAGCTTTTGAGAATTTGTCCACTAAGCAAAGGCGATATCAAACCATCCAGTTGCAAGTCCTAGCCATAAAATACTTGTAACCTATGTTTTCACATTCCATTGCATAGAAGATAGTATGGGTAGATACGTATGGAAAGGAAATTTTAAGTAATTCTAAAATAGTCCATACTTGGCTAGAATCACGGACCTTTAACAATGAAGGTTTCAGAAGAAAATTTTGATGAATGTAGAGAACATTGCTGAACTTCAGCTTTTGTAGATGATAATTCAGTTTATCTTTTAGAAATCCCATTTCTTGTATTTCCATTAGGGAAATTGATAGATTGTGACGGGATTCAAGTAAAAGAATATCATATAAGGTTTTATAAGATAATTTGTAGAGACTTTTGATAACTTACAATGTCTGTGAAGTAAATTAGGCCATTGTGTAACGCACAATGTTTTGAGAAATGATGGAGAGATCATTGTGTAACCCACAATGTCTTGAGAAATGATAGAGAGATCATTGTGTATTCACAATGTCTTGAGAAATAAATTAGACCATTGTGTACCTCACAATGTATTGAGAAATGATGGAGAGATCATTGTGCAACTCACAATGTCTAGGAAATAATAAAGACCATTGTGCAACTCACAAGGTCTGAGAAATAGTTGAGACCATTCTTTCACTCACAGTGTCTGAGGATATAAGAGAGACCACTGTAGGATTTACAGTGTCTGAGAATGTAATAGAGACTATTGTATCTCACAGTGTCTTGAAATATGAATGAGACCATTGTATCTCACAATGTCTAAGAAGTAGGAAAGACCATTGCAATCAGTTACAATGTCTTGGATAAAGTTTCGTAATCCTAAAATGCACGAGTAGATGCATGATTGGGAGATTGGAAAAATATGATTGTGCCGTAATGTCTTAGAATAGGCATACGTAGATATATTGAGTACATTTTTTATGATTGAAATTATGTCAAGTGTATATATCAATATACTAGTATGTTTGTTGATGAGTGTGTAAATACTCATCATTTTTGTACCATTTAAACTGCAAAAACATCTGAAAACACTCAGAAATGCATCAAAATGATAAAAATATCACAAATAAGTGTTTTATGTGTTTTAAATGCAAAAATATCAAAATCTGGTGAAAAACGTATCAAGTTTGCATAATTGGCAGTTTTAGTCCCCCAAGTTTCAAAAGTTGTCAAAAACAGTCCCTGGTAAAACAAAATAAAGAAAAATGTTATTCAAGGTCCCTGAAATATTTTAAATTGTCAAAAATGGTCCTTGAATAAATCTTTTGTTAAATGGCAGAAAAGGTCCCTGAACTTTCATAAAATGTCAAGTTTGGTCCCTGGAAAATTGAAAATGTCAAAACTGGTCCTTGTACTATTGGAACTTGTCAATATTGATCCCTTGTGTGAACTTTGGAAAATGGCAGAAATGGTCCTTCAAAAAATCAGAAATTGCAAAGTTAGTCCTTGTTATTTAAATACTAATCCCATGACCCTTTGTGTATTTTGACCCTGTCTTATAACCATTGTGACCCTGCCTTTAAACCCTTGACCCTTCCTGTTTTTGAACCCTTGGTCAACCCAAGTCAAACAAACAGACTTTTCCCTCTCACCACTGTACACCTCCTTCCCCACTTGTCTAGCCCTGCAACCTCACCTTTTCCTCTCCCATCACCTGCAACCCTTATCCTCAACCCTCCTCATCATCATACCTAGCCACCCCCCCCCCTAGTTGCAGTCTAAAAGTCCACAGAGGTCAAATTACCCTTTTCCCGCCAAAACCAAGTGAATGGCCAAAGTCCACAAAACTCATCCATTGGCTCAATAAAGTGGTGGGATTTGATCAAGAGGACACGTGGAAGATTTTTGGGTATAAAAGAGGGAAGAAGAAGCAATAACCAGTAGTAGTTAGTTTTTAATTTTCATTGTATGTCGTTTTTTTCCTTAAACTGTTTTAATTAGCTTTTGAAATGTAATCCTAAGCTTTTATGTATTAAACATAAGCTACTTACTCATTGCAACTCATTTCAAGTATCAATTTAAAGTTTCACTTCAGTTTCAAGTTTTTATGTACACTATTTGAAATTTCAAATTCAAACTCTATTGTCCTAGCTTCTAATAACTTATATTTAAGTACAAATAAGCTCACTTAAGCTTATTATAGCCTTTGGAAAGCTTGGAAAACAGGTTCAATCAAATATGGTGTATGGTCAACAAAAGTCAACATAAGTCAAACTCAGAAGTCAAAGTTATTTGTGGTTACATCCTGGATTCACTGGTTTACAAGTTCAGTTTGATGTTAAAATCTTTACATCAATTCAGTTTAAGCCTAAAATCATCTTAGTTTCATAAAAAAATTGTTTGTAGTCACTTTGAAGGGGTGTTTGGTTTAAGTAGTTATTCACTTTCAAAACTGTCCCAAATGTTAAAAATCAGTTGAGTGAATCTCTCTTAAGTATAGATAGGAAAGTCCAGTCACAACTTTGCATACTTACTCATTAAAAAGTCAATTTCCTTTTAATCTTCATAGCAGTTAGTATTAGGACTGTTTAGGCTAGAGCAATCTTAGAGTTAGGTGCACAAGTTGATTATTAAGTTTCATTAAGTCTTATAACCACTTAATATTACAATTTTAGTCATTAGTTTAAGATCAAACTTCATTTTAGTCCACCCTTCAAGGAATGAAAAAGTCAAAATTTTCTTCTAACTAGAAGTTGTCAAATTTTTGCATAGCAGTTTTAGTGTAGTTTTAGTTAAGTTAAAAAATTATAAAAAATAAAAATCACAAGTCAACCAGCTTGTTTAACTGTGGTCAAAAGAAAAAAATTCAAAAAAAATGTTTTACTAAGTCTGCTAATGGTTCAAAGTGGGTGGTTTGGGCATTTACTTGTTCTGTGCAGGGGTGTGCTGTCCACAAGGGTTTTTCTCAGCTTATTAATAAGCTGCAAATAGCTTATTGAGGGTGTCTATTGGGGGAAATAGCAAGTGGGCTAGGTGTGCTTCAAGAAGCTAGAAGCTCAGGTCCCAGCTCACTTTCTAGCTTATCTCAAATAAGCTCCAAAGTGAGCACCATTAAACTGGTGTGCTGCAAACCACCATAGCAGCTAAGTCAATGTCCAAGTGCTTTTTGATTTCTAGATTAGCTTATTCAGATACTTAGGTGCATTTAGTATAATTAGCCTAGGTTTAGTGTAATTTCAGCTTAGCTAAGTGCTTATTTGTTACTTATTTGCTTGTTTGCTCTCTTTCCTTTAGTATTAGACCCCCCTAGCTTATTTTCTCTTGCCCACTATTTTCCCCTTTTTACTGTGCTTATTTTAAGCTTATCTAGGCACACTTTAGTTAAAATGTTATTGCTTTATGCTCATGAACCTTTCCCAACTGCTTTTTGTTCATATCAGTTCATAAATGGGTGTTTGGTTGAGTGCTTATTGAGGTCCCAAGTTTTAAAGGGTGTTTGATCTTTCTGTCCAAATCAGTGGGCAATAAGCTGTGAAAACAGCTTATTGTGTGTTTTTCATCAACAAAGTTTTTACAAAACTTACTTGTTTTGATTGCATTTTTAACCTCCAAAAGAAAAAATCAAGAAAAAAAATGATTTTGCAAAAAGGGAGAGGCAGGGGTCGAACCTGAGACCTCTCCCTTATGAGAGCGTTTGTGTGTACCTGTATGACCAGCGCCCTTGGGACTTCTTTCGTTTAAACTTTGCAACTTTTATTACTTAAGGACGTTTTAGTCAGTTTTGCTTTTAAGCTTATTCTAGCTTATTTTGAGCTTATTTCCAAAGCGACCTACTGTTTTCTCATTTTTCACAGATTAAGCATAACTCAAAGTACTTTCTATGAATTTTTCAGATTTTTCCAAAATGTTTTAGTATTTTTAATAATTTAATTAGTGTTATTTGGTTTTTAATTCGTAATAAATAATTTAAGAGTCGAAAAAATACCCGGCTTTTTCCTAAAATTTTCTTTTGTCATATAGTAGGTAAGAAAATTGTTTTTATACTTGTAGGACTTTTATTTCTTAAATTTTACGTTTTTGCTTGCGCACTCGCGTAATTTTTATAAATAACGTACGTTTTCATTTTAAGTTACGTTTTTAGGTAATTTAAGTTTAAGTTTTAGTTAAAATAGTTTATTTAAGTCATTTTTTTTTATAAAATCACAAAAACATCATTGTAAAAATAGTGATAGCGTTTATTTAATATTTTTTATCTTTTTAATTCTCTTTAATTTGCATTTAAGCCTCTGTAATTTATTTACTTTTTCTTTAGTTATAATCAATCAAATCTCTTTTCCCGTTCAAATCTTCTCGATCACTATACGTTTGACTATTCTCGCACAGCTCGTTGGGACTTAACGACCTGGGGAAACACTATACTCTCCTGATCTTCATTGCATTTGCTTCTGAGCTGTTTTAATTTTCTTACGGTCGGCCATTCACAAGTGGCCGGCTTGAGTGAGAAAACTTGACCGTTCAGGAGCGAATCAAATTTTGGCGCCGCTGCCGGGGAGCAGTGCTAATAGTCTTACGTTTAGCAGATTAGTGATTTGAATATTCACTCCTTGTTCATACCATCTGTATGTATTTATATTTTCTTATAAAAATCAAAACCCCAAAAAGATTTTCATTCTTTGTTTTTACAACATGTTTTTCAAAAATACCAAAAATATTCCTCTTTACCCTCTTACACTTTTTGATTCTTTATCCCTTTACCCTCTATCCATTTGATTCTAACTTCTTCTATTCTCATGGAATCTCTCGACTACGACGAATTCTGGGACGAAGTTGAAAAACGTGATGCTTTATCACAAATGTCAAGAATTCGTGTTGTTCGTGATGATCCATTAATTCTGCTTAGGGAAATGGAAAGAGAAACCGGGGTGACAAAGGACCAGGTACTTCCCTCTAATGATGGAAGTGCTAAATACGTCCAACCTATGGTTATCCAAAGATCTAACCCCTCAATTGCTCCTAAGCCGTCTAGAATTGATCCTAAACTTTCACGATTTACGGTTAAAAGCAAGCATGCAGAATTTAGACCGGTGACTAGCAAGAATGACTTTCCTAATCTTCACGTTTCTCAAGAACCAGAACCGGAGACCATAACGGAAGTGGTGGAAATTGCTAGCTCTCAGAGCACACCACTTGACCCACCTCCGGATTTTTCAAAATGTTCTTCGAGACTTGATAGTCATTCGGATTACCATGTTGGTTTTGTTGATTCTTTGAATAAACCGATTCCTTCTCATAACTCTCAAATAGAATCGTTTATTCCTTGTGTCGGTTGTGGTGAGCCTCTTTATGGTTCACCCTGTCGTTGGTGTACGTGTGTACAATGTGGTAATGATATTCGTAACGGGAGTTGTTTGTTTTGTGGTTCGAGGAATTCATTTGATTATGATCCTAATCAGAACTCATTTAACGACCCCTCAAATTTCTCCAATTACCCACCACAGCCCGACCTATCTTCATATAACCAACGTAACTGCTGTGAATTTTGTGGAGGTCCTCACCAAGGATTTGAGTGTCAATCCGGAAACGCGTTTGTCTATGAACAGTTTTCCGGTGATGCTCAGAACTTTGGTTATGACCAATATCCATTTGATTCACCTATCCAGGATCAACAGTTTCTTGTTGTGAGAACTGTGGAGGTTCCCATTTCAGCTCTGATTGTCAAACAGGGAATCCATTTCCTTGTAACAATTACGACTATCCATATCACGACCAACCTCCACAGTGCCAAATGACTCAAACTCCTCAGCAAACCCAACAAGACACTTTTCTAGATCTTCTGGAGTCAGTGAAAAGAACTGAGGAGTTGAGAAAAACAGCACTTCATAATATTCCCAGTTTTTCTTGTATATATTGTGAGGGTCCTCATGATGATTATCAATGTCAACCTTCCGGTTTTGACAAATCTCCACTCCCACAATGTCCTATCATTCAAAATTCACATGAGAAATCCATGGAAGAATTGCTAGCTGAAGAGCAGGCTGCTAAAATAAATTCCCAAATTGCTTTTGAAAAATCTATTAGGGAATCAATTGCAAAAGAAAAAGCAGCCAGATCTAGCTCTCAATTTCGTTTTATTCCGGATGACAGTGATGATGAGGATACACTTGATTCATCAAGTTCATCAGATGATATCCCAGCAGTTGAGATTCATTCTCAAACAACTGCTATCACACCGAAGCTCCCACTCACTCTCTGAACATGGGGGACGAGCATCTTGACACTGTTCTCAAAAGGAATCGGACAAAGTCATAAAGTCTAGTGTTGAGAACCTTGTCCCAATCCCGAGAGAGTCACAGGGAACTTCTGATCATATGTGTGATTCTCCTTCCCCTCTTGAGTGTTCAAAAGATCATTTTGAAACTTTCTCCGATGTTAGCGACGATTGTACTTCTCATGGAAACATCGAGTATGTTGAGGCATCACTCTCACAGTCTGATGATGATCATCCTCTTGAGGAGTTCACCGATGAGCTCACTCACACCAATCCACTTTCATCGGAAAGTAATGATAGTATTTCTGATTTCAAAGCCGATCTGGGAGAGACTGAAAGTCTCCTTGATAATGATCGTTCACTCACTTCTTATCCTAACAGTCCAATAGAGAATGTTGATCACTTTGTTCCCGAAACATTCAAAACTACTTTCACCAATCCTCTATTTGAATTCGACTCTGAATTCACTTTAAATTCTGAGAATCCACTCTTTGATACTCAGATTGAGGATAGTGATGAGTCTACAGTGGAACAAGAATTCACAGATTTACATCTTGTGATTGATTCTCTTCACGAGGAGTTCGCCGGTGAACTCACTGTTATCATATCTCCACCAGAGTATGATAACTTCTACTTTGATCTAGATACACCCGGGATATGTCTAGACCAATTGAGCTTAAAAAATGAAATTCATGCTATCATGAATTCCCCTTCTGATGATGATGAGTTAGTCAAGATTATTATCATGATTTTCTATCTCTTCTTCACCTATCCCGTGGCTTCTCCTATTCTTCACTCCTTCGGGAATGAAGACATTATCTTTGACCCAGGCATTTCCATGTACCATTTGTGAGCCGGGTCTGTCTGTCTGTATCTCATCGGTGTGGAACTTTCACGTACTTCAATGTTTATCCAAACATCTTGAATGAAAGTCCGATGGAGATTGTTTCTTCTACTTTGCTTCCCCATGAACCAATTAATTCGGGGTTGAGTTAAGCTAGCGACTCGGTAATCAAAAACAGTAGTTAAACATGGGTTTTCACCCGTGTGTACCACCCTAGTGTGGGGGAGATGCCCCACATGTTGTATATAAATCTAAAAAATGAATGAATGAATGAAAATTGTAAATATTAAAAAAGAGAATAATTGTTGTGTTTCTACACTTAGCTAGTAATGTTATCTTTTTACGTTCTAAGTTTCGGCATAACAGCCGGTACTTTGAATATTGAGGACAATATTCATTTCTAAGTGTGGGGGGGAAATTCTGGCGAATTTTGATCATAAATGTACCCTTTTAGTCCCTTTTTCCCCCAAAATGGCCAAATTTAAAAAAAAAAAATTAGTGGAAGTACTATGTACTAAACACAACAAATGGTAATCAGTCCACCATGTCTAATAAACATAAGGACTGGCTAATCCAAGAGCAAACGGCTCTTGGTAAAGATATCTCAAATCCGTTGACGGCTTGCAATTTGCCCAAAATTGTATGGTATTCAGCTCACCATATCCTAAAAAGTGAAGAGTTGG
Organism: Chrysanthemum makinoi; assembly: GCA_910596185.1. Lineage (NCBI taxonomy): Eukaryota > Viridiplantae > Streptophyta > Magnoliopsida > Asterales > Asteraceae > Chrysanthemum > Chrysanthemum makinoi. Next base: position 129,913,644 of record OU343224.1, on the reverse strand, counting down.
CTAGCCCGCAAGTTTATGGCTTGTGGTAAAGGCAGTGGAAAAATCATAATTGGTAATCAGCTCACCAAAGATAATATTGATAATTTATCTAAGAGTTGGCTAGTCCAGAAGCAAACGGCTTCCGGTGAAGACGAATCAAATCCGTTTACAGCTTATGATTTGCTCAAAATCATTTGGTTATCATTGTACCAAGGTTCTTACTTGAACTGAAACAACTGGCTACTCCAGAAGTAATGGCTTTTGGTAAAGAGATGAAAATCCATTAAATTTTTCTTAAAACATTGCTAGGGACTAGCAATATCTTAGTGTGGGGGATTGATGAGTGTGTAAATACTCATCATTTTTGTACCATTTAAACTGCAAAAACATCTGAAAACACTCAGAAATGCATCAAAATGATAAAAATATCACAAATAAGTGTTTTATGTGTTTTAAATGCAAAAATATCAAAATCTGGTGAAAAACATATCAAGTTTGCATAATTGGCAGTTTTAGTCCCCCAAGTTTCAAAAGTTGTCAAAAACAGTCCCTGGTAAAACAAAATAAAGAAAAATGTTATTCAAGGTCCCTGAAATATTTTAAATTGTCAAAAATGGTCCTTGAATAAATCTTTTGTTAAATGGCAGAAAAGGTCCCTGAACTTTCATAAAATGTCAAGTTTGGTCCCTGGAAAATTGAAAATGTCAAAACTGGTCCTTGTACTATTGAAGCTTGTCAATTTTGATCCCTTGTGTGAACTTTGGAAAATGGCAGAAATGGTCCTTCAAAAATCAGAAATTGCAAAGTTAGTCCTTGTTATTTAAATACTAATCCCATGACCCTTTGTGTATTTTGACCCTGCCTTATAACCATTGTGACCCTGCCTTTAAACCCTTGACCCTTCCTGTTTTTGAACCCTTGGTCAACCCAAGTCAAACAAACAGACTTTTCCCTCTCACCACTGTACACCTCCTTCCCCACTTGTCTAGCCCTGCAACCTCACCTTTTCCTCTCCCATCACCTGCAACCCTTATCCTCAACCCTCCTCATCATCATACCTAGCCACCCCCCCCCCTAGTTGCAGTCTAAAAGTCCACAGAGGTCAAATTACCCTTTTCCCGCCAAAACCAAGTGAATGGCCAAAGTCCACAAAACTCATCCATTGGCTCAATAAAGTGGTGGGATTTGATCAAGAGGACACGTGGAAGATTTTTGGGTATAAAAGAGGGAAGAAGAAGCAATAACCAGTAGTAGTTAGTTTTTAATTTTCATTGTATGTCGTTTTTTTCCTTAAACTGTTTTAATTAGCTTTTGAAATGTAATCCTAAGCTTTTATGTATTAAACATAAGCTACTTACTCATTGCAACTCATTTCAAGTATCAATTTAAAGTTTCACTTCAGTTTCAAGTTTTTATGTACACTATTTGAAATTTCAAATTCAAACTCTATTGTCCTAGCTTCTAATAACTTATATTTAAGTACAAATAAGCTCACTTAAGCTTATTATAGCCTTTGGAAAGCTTGGAAAACAGGTTCAATCAAATATGGTGTATGGTCAACAAAAGTCAACATAAGTCAAACTCAGAAGTCAAAGTTATTTGTGGTTACATCCTTGATTCACTGGTTTTCAAGTTCAGTTTGATGTTAAAATCTTTACATCAATTCAGTTTAAGCCTAAAATCATCTTAGTTTCATAAAAAAATTGTTTGTAGTCACTTTGAAGGGGTGTTTGGTTTAAGTAGTTATTCACTTTCAAAACTGTCCCAAATGTTAAAAATCAGTTGAGTGAATCTCTCTTAAGTATAGATAGGAAAGTCCAGTCACAACTTTGCATACTTACTCATTAAAAAGTCAATTTCCTTTTAATCTTCATAGCAGTTAGTATTAGGACTGTTTAGGCTAGAGCAATCTTAGAGTTAGGTGCACAAGTTGATTATTAAGTTTCATTAAGTCTTATAACCACTTAATATTACAATTTTAGTCATTAGTTTAAGATCAAACTTCATTTTAGTCCACCCTTCAAGGAATGAAAAAGTCAAAATTTTCTTCTAACTAGAAGTTGTCAAATTTTTGCATAGCAGTTTTAGTGTAGTTTTAGTTAAGTTAAAAAATTATAAAAAATAAAAATCACAAGTCAACCAGCTTGTTTAACTGTGGTCAAAAGAAAAAAATTCAAAAAAAATGTTTTACTAAGTCTGCTAATGGTTCAAAGTGGGTGGTTTGGGCATTTACTTGTTCTGTGCAGGGGTGTGCTGTCCACAAGGGTTTTTCTCAGCTTATTAATCAGCTGCAAATAGCTTATTGAGGGTGTCTATTGGGGGAAATAGCAAGTGGGCTAGGTGTGCTTCAAGAAGCTAGAAGCTCAGGTCCCAGCTCACTTTCTAGCTTATCTCAAATAAGCTCCAAAGTGAGCACCATTAAACTGGTGTGCTGCAAACCACCATAGCAGCTAAGTCAATGTCCAAGTGCTTTTTGATTTCTAGATTAGCTTATTCAGATACTTAGGTGCATTTAGTATAATTAGCCTAGGTTTAGTGTAATTTCAGCTTAGCTAAGTGCTTATTTGTTACTTATTTGCTTGTTTGCTCTCTTTCCTTTAGTATTAGACCCCCTAGCTTATTTTCTCTTGCCCACTGTTTTCCCCTTTTTACTGTGCTTATTTTAAGCTTACTAGGCACACTTTAGTTAAAATGTTATTGCTTTATGCTCATGAACCTTTCCCAACTGCTTTTTGTTCATATCAGTTCATAAATGGGTGTTTGGTTGAGTGCTTATTGAGGTCCCAAGTTTTAAAGGGTGTTTGATCTTTCTGTCCAAATCAGTGGGCAATAAGCTGTGAAAACAGCTTATTGTGTGTTTTTCATCAACAAAGTTTTTTCAAAACTTTCTTGTTTTGATTGCATTTTTAACCTCCAAAAGAAAAAATCAAGAAAAAAAATGATTTTGCAAAAAGGGAGAGGCAGGGGTCGAACCTGAGACCTCTACCTTATGAGAGCGTTTGTGTGTACCTGTATGACCAGCGCCCTTGGGACTTCTTTCGTTTAAACTTTGCAACTTTTATTACTTAAGGACGTTTTAGTCAGTTTTGCTTTTAAGCTTATTCTAGCTTATTTTGAGCTTATTTCCAAAGCGACCTACTGTTTTCTCATTTTTCACAGATTAAGCATAACTCAAAGTACTTTCTATGAATTTTTCAGATTTTTCCAAAATGTTTTAGTATTTTTAATAATTTAATTAGTGTTATTTGGTTTTTAATTCGTAATAAATAATTTAAGAGTCGAAAAATACCCGGCTTTTTCCTAAAATTTTCTTTTGTCATATAGTAGGTAAGAAAATTGTTTTTATACTTGTAGGACTTTTATTTCTTAAATTTTACGTTTTTGCTTGCGCACTCGCGTAATTTTTATAAATAACGTACGTTTTCATTTTAAGTTTAAGTTTTAGTTAAAATAGTTTATTTAAGTCATTTTTTTTATAAAATCACAAAAACATCATTGTAAAAATAGTGATAGCGTTTATTTAATATTTTTTATCTTTTTAATTCTCTTTAATTTGCATTTAAGCCTCTGTAATTTATTTACTTTTTCTTTAGTTATAATCAATCAAATCTCTTTTCCCGTTCAAATCTTCTCGATCACTATACGTTTGACTATTCTCGCACAGCTCGTTGGGACTTAACGACCTGGGGAAACACTATACTCTCCTGATCTTCATTGCATTTGCTTCTGAGCTGTTTTAATTTTCTTACGGTCGGCCATTCACAAGTAGCCGGCTTGAGTGAGAAAACTTGACCGTTCAGGAGCGAATCATTTGTATAGCTTAAAATGCCTAAAAGTCACATAATCGTCTAGAGGATGGAAGGCACGGAGAACGGAAGGCTATAAAATGTTTTTGTTTGTAAAAGTAGTTATAGTTTAATTCTCGATTAGACCCGTTTCTCTATAATTGTGGCTTTGATACCAATCTATAACACCCCCAATTTCGTGATACGCAGCGGAATTCAAACTGGGTGTTACTTCATGGCACAACAGTCATAACAGTAGAAAACAATCTCTAAAGGAGTCGTTTAAAAAGATTTATTATTCGATTTATATAAATATCAGAGTTTACAAAAAATGAGGTCCCAAATGGTTCCATGTTTACAAAATACATTAAATTGATTTTCGAACGATAATAAAATTTATAGCTTTCTTGAGTATCCGTGCTCCTCCGTGCCAGCCTCGTACAATATGGACCTGAATACATGCTTAAAACTGTCAACACAAAGGTTGAATGAAATTTATAGAGTTTAGGAAATCAGTTGAACACATAATGTTTGTAGTGTGAGTTATAAATTCACACCAATGGTTTAAAAACAAAAACAGATATTATTGCACTAAGCTCATGATACCGAAAACGTTAACAGCTTGTCAATAGAAATTGATATAATAGTAACAGTTACCCTAATAGGTAATTTGCCAATAAACCTATAGATCTTCAAATATAGTGCGTTTGTATGCCTACCCGGTCAATACAAACGGGATTCGTCAATCCCAATAGGCCTATCCACAATATTCGCGTTCACTTGCAAGTGATTAATGGTTCATGATAGTAGGGACTTAAGATTGGCAATAGTGGTACTTAGTGCAAATAATACATTCAGATAAGCATACAGTTTGAAGGCAATGTGTTCGATTTAAAATAAAGCATGTATCTCCCCCAAGGGTTTGTAAAACACTTAAGTAATAGAAAGTGGGGCTATAAACTCACCTCAGAGTAAACGATATCAATGTATAATGAGAATGATGGATATGCCATGAGAACTTCTACAAGCAACCTAGAATAGGATGTTGCGACTTAGTTTTGAAATAATGATGAGAAAGAAATAACAAACCTATATACGTCTCTATGTTGATCATGATGTAGTACATGGTTTTTGTGTATGTTGTTTATAGAAATGCTCTAGTTGTGAAAACGTATTTAGTTTATATATATCGTACTACCGTTCGGGCCATCATAATTCAGAGGTCATGCAGTAAACATTCGAGGAGCTAGGACACTTTAAATCGTAAATCCAGCAACTCGTCGATACGTTTTACTCAAATGAAACCCCTCACATAAAGCTCCCTAGTATTGTAGCACTTAGTAGATAAAACATATGTTTCGTTTATATATCATAAGTGTCATATGGTTTGTAAGCATAAGTTACAAGGTTGTTTGGTTATGATTAGGAATCATAATGGTTATTACAAGTATCGTCATAATTTATGTCACAAGTGTTTAAAGAAAAGTTTACAAGTTTCTAAATTGTAAAGTTGGTTATTACAAGTATAGTTTCTTGGTTTATCGAGGGAGTAGATCCAAATTGTATTGTATACATTTAGGTTTGTCAAGGCTAAGGCCTTTGGTTTACGGTCTCGGCTTAGGAAGCCTTGAGGCTTTAGCCATGGCCTTGCCGTGGCTTTGGTCTTGACCATCATGGTCTTGAGACTCAGTCTTGACCTTAGCCGTAGCCGTGGTCTTGGCTTATGGCCATTAGGCCTCTTGGTTTGCTTTTAGTTGTGACAAAAGTATAGTTGTAAGACTATATAAAGGGGCAGTTTCTGTTTTTGAAAGATAATGGCCTATTTATGCGTTTTCAAGGTCCAATCTTCTTTGCTTTTAAAGGAAAACGTTGTTCCGGACAACTTTTGTGTTTTAAATTTTTGATGATTCGGACCAGAAGTACCACTTTTAAAACGGCAGAACCAAAATAGTTTCAATATGGCAGTTTTGGCTTTTTAGTTTCGCTAACTTCTTTTGACTTTAACTTTTGACTCGTTTGTCCATTTCGGGTGATTCAAGTTGCTATGTCTACCTTTTTATCTTGTCTACCATAGTATATAAGTTATAAAGTCCCTAGATTACTGATTTTAATGGTCTCAAATGTGTAGAATATGACTAGTTTACTAGTTTGTTACTTTTATGACAATATGTAAATTAAAACATGTGATTGAGTATATGTACATCATGAATCAACATAGTAACTATATATATAGCATGAAATAGTTAAGATTATGAATAATAAAGATGAGATGATGGTGGTGATAAGTTGCTTACAACTTTTGGCTTTCAATAAAGAAAGGAGTAACTTAGTAAGGATAGGACTTTGATTGATCACTTAAGACTTTGGATTGAGCGAGCTTTCCACACCTTGGCACCCTTGCAAACTTGAAGAGTTGGTGATGAAGTACTAAGTGACTTGAGTTGATTTAAACTCAAGAAGATCACTTAAACTTGCTAGAGATTTGATGAAGTAGCTTGATCTTTGGAACTTCTTTGCATAAACTTGGAGTTTAAAGATCAAATGATGGAAGATATGATGGATTTAAGCTATGAACGACCCAAAACCGCTTTTGAAGGTCTTTAGGATGTATTTCACTTCCTATTTATAGGAGGGTAAGTTTGGTTAACCATATATTGGGTTAAATATTAACCATGGTTAAGTTAGGACACATGTAATGATCTAAATGAACCATGGTTAGGATGATGCCACCAAAATGATGACTCCCCCCCCCCCCAGAGGCTGTCACAATTGGTGACAAGGCTTAGATGATAAGTCTTGATCTTATCTTGAGTTTAGAGTAAGATTTGGTTCCGTTAAATGCCAACCGTAAGTCGTTAAGCCATAAAACGTAAAACTGGGTATCGTAAAAATACGAAACTTGCAGGAATGATGAGACTCATCATTATACTCTATCTAAAAATATAAAATGGGTGATAAGTCTCATTGGGTGCAAAAACGCTGCTTAAAGCTGGAAATACGGGTCAAAAACGCGTAATTCGCAGTTTATCAGAAAAGAAAGAAATTTCAGGGAAACGATCGTGAATTTATTTAGAAACACAGTGCAGGAATCGTTAAGCCTGGATGTAAGTAGAATTGTTTAAAACGTAAGTTTAGTTTCGTTCAGCGCAGGGTTTATTTGGTAACATAAAAATAAATCTTAAAAATTCTCAAATTAATCATGAGTGATCTAAAAATTCATCTGATGAGAGGAAAATTGTCAGAGTTGATTTTCGTTATGCGCGTGATGTTTAAACGGTGTACCGACCAAAATGAAACTTTATAACGATGTTTTCTTAATAACTTTTGCGAAGATGATCTAACGATTGTCAAACTCTCAGGTCATTACTAAAATAATTTATCTTACGAGAATGTGAAATAAAAAATTTACGGGATGAATAGTGATAGTGAATAGTAAATGTGAATAGTAAATTCTCGAAAATGAAAAGTAACCTAAAAATGCGGGTGGTTACATTATCGAATTCGTCAACTCGATAAACTCAATTATTTATTCGTGTCGCTTATTATCCCATAAACCGGTCGCATCCTAACGAGTCATAAGGATAATTCACCCATTAATATTGTTATCCAACGTGCCTAACGGGATCTTATTAGATTCGTCAACCTAATAAGTCCATCATCCATGTGGATCGACACTATTAATGTTAGGTCATCCGTAACCCATGCACACAACGTAAATAAATGAATACTTAAAAATAGTATTAAATGCTCATAAATAACACATTTCGATAAAGGTGTACTTGAAACATTAAATACTTATTTATTAGAAACCTTTCCATTTTTAGTCGTTATTTTCTATTTAAAATAGTAAATAACAAGACAAGTCTTGTTATCGATATTTTTGGTATAAAAGTCTTTTTATTATTTATGTTTCATACTTTATTAGCATTTTCATATATATATATATATATATATATATATATATATTTCATCAATTTCAATATTAGTCTCATATCATTATCCGTTTCGAGTCCACAAGCACGAGGCATGACTTCTTGGCTTTTAATCAATCAATAGTCCAAACTATACTAATGTCCATGTTACGGCGTTGTTGGGGTAAACTATTGACTAAAATGTCAAAGTAACACCGACGTCACTCAAAGTTGACAATTTATATATTAAGTTCAAATAAAAGTCATAATAGTGCAATTCAATCTCAAATCAACCCAAATCAATCTCGCCAACCAATCAACCAACCAAAAATACCCGAAACCAATGTTATGACCCTAATGGTCATGACACGGTCATGGTTAAGACCACGTGAACCAAACAAGCTCTAGAAGCTTTTCAGCTCCACGCGTCTCATCCAAACACCAACAACATCAACCCACAAGCTACCACAACGACCCGACCCGGACCCTTGGTCCAAGTGGATCACATACGCCACCCAACCATGACCATCGTGGTTCATGGTAGCTTGTACGCCCCATCCACACATCCAAACACTCCCCAAGTCACTTCTACTACAACTAAACACAATCAATCAACCTCCAATCATTAACCAAACATCAAACCCATCAACTATTCCAAATAAAAAACATGAAACATGACCTAAAATGTAAAAACCCAATAATATGATACACCACATGATACCAAATCACTAGCTTCATGTTTATTTAAGTGTAAATTAGTTTTAATCCCATGTTTAAACCAAAACCCCTAAAATTCGTCCCATGTACGAGCCTAAGGAGACCCATATGTGGCTTCTTATGGCCAAAACAAGCTTGACCCATGTTCCATTTACCTTTTTACAACCCGATCTACAAGATTTAATGAAAACCCTAGAATCACGAATCTTATTTTCAAGATTTGGAGGTGTTAACGTAGGTTTTTGTGAGAGTTTTATATATGGATGGAAAGAGGAAAGAGACATCTACAAAATGGTGGTGGAGGTGTAATGTCACTCGCCGGAAGTTTTCCGGAATTTGGCCGGAAAGGTGGCGGCGTGTGGTGGTGGTATTTTAGGGTTAGGGTTTTGTTTGGTGGAGGAGAGAGAGAGTAGAGAGAGAAAGTTATGTGTGTGTTTTTTTAGTGAGAGAGGTAAATGGGAAAAATGAGGGTGAGTTGGAGCTTTTATACATGGATAGGAGGGACTAACATAAAAATGAGAGGGTAGGGGGTGGTCGGCTCAAGCAAAAAGGGAGGGGCCGAAGCCGTCATTTTTTTCGTAAACTATCATGTTTACCCATTCCCGAGTTCATATATTGTCCTACGAGTGTCCCACGACGTTCATTCGACTTTCTATTATCTTTATTTATGTTTTTCCATGAGTTTTGACTATTTATTTGCTAATTTTCGAGTTACGGTCTAAATGTTACGTTATTTCTCGTTTTAGGCTTTTATAGTGCCGAATCGAATAGTGCCTATAAAAAAGAGTTAAAAATCACACGATAAGTCATCCAATAATAAAATAAATCATAAAAACCAATAAACGATATCAAATCAAGTCATGGTCGATGAAAATAGTGATAAAGGAAAAAGCTCGGTTTAGTTTAACGTAATGCCATTACCTAAAATAGACTCCCTAAATTGCCAGTTGTCACAGCCTCCTAGCCTCAGAAGAAACCCGTCCCGGGTTTCACTCCGAGTTGCTTGATGTCATGAAGAGTTCAGGATACTTCTTACAGAATACATCCTCACGTTCCCAAGTGAACTCCGGTCCATGTCGGGAGTTCCAACGAACTTTGATAATCGGAATACGGCTATGCTTCAGCCGTTTAATCTCACGATCCATGATCTCAATCGGTTCCTCAACTAAATTCAATTTCTCATCAATTCGTATATCTCTTAAAGGCACAACTAGGTTTTCCTCCGAAAGACATTTCTTAAGGTTACTAACATGAAATACATTGTGTACACTACTCAATTCCGATGGTAGCTCAAGGCGGTAAGCTACTGGTCTGACTCTTTCCAGGATTGGAAAGGGACAAATATATCGGGGATTGAGTTTTCCACGCTTTTCAAAAAGAATCACTCCTTTCCAAGGAGAAACCTTTAACATAACACGATCTCCAACCTGAAATTCTAAAGGTTTACGTCTCTTATCGACATAACTCTTTTGTCTATCACGAGCGGTTTGCAAACGGTTACGAATCTAAAGTATTTTCACAGTGGTTTCTAGGATTAGTTCGGGACCGGTTAGTTGACTCTCGCCAACTTTATCCCAACAAACAAGAGAACGACATTTTCGGACATAGAGTGCTTCAAATGCAGCGGCCTTAATGCTTGAATGATAACTATTGTTGTAGGAGAATTCGGCCAAAGGGAGATATCTCTCCCAGCCTTTGCCAAAATCAATGACACATGCTCTAAGCATATCCCCTAAGGTCTGAATGGTTCTCTTGCTCTGACCATCAGTTTGAGGATGATATGCAGTGCTCATATCTAAGTTTGTTCCTAACTCCGACTGTAAGGATCTCCAGAAGTGGGATGTATAACGGCTATCTCAGTCGGAAATGATAGATACCTGTACTCCATGACGCGATACTATCTCCTTAATGTACAGTCGAGCGAGCTTTCCGAGGCTATCGACCTCGCTAATGGCTAAGAAGTGAGCAGACTTAGTCAAACGATCTACTATTACCCTGATAGCGTCATTGCCGCTAGATGTTCTTGGTAATTTGGTGATAAAGTCCATGGTAATTCGCTCCCATTTCCATTCTGGGAGTTCGGGTTGAACTAAGAGTCTTGAGGGTTTCCGGTGTTCGGCCTTTACCTTAGAACAAGACAAGCACCAACTGACATACTGAGTGTTAGAATCGATGCTCTAGGTTGTTTAGACCTTATCTAGGATTATCAATAAAGCACAAATAACAATGAACAATATATATATATGCACAGCGGAATAATCAAACTATCATTGTTATTATTAAGGTTTCTTCGTCATCATCATGTGTTCTACAAAACACATCTACAGCCCCAATCCTAGACAATCAACTCTAAGACGATTACAATCTAACAGGGATCAATGATCCTTGAGGCTAAACACTATATGTCGACATTCACCAAAACCCTAGGCACCCCACGCCTGGGTTTTCCCACACACACACACCTTTGGTGTTTTACATTTTGACACACATAAAACCTAATTCCCTGTATCTCTTTATATAATAGAGATACTAGGGTTACAAATACTACAAGGGACTAGATAATAAATACTTCTTTGCCAAGTAGGTCCCTTGTCTTTCTTTGTCTTCAATATTCCTTCATCTTTCATGTATTTTGTCTTATCAACTTTAAATATAGTTCCCAACAATCTTCCCCTAATTGATAATGACAAAACCAAATAAGCACGAACAAGTATGTCATGAAAGATAAACAAACTTCCCCTTAAACATGCAATCACCAAGAATCTTCAAGTTGCAGCTTCCAAGTACTTCTTCCCCTTTTTGTCATAATCCACTAGGAGAACCGCGAATATAAGCAACTTTGATCTTAACTATCACAAATCATCACCACACTTCCAATTCAGCCATCTAATGTCTCAAGTTACCCACCATGAAGTCTTCCGCAACTAAAAATGAACTTAAGACACTAGATACTTAAACTAAAAGTAATAATAATGAATTACAAGAGTAAAAATCTTCCCCTCGAATGATGCATGTAGATGGTTAAACATTTAATCAATAAGCTTCCCCTAAAAATATGTTTACCATCTCTTGAATCTTCAATTCTGTAAGCTCCTTGTAATGATCACTTGTGAAGAAAATCAAATATAACGAATTTGTTGAAGAAGTAGAATATCCCAAACTTGTGTCTTATGTCTTGTACTATCCACGTGACGTTGAACTTATACCACAACAAAAATATAAGTAGATCGCAACCTCTTGACAAAATCCTCATTTTAAATGAGACACTGAGCAATACAATGTAACTCCTTTAAGTGGTAGTTAACTAGGTCTTCATCCATCCACCACTTGACCTATGAAAACTAGATTTTGCAAGTCTTCGTCAACATCCTTTAAGCACGAAAAAGTTATCTACAAAGTGTAACACCCACTTTGAGATATGATAATAACACAAACCTGTGAAACTCAACTACAACATCATATTAGTGATAATTAACCTTCTTTGTAATCAATAATGCAATAAATCCAAACATGAGCTTTTTGACGTTTAAGAACAAATAACCAAAATCCAAACACCATGTTTGACTTCCCCTCAAGTCCAAAACTCCTCGTGTGTGTGAACCAAACCAAAGCATGATCTAAAATAAGCCACCTGTGTGTTCTCCGACATCTTCCAATAAACACATATCATGCACAAACAGTAACCATATAAATGTCATGTGTATACACAAATCAATTTATCACAAACAAAAGAAATTGTATCACATGATTAGTCATTGTTTTCTTTCCACCGTCCCACCAATAAAAAACATTCACCTTTTTTAAAATATGCGTGCACCATCTCGTATATTTCACGTATATATCATGTGCACGTATAACAATCACCATGTCACAAACTGTCTTTGACCCACCCAAAATACCAAACATTGAAACCCACGTATGTGATCATGCAGCCAATAATAAATTACCTTGAAGCTACTTCACATTCCTTTATAAGATATACGCTTTTTAAGATAGCAGTAGTTAACTAACCATATCGAGCAATAGCATAGCAGCAGTTATTATCAAAGAAGTAGCGGCAGATTCCGATTTAGATTAGACGCAGTTACAGTTACAGTAGGTCCAATAAGAGTACCATCAGTAGTTTCAGCTTGCGTTCAATCAACAGCAGATAAATAAGTACGAGCAGCAGAATCACGCAACGATCAGTGGTATCAAGATAATATGGCAGTGGTTACGAGTATGCTAGAAGTGGAAACCATATGAAAGGCAGTGGAAATGATCAAGCGTAGCAGTGGTAACGAGCAACGAGCAGTGGAAACGGATAAGGTACCAGTGGTAACGAGTTCTACAAGTAGTGGAAACATATCGTGCGAACAGTGGTAACCAACCGATAACCCAAGCAGTTGAAACACGAACATACAAACAGTGGAAATGAGTAAAGCTTTTAAGAATAAGCGTACTTCTCACACCTTTACTCCTTGTTCCAGTAACCCTACATATCAACCTCACTTGCTTCATTACCCTAGACATACAATACAAAGATCAGTAGTAACAGTGCTCCGTCATTACCAATCCAAACATCATCATGAGTAGAAACAAATGACAACCTTAATCCTCATATAAAAAGTTGAACATGATATATTTAATATATCATGCACATGTAAGCAAATTATGAGAATCTGAATATAATAGTCATGCCCATGTGAAGAATCAATGAACCACCGACTAATTTAATATAAATCAGATCAGTACGAGGTTAGCATTATGAAACCATCCACATGCACTAGGAGACAATCATAATTTTGAAGTGATATTCAATGAGAAATCGTTAAGTGATTTTGCTTTAGCCAAAGAGAATAACCAATTTAAATCTGTGTAAAGAAAACCCTAAAATTCGACATTAATACCTCCTTTAGCAGCCAACTTAGACAGCGAATAACTTTCGCATAAAAACTCAGATCGACGATCCCTTCAGTGGAAAGTTAGATGATTATACAGAGAACGTCCACCTAAAATTTCAACCCGATCCAACGGTTAACGAAAAAGTTATACCTGTTTGAAAACTGACCTGCAGAAGCATTACGAAAAATTTTCTCAGAATCGAATTTTTCTTCTTTTCGCCATTCTCTTCGAGAAACCTTGTAGATCCTAGATATCAAGAGCCACCCGCTCTGATACCACATGTTAGAATCGATGCTCTAGGTTGTTTAGACCTTATCTAGGATTATCAATAAAGCACAAATAACAATAAACAATATATATATATATGCACAGCGGAATAATCAAACTATCGTTGTTATTATTAAGGTTTCTTCGTCATCATCATGTGTTCTACAAAACACATCTACAGCCCCAATCCTAGACGATCAACTCTAAGACGGTTACAATCTAACAGGGATCAATGATCCTTGAGGCTAAACACTATAATCGACATTCACCAAAACCCTAGGCACCCCACGCCTGGGTTTTCCCACACACACACCTTTGGTGTTTTACATTTTGACACACATAAAACCTAATTCCCTGTATCTCTTTATATAATAGAGATACTAGGGTTACAAATACTACAAGGGACTAGATAATAAATACTTCTTTGCCAAGTAGGTCCCTTGTCTTTCTTTGTCTTCAATAGTCCTTCATCTTTCATGTATTTTGTCTTATCAACTTTAAATATAGTTCCCAACACTGAGTTATGTCGGCTTTGATGTCAGACCACCAGTAGAGTATCTTCAAATCTTGATACATCTTATTGGCTCTGGGATGAATAGAGTATTTTGACTTATGTGACTCATGCATAATCAACTCACGGATTCCACCATGAAATGGTATATAGCTTCTGTCTCTGAAGCATAAGGTTCCGTCGGAACACTTCAAAAGCCGTTTACACTTTCTACCATTCCATGCAGATTCTCATAAGGACGGTTCTCTTTCGTCAATGCCGAAGCTTGGGTGGCTAAGATTTGAGATGGTAGAGGCGAAATAATGGTCATTCCTAGGGATCGAGTGAGTAAAGGTGGAATGTTCTCCTTACGACTAAGTGCATCAGCAACAACATTGGCCTTACCAGGATGATAACGAATCTCACAGTCATAATCACTGAGCAACTCTAACCAACGACGCTGTCTCATATTCAGCTCCTTCTGATAAGATATGCTTCAAGCTTTTGTGGTCGGTAAACACTACACACTTAGTTCCATACAGATAATGTCTCCAGATTCTAAGAGCAAACACTACGGCACCTAACTCAAGATCATGGGTGGTGTAGTTTTTCTCATGCTTCTTAAGTTGTCGGGATGCATAAGCAATCACCTTCTCCCGTTGCACCAAAACAGCACCTAAGCCTTATGTGAAGCGTCGCAGTACACGACAAAGTCTTCGCTTCCTTCAGGCACGGCTAGGATGGGCGCACTATACAACTTCTCCTTCAGAAGTTGGAATGCTTCTTCTTCCTTTTCTCCCCATTCATACTTAACGTCCTTCGCATCGGTTTGGTCAGACTTAGCTATTTTGGAGAATCCTCAATGAACCTCCGGTAATAGCATGCTAAACCTAGAGCTGGGGACTACTAATGGGTTCTTAGGGGCTGCCCATTCCTTAATGGCCTCAATCTTAGCTGGGTCGACGTGAACTCCTCTACTATCTATCACGTGACCTAAGAATTGCATAGACGGAATCCAAAATTCACACTTAGAGAACTTGGCATACAGCTTCTCTTCTCGCAACAGTTCTAAAATGAGCCTCAAATGCTCTTTGTGCTCCTCTCTACTCTTGGAGTATATCAAGATGTCGTCTATGAATACTATCACAAACTTATCTAGGTATGTCTTACATGAGATCCATGAAAACCTCTGGCGCGTTGGTCAAACCAAACGACATCACTTGGAATTCATAGTGACCATAACGAGTCCTAAACACCGTCTTAGGGCTCCTCTCGAACTCTAAGTTGGTGATAACCAGAACATAAATCGATCTTGGAAAAGACACTAGCTCCTTGGAGTTGGTCAAATAGATCATCTATTCTAGGTAGCGGGTATCGATTCTTCACCGTCAACTTATTCAACTCCCTATAGTCGATACACATCCGAAATGATCCATCCTTCTTCTTCACAAACAACACCGGTGCTCCCCACGGTGACGAACTTGGTCGAATGAATCCCTTCTCTGACAACTCTGCCAACTGTTTAGACAGTTCCTCCAATTCTCTTTGAGCAAGTCGATAGGGTGCCCGGGCTAAGGGTGCAGCATCGGGTATCAACTTGATTTGGAATTCCACTTGTCGGGCAGGTGGAATCCCTGGCAGATCGTCGGGAAACACTTTTGGAAAATATCTAACGACTGGTACATCATTAAGGTGTCTTTCACTCTTTTCCTCGCTTTTCTTTTCAGAAATTCGAGCCAACAAAAGACAACCTCCTCTATCGATCTACTTCTGGACCTTAATACAAGAGATGATGCTCAACCAGGAAGGACTTCCACAGTGGCTCCGATCTCCTTGTATGTTCAAAACTTTTCCACCATACGGTACACGCACGATCTTCTCATCGCAAATGATGTGTGCACCGTTCTTCGACAACCAATCCATTCTGATGATGACATCAAAACTTCCCAAGGTAACTGGCAATATGTCTATGCTAAACGGGTGGTCTTGGAAACTTAAGGTACAACCTCGTACTACGGTGTCTATCTTTTCCCTATTACCATTAGCTAATTCCACATGGTAATTGAACCCTAGAGGTGTTTGGGAGATTCCTAGTAATGGCATAAAGTTGGTGGATACGAAACTTATATCGGCACCAGTATCAAACAGTATGGAAGCATAGCGATTATTGAGAAGGAACGTACCCGTAACTACCTTAGGGTCCTCACCAGCTTCCTTCCCAATAGCATACACACGCGTTGTTCCCATGTCTCTCTGCTGATTCCTAGCACTCTGATTTCCCTAGTTCTCCACAACCTCACGCCTCACAGGGTTTAAGTCATTACTTCCCACACCTCGGTTAACAAATCCTCCTCTATCACCGGGATTTCCTCTCATCCACGGCTCTCGACACTCATTCTTGTAGTGCCCTTTCTTTCCACATCCAAAACAGGTGACAGTGGCCTTCCAGTCCGCTTCTTGTGCAGTTTGAGCTGCAGCAAGTGGTCGGGACCTACAGTCCTTGGCCACATGTCCTACCTTAGAGCACTTCCTAAACACAATCGGGCACAGTCCATGGTGGTGTCAATTGCAACGACCACACAAGGGCTTGCTACCTTCATAACCCTTATTCTCTCCATTTCTTATGGCGAATACCCTAGTTGTCTCTTGCCGTTTATTGCCATTCCCTTTAACAACTTCATTCCACTTCATCTTATCACTCGTATCACTCTTACCCTTGTCTCCTACTTTCAATACATAAGAGTCCATCAAACGCTGAGCCACAGTAATTGTCACATGTAAGTTAACTGGCTTCGCAGTGATGACATCATTCCGAGTAGCTAAAGGCAATCCATCAGTATACCTCTCAATCCTAAGGGCTTCACTGTGAACCATATCAGGGAAAAGCAATGACAACTCTTGGAAACGACGATTGTAAGTCGTCATGTCGGTACCCTTGACCTTATGGTTCCAGAACTCAATCTCTAGCTTCTTAAATTCATTCCTAGGACAGTAAGTCTTGATCAAGAGAGCCTTAAACTGGGTCCAAGTCATTCTCAGCATGGTTGTTCACCAACTTCTCAGCACTTAGGGCTCCTCTCGAACTCTAAGTTGGTGATAACCAGACCATAAATCGATCTTGGAAAAGACACTAGCATGGTCGTTCACATTCGGGTTCTCTACAGCTGGTCAACTCTTCGTCCTTCAAGGTAAATGTTGCAAAATTAACCTTACAATCCTCTTCACAGTTGCTAACGGTAAACACAGACTCAGTTTTCTCCATCCACCTAGTTAGGTAAACTACTCCCTCGGTTCCTCCGAACTCGATGAGACCACAGAATCGGAACTCCTTGTAGGTACAACCTCGAGTTCGGTTCAACAGTGGGGTTCCACCATAGGTGTTAGAGAGATTAGACTCAGCTAGCAGTTCAGCTACACGCTGCGCCACAAGTTGGTCAATGTGGGTTGGGTTCAAAGGTGGAGGGTTTTGTGGAAACGGACCATTCTCAGCACGGTCGTTCACATTCGGGTTCTCTACAGCTGGGTTATCAGTGTTTAGGTTCTCAACAGGTGGAGTGGTCGGGGTTGGATGACGACCACGACGGACAGGGGAAACCATAACAGCAGGGGCTGCTCGGTTGTTCCTAGGCGGGTTTCGTCTTGGTGTCATCATTCTAAAGGCAAGAATCACAGTCTCATAAGTTCACAATTCACGCTCTAAAGATAGAGTTGGGTTCCAAGGATCACCAAATAACGCTCGAATACATAATCAAGGTTGTTAATACACATAAGCCGTGAAAACATTTATTTATATTTTACGATCTTCTAATGTTTTGTCGATAACAAACGTAAAATCATTTTAACGAAACAAATAAAATACATAAATAGTTTGACTCAATAGTTTTCTAACACACTAACGTTTTCACATGAAACACTAAAACAAGTATAAGTGATTTTATGATTTAGATACATATGTATAACAACTAGTGTTTACATATTGGGATAACATATACTTAACTAAGTATATACTAAAATGGGTCAAAACAAGTTTATACTAAAATGGGTAAAAACAAGTATATACTAAATGGGTAAAAACTAGCAAATGGTATTGACTCATAACCCATGGTTTTATCTAAACCACTTAACCAAGTTCAATGTATTCTAGAGATACATTGTATCTAGTATAAAACCCATGACCCATGACCCATAACCAAAAATACCCATGGGCAAAGAGGAGCGTCCTACGGATCCCTAGCTTTGTGCTAGACGGATCCCTTGTGGGAGGGATCCGCGGGATCCGGGGAACAGTGGAAAATTTCCTCTATAAATAGAGAGCCATTTCTTCCTTTCAACTTGCCAATCTCACACATACTTTCCCCAAGTATTGTTACTCTCTAACCACCGATCCTAAGGGATCTATCTATGTAGTTTGTATTTTGTTTTTTTGTGATTCTCTAGGTTCCTCTTAAAGGCGATATCACCACCTCTTGAAGTCGAGCAAGCTCAAGTCCATGAGTTGCCATGCTTCGTCATCATCAAGACTACTGAAGTTTTCTTGTTGATAGTTCTTTCTTCCTACTTAGATGTCGAAGGCATTAGTGAAGGATTCCGAAAGAGTCAAGACGAAAGCATTAGTGAAAGGTGCTAAACGTTCATGTCAAAGCATTAGTGAAGAATGCTAAAGGTGTCAAGATGAAGGCATTAGTGAAAGGTGCCAAGCGTTGTGTCAAAGGCATTAGTGAAGGATGCCTAAGAATCAAATCAAGTGGCATTAGAGAAGAATGCCTAGGTCGTATAATCGATGAGGTGCATTGTTATACATATAAGTAGTTGTTTAATTTCCAAGGATGGTGATATCCTTGATGGTGTTGTAACAAGGAGTGAATCTCCTTGAGAATTAGGTGTTGCGATGGGCAGTAGTTCCTCCATAGTAATGGAACTAGGTGCTTAGCCTAGTACCTAATAAAGGGTAGGCGACGTTGTGATAGGATTAGTTCTCCTTGGAGTGAAAGAACTCGGTGGTTATCCTAGCACCGTATAAAGGGTAGGCGACATTGTGTAGGTGTGGTTCACCTTGGTGTGAAAGAACCCGGTGGTTAGCCTAGTACCGGAAAAAGAGTAGGCGACACTGTGAAGGCTTCTCTGCCATAAGGAGTTGGTTTCATGTAGTGTTAACGAACTCTCGAGTAGGTGACTCAGGGAGTGGAGTAGGGCAAGGAAGGTGTCCTTGTAGCCAAACCACTATAAATACTTGTGTCGTGGTGATGTGCTTCTTACTCTTTATCTTTCATTACACGTTTATATATCTATCTATCAACGTCCAACATAAACAACCAAATAGATTGACATAAGTCAATCTAAATATTTAAAAGGAAGTTTTAAATTGGTAAAACTATTCAACCCCCCCCCCTTCTAGTTTTCCACAAAGGTAAAAAAGGATAACGTTATACCATAACAAGACAATCAGAGACCGAATCATAACCAAAGAATGCACGTTCCAATAACCATAACTCATAGGTTTGAAAATGGAATACATGAAAGGATACGGAGAAATCAAAAACAATCCTAACAATGATACTAATAAGATAACTAGGATAGATCTACATCTCAAACTAGAGACTACTCAGTTTCAAGATGGTACAATGCCATGAATCTAATCACAATCTAACCACGATCACGAATACCACTAACAGATCTCCTAACATCGTCAACCTCTCTCCACAAATATGAAATCTCAACACGTCGAGCGTCGCGATCACTCTTCAGATCCACGACCTCTCTCTCTAACTCACCTATCCTGCGCCATATCGCTCTGTCCGCATCTCGGGCTATCGCAAACCCTCTCAGAAGGTCCCCAACCTGCTCCTGGAGCTCCGACATACCCTCTCTCAGAATCGTAGTCCTCTTGACTACAGCACCCATATCAGCTCTCAAATCCTCTATACTAGCCCTCGATACTCCAACCAACCGATCTGTCAACCTACTAAGCCTAATACCCTGAGATGTAATCCTCTCCCATATCAGACCCGTCTCCCCATGCTCCTCGGGCTCTAAAGCAATCTCTGATGGTATCTCTGAACCTAATAGGCTACCTATCTCAAGTGAATGTGGAGGTGAACCAAAATCAAAAGGCTATCCAGGAGAATCAGGCTTAGGCAAAGGTAAAGGAGAGCCTGGTCCTAGAGAATGTGCAGGACTTTGCAATGGAGGAGTACCCACATCTGGGATAGCCTCATCATCCTCCTCTTGAGGATCCTCATCCTCATCTACATACTGCTCCTCAATCTCATGCTCCTCCTCGATCTCATGCTCCTCCTTGCCCTCATCTTCAAAGGGAGAGTCCATGAGTTAGAGTCTCTATGCGGGTGAATCCTGAGGTGTTACAGTAGGGGATCTAGGTCTTCTAAGACATGGTGATGCTGGTGGTGATGACAGAAGAGAGTGGGCTGCTAGGCGAATAGGTGATGATGGTGGTCGCACGGACATGCAGGCAGTACTACGAGCAAGTCTAGGATTCTGGGCTCGTGCTAAGACTTGATGCAAAGTGAGCTACCTAGATGAGCTAGGTCGATCTGATGATGATGATAATAACTAGAGTGACGGGCAATCACATAGGGATCACCCTGCGCAACAGTCATTAGAGTCAATGCTGGGGAACTAGCAGCAGCAAGGACATCCTCAAACACATCATAAGCTAGTGAAGGCATAGTCTGTGACAATGGCATAGGGTAGGTATAACTGTTCGAAAACAACTAGTTCTAATAAGCGCATCAACTCAACCAAAACATATATCACATAATGAAAGCTTTAAAATAGAAGTACCGCATTACTCAAAATATGCCTTTAAATAAAACACATAAGTTATGTTCTATCACATAATCCCAGATCAAATCAATCATATAATCAAGCTCAAAATCCCAAAATCATAACATATCGATAATCCAAATCAAATCCATAATATCTCGACAATCGAATCACATTTACCCAACATCAATAATCATATCCCAAAACATAACATCTCAATAAACAATTCGCAATTCATAATATCTCGTAAATCAAATCGCAGTTCAAACCATAATCAAATAAGAAGCTTCGGCTTGGCAGGCGGGTATGCTTCGGTCGAGGATCAATTTTCTTAAAAAGTGGTTATAGTTTAGGTTTTATTAAATACCTAGTTCTCTATAACCTTGAGCTCTGATACCAATCTGAAACACCCCCAAATCTCGGTACAGCGGAAGACTTAATCAAGTTTTTGGGGCGTTACAATTGGATTGGTATCACACACAATTATAGCAAACAAGATAGTCATTTAACATTCAAAACCTGTTAGGATTTAGTAAATCCAGTACTTAAAGTGTCGGTCACCTCAATTATGTATGCTCGTTAGAAAGCTCATAGTCGTAGTTATTCTAAGATAGTATTTAGTTTACTTTCTAACACCGTGGAGGACGGACGGGTCTTTACCCACTGTATGCCTGATCCACAGCCTTTTAGAGGCATCTAAGCTTGTACCCTATAAATACCCTTTGCCCTCCAAGGGAAAGGGTTGGAGCTTTCATAATACATTTTTCTTTGTCTCTCTAGGGTTCCCATTCTCTCCCACTTTCTCTCTCTAAACTCTTAACCTAACGCCGCCTACCTTGTTATAAACCAAGATCCTACAAATGGTATCAAGAGCCATGGTTTGTTCATCCATCTCTCATGTTCTTAGTTTGATAGTGATTGTTGGGTTAAGGTTTAGTTTTTTACGCGTAAAAGGGTTTTTATGAGTAGTCTCGTATACGAACTTTTGTATCCTTAAAGCTTTAAAATTTACACTTTTTAATCCAAGATTCTTGTGGGTTAAGGTTTATTGAGTGCTTAAATTTCAGTTTCTTGCAAAAAGGTTCAAACTTTACAAGTTTTTCTTGGTTTTTAAGAGTGTTTGGATACGTTTGTACGGTTCTACGCATAAGAGAGAATCGTGGTTTTGATCATCAAGTATTGTTGTTTTGGTGTTTTTAAGGTTGTGTCATCATTCTTATCTGGTTTACTAAATGATTTTGATCGAAAAAACGTGTTTGGCAAATTTTGTACTTCCTACGCATAACGAAACCCTAATCCTACGCGTAAGGAATTTTTGACATTATCTTCATCTTTGGTGGTTACTCAGTGTTCTTCTTGTTTGGATTAGCCTGAAAAACACTTCGACTTTGGATATCTCTTGCACTGTGAAGTGTAAAAGATTTTTGTGGGTAAAACCCTAATTTTACGCATAAGCATAAAACTTACGCGTAGAAATTCTTACGCATAAGCTTTTTCTTACGCATAAGCCTGTCTTACGCCTAAGGGAAACTTACGCATAAGGTTCTTACGCCTAAGCTTTGGTTTACGCATAAACTTAAGCCTTTTACCCTAAAAACTCTACGCGTAAGCTCTAGACTACGCATAAACTTTGTCTACGCGTAAGCTTGTGTCTACTCGTAAGGTTGTAAGTTACGCGTAAACTACTGTCTACGCGTAAGCTTTCATCTACGCTTAAGGTGACTACGCATAAGTTTCTACGCATAAGGTGATTACGCGTAAAGTTGCTGTCTACGCATAAGTGTATAAGTTTTACGGTTTCTCTCTTGATTTAGTAAAATCCCGTGAAAGAATCTATTTCCCGGTTAAATCAAAGATTTGTAAAATCCTGTAGAATTTAAACATGTCTTCCATTGCTGATGATGTGCAAGCTGCAGGATCTGATACTCGTCCTCCTATGCTTGATAGAACTGACTATGAGTCCTGGTCATAAAGAATCAGGCTGTAATGCTTAGGAAAGGAGAATGGGGTTAACATCCTTAAGTCTATTGATGAAGGACCGTATCAGGTTGAGACTACTAGAGACATGATTGATACTGCTGCAGATGGAACAACAGTTTATGGAATGGATAGACCTAAGATGTATGATGAGCTCACTGATAAGTAGAAAAAGAGATTCGATGCTGATATCAGGGCTTCAAATATTATTCTTCAAGGTCTTCCAAAAGATATCTATAAACTTATCAATCACAACACGAAGCCAAGGCAGTTTGGGATAATGTCAAGATGCTTCTCTTGGGTTCTGAATTGACTATGGAAGACAGAGAATCACAGCTGTATGATGAATTTGAGCACTTTAAGATGAAACCTGATGAAAGTGTCTACGAGTATTATGTGAGGTTTCACAAACTTGTGAATGATATGAGGAATATCAAAATGACCATGCCAAATATTCAGTTGAACTCAAAGTTTGTGAACAACATGAATCCCGAATGGCACAAATTTTTCACCTCTGTGAAGCTGACCAAAGGATTAAAGAACACCAACTATGAGCAACTATATGCTTTCCTTCTTCAGAATGAGAAACATGCTATGTTTGAAAAAAGGATCCTTGATCAGTTCAAAGCTCAGGGTGAATCAAGCCCATCTAATGATTCAACGGCCTTCTATACCAAGGCATCACAAGTCATATCCACTGGAAACCACAAGCTTGTTCCTGATCCTGGATATCTGCAACCTAATTCTGATGCAGTCATGGACCACTTTATCAATCAAGTGGCTCTTATGGTCAAGCAAAACCTGAACCGCACCCCACACACTAACAACTATCTCAGAACTGCATCAAATCGTCAAAATTATGCCACTGTGAAAGACGGAAAGATTGTGGTGGAAAATGTGCAAGGAAGATAGAATGCTTATCTTCCACACAATGAACAAGGTAATGTAGGTTATGAGAATGCTGGTGTTGGTGGTGGATTTGTTGGAAATCAGAATCGTGGAAGGAATATTGTTCAGGGTCAGTTAAAACCAATCAAGTGCTACAACTGTGGTGGAGAAGGACACATTGCTAGGAACTGCACTCAACCTAAACGTCCTCAAAACACAGAATACTTCAGGGACAAGATGTTGTTGGTTCAAGCACAAGATAATGGTGCAATGTTGAATGAAGAGGAGTTGTTGTTCTTGACTGATGGGAATGCTAGAACATACGATGCTGATGTGGACGAACAACCAGTGCATGCTGCTCAGAACAATCCCAACGCCTTTCAAGTTACAGACTGTGACGCATTTAACTCGGACGTTGATGATGAACCATATGCACAAACTATCTTCATGGCTAATATCTCTCCAATGACCTCTTCACCTCAACAAGCCAGTCCATCCAAGGAATCCATCATTAAAGAGGTACTCAAACTATATGATGTGGTTGATGAGCAAAAGATTCACCATGAAGTACAATCTACTAAAGTCATGGAATCAGATATTGAAATATGGGTAATAACAATGTTATCCCATATGAACAATATGTGAAACAAGATGACAGTATTATTGCACCAAGTGATGTATCTTATGCAGTTAATGACGATTGTGTTTTTGATGAATTCACTGCATGTGCCTCTGATGATTCTGTTATCTCTGAACTAAATGCCTATAAAGAACAAGTAGCCATCTATGAACAACATGCTAAATTTGAGTTGACCACACGTGAGCAGGAAATGGATGACCAAATGCGTACACTCATTAGAAAAAGTAGGTTTAAAGAAGAAGTTCTAAAACAAGAGTTAAATTCCTTACAAGAAAAGCTTTCTAAAACTGCTACGCAAAAACAAGAACTTCAAGAAAAAGTGAAAACGCTTAAGCAAGAATTCTCTGCTAAGGAATCGAAACTTTTGAATGATTTTTCTAATCTAAAAACTTTGAAAAACAGGCTTGAAAATAAGTTGTACGTACAAGGGAATTCCATACAGACTGCTCACTCGATCACTAAGCATAGAGTCTTAAGCGATAAGCATAGTATTCCCCTTGTTGAGGAACCTAATCCCAAGGTAGTTAAAAAGGCTAGGGCTGCGAATAAGGTACTTTATGATGGTAATGAAATCCTTAAGCCTAGGCAGAACCCTAGTTGCGTTGAGTGAACTGAGGAAGATAAGAAATCAGACGAAGTCACTAGGGAGAAAATGAATAAGAAGCTAGAAGATCTTAAATGCAAAGAGAAGAACATAACAATCAGTCCCCATGATTAAAAAAAGGAAAATTGGATTTCCTTAAACATGTTCAAGCCTCAAACTCAATTAACCCAGAACAGATTTTTTGGAAAAAGGATATGGAAATGCAAAAAGCTGAAAATCTTGTTGAGAAGAATTCCACTTGTAGGAAATTGCCTAGAGCAACTGTGTATCCTCCTAATACACCAATGCATTTAGTGCCTAGATCTATTGCCACTAATAGCAGGACCTTCATCAGCCTATATGTTGTTTATCAGCTGTTTGTTGATTTTGAGAAAACGTGTAAAAAGAGAATCACACCTACTGGGATAACTGAGGGGGAAAGGGGTTTTGAACAAACCAAAGAATGTTATTTAACCGAGGTCATGCCTTTCTTTAAATAGTTAAAAGGTCAATTTGAGAGTCTTAAAATTGGAATAAATACTGATATTAAAGAAATGGAAAAAGAATTTGATGCAATGATAGTTGAAGTCAATGAGTATGAACGGGAACTTAAATATAATGAAATTGAAAGGAAGAATCTGCATATATTAAATGAGAACTTGATTTCTCAATGTGTTGCTCAATATGTGTTTTATGTTGCTACGAATTCTTCCATTACTGCATCTCAATTTCATGAATTATCTGTTGCCTTGAAAGTTTCCCATGATCGTGTCATTGTGCTTGAAACAATAAATTCAAAACTGCATGAGAAAATAGAACAGGATGATCATGATAACTTGGTTAAACATTTTTCTAAATTAGAAGTTGAACACCTTGCGTTGCAATTAAAATATCAACATCTCAAAGAAAATGTTAAAACCTCAAATATCAAGACATCTTCTGATGTTCCTGAATTTGATGCATTTTTTGAAATCAGCAAACGTGATGAACAAATTCGAGCTCATTATAACACGATCAAAAGGTTAAAAGCCCAAATTTCTCAACTAAAGGGTGAAAAGAACAATGTGACTGGCTCCCAAATGCCTCCTCCTTTAGATTCTCAGTATTCTCAAACATTTCATCTTCAAAACTTAGTTAATGCATTACAAAAGGAAAACGAGGGTTTTCTAGATGAAAATGAAAAGGTTAAACGTCACTTTAAAGAGTTATATGATTCAGTAAAAGTCACTCGTGACAAAAACAACGAAAAAGTAACTTATTTACAACAAGAAATTGATAATCTGAGGAGTCAGGAAAGAGGGAGACTGCCACTTGTTTTTAATGAGAATGTTGCCTCAAAATCATCAACTGACTGCAAATATTCTATGACTGTTAAATACATTCCTCCGCATCTTAGGAATAATGAACTTGTGTTTCAGAAATACTGTGCTTACCTTAAGGATAGTCTAGAATGTCTCCGTGAGATTGTTGAAGAGGATTTCATTAATAAACCTCTTGACAGAGAAATAAGGTTTGCTTGCATGTGTGCCAAACGATCTCAGGAGCTGCTAGAATGTTCAATTGCAACATGTCCTAAATCCTTAGGTGCGAAAGGTAAAGCTGTAATGCCTTGTTCTATGCCCAGTGCCAAGCATACAAACCATTCCACACCCAGTTTTAAGAAAGTGAACACTAATCTGCCTTCTAATAGTTCAGAACCTTGCACATCTAGTTCAGGAATGCAAAAAGTAGATCAACCAACTAATGTTCCCATAATTCCCTCTACAGGAGTAATCAGTGACATTAAAGCAAGCGGGTCAAAGCCTTCAGGCAATACCAAGCAAGATAGGACCTCGCAAGCTAAGAATGTGCATTGGAATAGAGTAGAAGACCAACCTAGGAACTTTAAGCTTGAGTTGAATAAAACGAATCGTGTTGATTCTAGTATTTGCCATAAATCACGTAATTAATTCATTCGATACTATTTGCAAACCTTGTAATGATGTCTGCCTGAATTCTGTTACTAATCATGAATGTGGTGTGAATGTTTTGTCTAATCTTTGTCAAATGCCCAGTTAATATTGTTAATGAAAAAAATCATGTTAAGAAGGCTAAAAGGCAAAGGCGAAAGAGAGTTAGAAAACAGTGGAAACCTACGGGAAGAACATTTAGTAAGATAGGTTATCAATGGATACCTCTTGGCCATAAGGTTAATCAGATAATGCCAACTAGAAAATGGATGCCTACTGGTAGAACTATTCCCTTAAGAAGTTAACATACTTTGAACAGGTCAAATACGGACACTAGCACTGCATCTATTTCTAATGCTTCCATTGCTTCTATTTCTGATACGAATGTTTCTATTTCTAATATGGGTGTTCCAATTACTGTCACTAACCAAATGGAACCCATTCTTGCATGGGGATCCTAATTATCCAGTTATCCACTCTTGTCTGTGTTCAACTGCAGATCGTTCAAATCGTTCTGTGGTACCTGGACTCAGGCTGTTCCAAACATATGACTGGAGACAGGTCGCGGCTCATGAACTTCGTGAGTAAATTTATTGGAACTGTTAGACTCGGAAACGACCATTTTGGAGCTATTATGGGATATGGTGATTATGTGGTCGGAGATAGTGTAATTTCCCGGGTATATTATGTGGAAGGTCTTGGTCATAACTTGTTTTCTGTTGGTCAATTCTGTGATTCCGATCTAGAAGTGGCTTTTAGAAAACATACTTGTTTCGTTAGAGAACTTGATGGTGTGGAATTATTACGAGGTACTCGAGGTTCAAATCTATACACCATCTCTATCGATGACATGATGAAGTCTTCTCCAATCTGCTTGCTGTCAAAGGCTTCTAAAACAAAGTCTTGGTTATGGCATCGTCGTCTCAATCACTTGAACTTCGGCACCATAAACAACCTTTCCAGAAAGGATCTTGTCAGAGGCTTACCTAGATTAAAATATGAAAAAGATCATCTTTGCTCAGCTTGCCAATTGGGAAAAAGCACAAAATATGTCCACAAACTCAAACCCACAAACTCAGTAATGGAAGTTCTTCATACCCTTCATATGGACTTGTGCGGACCAATGAGAGTGCAAACGATTAGTGGGAAGAAATATATTCTAGTCGTTGTTGATGACTACTCTCGATTTACTTGGGTAAAGTTTTTGAGGAAAAAGGATGAAACTTTAGATGTCATCATTAAACTTATCAAGCAACCTCAGGTTCTTCTTAACAATACGGTTAGAATTTTTCAAACTGACAATGGCATAGAGTTCGTTAACAAAGACTTAAGCCAATTTTATGAAAGTATTGGAATCATTCATCAAAGAAGTGTTCCACGCACTCCTCAACAGAACGGTGTAGTTGAAAGACGAAATCGAACTCTTGTGGAAGCCGCAAGAACAATGCTAATTTATTCAAAGGTTCCAATGTTTTTAGCCATTGCCACTGCTTGCTACACCCAAAATCGTTCTCTCATTCACACCTCTCATGGAAAAACTCCTTATGAACTTGTCCATAAATGAAAACCTGATCTATCCTACCTTCGTGTGTTTGGTGCTTTGTGCTATCCGACGAATGACGGTCAAGATTTAGGCAAATTAAGAGCTAAAGCGGACATTGGAGTTTTTCTAGGTTATGCACCAAACAAGAAGGGTTACCGAATCTACAACAAAAGAACTAGAGATATCATGGAAACTATTCACATCACGTTCGATGAGCTCACCGGTCAAATGGCTCCTGGACAATCCAGTTCTGGACCCGCACTTCAAAACAGCCCCATTGGTTCATCCCTTGTACCAATGTCCTCTCCAACAACTCCATATGTACCTCCATCTGAAGATGATGTGAAGAAATTGTTTGATCCAATGTTTGATGAACATTATGAGCCTAGTGCCAATGACCTATCAATTCCATCAACAGAGGTTGCTTCTATCCCGGTCAATGAAGACAACTCTACCGTTTCAATGTCATTAACTCAAGAAGCGCCTGCTGCTGATCACTCTGTCTCATCAACAAATCATCAATCATCGAATGTACATCATGGAATTGTTTCTGGCACCAATGATGAATTTAATCCCTTTGCTACTCCTGAAGATGCTCCATTTGAAAACATCTTTGCCCCTGAACCAACTCTTGAACCATCTTCATCAGGGGATCTAAACACTGCTACATCAGTCCTTCAACAACAACCACATGAACACCTCAGAAAATGGACTCATGATCATCCATTAGACAACATCATTGGAAACCTCTCTTGTCTGGTATCCACTCGGAAACAACTTGCAACCGATGCCTTATGGTGCTTTTTCAACTCCATACTCTCAAAGATTGAACCAAAAGACGTCAAAACTGCCATGAATGAAGACAGCTGGTTCAATGCCATGCAAGAAGAAATTCATGAGTTTGATCGTCTAGATGTATGGGAATTAGTACCTGCTCCTGATTATGTAATGATCATTGCTCTCAAGTGGATCTTCAAAGTGAAGCTTGATGAGCACGGTGATGTTCTGAAAAATAAGGCACGGTTAGTGGCTAAAGGTTATTGTCAAGAAGAAGGTATCGACTTTGAGGAATCTTTTGCTCCTGTGGCATGCATCGAAGCAATCAGAATCTTCCTGGCTAATGCTGCAAGTAAGAATATTATTGTCTATCAGATGGATGTAAAGACGGCTTTTCTCAACGGAGATCTTAAAGAAGTCGTATACGTCAGCCAACCAGAAGGTTTTGTGAATCCAGAGCATCCTACTCATGTCTATCGCTTGAAGAAGGCTCTTTACGGCTTGAAGCAAGCTCCAAGGGCATGGTATGATACGCTATCAAAGTTTCTTCTATCCACCGGATTCAGTAAAGGAGCAGTTGATCCGACATTGTTCACCAGGAAGTCAGGCAAACATTTAATTCACGTTCAAATTTATGTTGATGATATTATTTTTGCCTCGACTGACCCAAATGAATGTGACCGTTTTTCTTTGGAGATGGGCTCCAAATTTCAAATGTCAATGATGAGACAAATGTCATTTTTCTTGGGATTACAAATTTCACAAAGTCCCGGAGGCATTTTTATAAATCAATCTAAATACGCTAATGAAATCTTAAAGAAAATTGGATTTACCTCCAGTGACCCTGTTGACACTCCTATGGTGGAGCGTACAAAACTAGATGAGGACCATTCAGGGATCATAGTAGATCAAACGAAATATCGTAGTATGATTGGATCCCGATGTACCTCACCAGTAGACCAGACATTTTGTTCATTGTATGCATGTGTGCTAGATACCAGGCTAAGCCTACCAAAAAGCACCTTGAAGCGGTTAAACGGGTCTTCGGTATCTCCAAGGAACTATTAACATGGGACTTTGGTATCCAAAGGACTCCGTATGTCACTAACGCCTATGCGTGATCGACCATGCAGGATGTCAAGATACTCGTCGGCACGTCAGTGGTGCTCAATTTTTAGGTGATAAGCTTGTAAGCTGGTCTTCAAAGAAACAAATGAGCACTTCCATATCCTCTACAGAGGTTGAATACATAGCCATGTCATCTTGTTCTGCTCAAATCTTATGGATGAGATCCCAATTATCTGACTATGGCTTTGTATTCAACAAAGTTCCTATGTATTGAGATAACAAAAGTGCCATTGCTCTCTGCTGCAACAATGTTCAACACTCTAGAGCAAAGCACATTGACATTCGACATCACTTCATCAGGGAACAAGTTGAAAGAGGTGTGGTTGAACTATACTTCGTGAGGACCGAATATCAACTAGCGACATCTTCACCAAAGCTCTTCCTCGAGAACGTTTTGAGTTCATTCTTCCACGACTAGGCTTAAAGAGCCTTCAACCAGAAACACTCAGACGTCTTCAGGAAGACGTCGAGGAGTAAAGGTGTTCGACTCTATCTATTCTCTGTATATATCTTTTCAAAAACCAAATACAAAAATATAAAACCACCAAAACCAAAATAGAAAAATATAAAACTTTTCAAAATCCATAAAAATCATAAAATCTTGAAAATCTTCAAAAAATATTGTTTAGTTATCATGTTTTTCTTGTCGGTTCGATAACATCTACGGACTTTGAGTTGTCACTCAAAGAATGGCACGGGTCTCTGGATGAAGTTCGAATTCTTAAAAAAAAAAAAAAAAAAAAAACGAGATGGAGAAAAATGTAGGTTTATTGTCATTTCAGGCAGTAACCCGTATTTCAAAGAAAGAACAGAGCCATGCTTTATCTTTTTTTTTTTCAAATCTCATGCTCTGATTCTATAAACTTTTATCTGCTATCTATTGAAAACTAATTGCTTTGTAAAATAACTCAGACTCAAGTTTGAAAATCATCTGGGCTTATTTGTCAAAATTTCTATCCATCAATCAACAACTAATGTCATTGATTGAGGGGGAGAATGATTTCAATTAAATCAAAAGGATTATTTGTCATTCAAATGTTTTCAAAAGATAATCATGCATGTTTAAATCAATGGAGTTTAAAGTCTCAAAATCTGATCCTTATCAGTCAAAATGTTTTCATAATCAAGTCACAATTCTCCTTAAAAGCTTTCCAAATCAATTTAAATCTACAGAGATCACAAATCTCAAATGATTTGAAAATTGTGATCGGGGGAGAATTTGTGATTTAAATTGGAGTTAAACTGTTAATTCAGTAAATGGTTTCATAAAGTGTTTAGCAAGCCTTCCCTCCCACATGTGACAAACGATTTCAAGAGTATTAATGTGTCTCAAAGTGCAGGTTTCCTCTAGTATGTGCAAAACTCTTTTAACCACGAGGCACATATTGAGGGGGAGAAATATTTTGAAAACCACATCCTTCCCCAAAATGCTTTATCTACTTGATATAATCTGGGAAGTGATGAAGATATCTTTTAGAAAATAGTAATCAAAGAAGTTATTACTCCCTCTTGCCTTCGTGTGCTAAACAATTTCAAATACATGAAGCACATGTTAAGGGGGAGCTTTCTTGTTCTAAAAATATCAAAACAATTCAGGTACCAAATTCTTTGATATTATATCACAAGTATCTGAATTGATTTTCAAATGGTTTTCAATTGGTTCCAATGGCAGATGAACAATACCAAATAAACCGATCAAATTTACTTTATGCATGGTGATATAAGGATGGTTAGGTTAGGTATTTTTTCCCATGATCCGCCAGAACCGGAGGGATCTACCCAGGGACAATCCACTAGATAGTGTAGAGTCCTTAGGTATATTGAGAAAAGGAGTAAAGTGAGATATGGGAAGAGTGCGGACTGAGATAGAGCTAGAACTGGAATAAACCCAATAAGGTTCTAGTTATGAAATCTCGGTAAGCACTGAAGGGGTTGAAGAATGAAAAAGAATTGGAATGTGAAAAGGGTGAAAAGAAATAGCCCTCCAACAGTTCAACCTTAGGGCAGAAACCGGGTTCACTACATATGCTACTAGTGGTTACTAAGGTAACACTGGTATTGAAGACAAGACGTCATGGACCCAGTGACGCACTGCACTACAACTTCCCAAACTACTCAAGTTCCTCTTAAAAGGACTTGTTTCATTCTCACGGGGAACCGACATTATCTATCGACTTTCTCTTAGAGATTGTTGATATTGAAGAAGGAGACCCTCTCCCTAGTCTCCGGCATAGGAACCAAATGTGCACAATTGAGTCTAGAGCCACGAGATCATCTATAAATCTCATTAGGACACTGTCTATAAAGACTCTCTGTTTCACACAATGTGGAAAGAGAGATTACATCTTATGAGTCCTACGCATTATCCTTGTGGTATTGCCATAACATCCGAGTGATATTTTAAATATTCACGATGAAGATGGAAATCCTTCTTGAGCCAACATCAAACAAACTCTTGGTGGGTGACATGTGAGATCTTGCAAAAGATCAAGTTTGTGACAACTGGATAGAAATGATGGGGCGATTCACTCTTGAATCAACCTTGGTCCAGGAAAAGGATTGACGGATACCTTTGAAAAACCGGTCATTGTGCTCTAAAATACTTTTCTCTAGCACATCGACTGTGTATTAATATTTCAAAATTAAAGGATGTTTATGATTGATAAATGATTTTCATTAAAACCTTTGTTGTATTGCAAAAACAATTTCTATTGAGCGATACACGATTGTTTATCAAATATCTTTCTATCAATCAGTGAATCTCAATTCGCTGGTTCACTCACTCCATGTTGTCTTCTTTGAGACGTTCTGGTTTGAGAACAGCTAGAGCAAACGCGAAACCCTCCAAGGAGATTCTTCGAATTATACCGATCACAGGCGTACTTGTACCGATCAACGGGAACCGTGGGCCGTGTACCTCAATTCATCGAAAGTGATCAAAGACACTTTCGTGCACTTTATTGCTAACTTGTTGTATGCAGTGCACGCCCAAGTTTGGTAAATGACCAGATGAAGCAGTCAATCCATTGCCACATGCTCACACAACACATTCATCTCTAAAGAAATCATGATAAGTGCATCAATGACTCTGATATTTTCACTCCATGATTCTGCTACGCTGCTGCCAATATCATGAATCGTTAAAAGCTTCCGCTACTCTGATAAGAAGATATCATGATCCAGAATGTGAGCATGTCGGTCCAAAAGTCACAACATCACATACTATCAACACCACAATGGAAGAGTCAGAGATTTATGGTTGCTTATAATCTCAAAGTTGGCTCAAATACTCAAACATCACGTGGATCAGTTAAATACCTCCACTCGAATTAATAAAGACATGCAGAACTTGATGAATCAAAGACTACGAGTTAAAGAACAAAAGTGCTTAATCAATGAAACCAAGAACAATGAAATGCTTTATCATTTTGTAATCATTGTAAGTTGAGGTGACCTCCCTTAGGGGGAGATTGTTAGGATTTAGTAAATCCAGTACTTAAAGTGTCGGTCACCTCAAGTATGTATGCTCGTTAGAAAGCTTGTAGTCGTAGTTATTCTAAGATAGTATTTGGTTTACTTTGTAACACCGTGGAGGACGGACGGGTCTTTACCCACTGTATGCCTGATCCACAGCCTTTTAGAGGCGTCTAAGCTTGTACCCTATAAATACCTTTTGCCCTCCAAGGCAAAGGGTTGGAGCTTTCATAATACATTTTTCTTTGTCTCTCTAGGGTTCCCATTCTCTCCCACTTTCTCTCTCTAAACTCTTAACCTAACGCCGCCTACCTTGTTATAAACCAAGATCCTACAAAACCAATCCCAAATTTAAATATTCAAAACATTAATTCCAAAATGTAAATATTAGGCCCAAACATGATTTAATAAAATAGGTCCCCATAAATTATCAGAGTTTGATTATGATCCTTGACCATGCCTCCTTGCCAAGCTTCCACCGAACACGCACTCCAAATATCACTTAAGTACCTGAGAAAGCATGCTAAAAGGTCAGCTAACTCTGGTGAATTCATAGGTTTAAATTCAAGTAAAAAGTAGTGGACCTCTAGGAGTTAATTTGCTATGCGAGACCTAAGATAGATACACATCAATCACAAACCTTATCATATCCGATATCACAACGGCCCCCAGCGACTCTAGCCTGCACAGTTGTAGCAAAGTCTAGAACGATTGCTAACCCTGGACTAGGTCAAGGTAGAAGTCTACTCTTAGCTATGCAACGTGTTATATCAATTAGGATTGCTACCCTAGACTAAGGCAACAGCTACCACATATCTTATCTAAACAGTCAAGCACATAAGCAAATTAAAATAGTTTTAAAGGTCCAAAAACAGTAGCATGATTCTCACCCCAATTTAGTTAAAAACATAGATAAAAGTGGGGCTATGAAACTCACCTCAAGCAAGCAACGCACAAATAAACACTAGCAGAAGATAACAGCTAATCACGGCACAACAAATATCGACTCGGCACAACCTATTAACGTAAACAAATTTTAATATATATTTCCCAAAATCAGCGTTATCTACCCCAATGTATTCCTTTTAGTTATCTCCAAAAATGTCTTGTTTCACCAATTAGTCCTAGCGTTTGGTATCATCATGTGGGTGTATCGACTCAATATGATGCCATAAATGCACTCAAACAACCAATATGTGACTCAATGCAACACAATGAGACATCTAAGCGATAAGCTCCATAGTCCTATAAGTTTTAGAATAAATGGTATACCTTATCGAATTCGTCAACTCGATAAACTCAATTATTTATTCGTGTCGCTTATTATCCCATAAACCGGTCGCATCCTAACGAGTCATAAGGATAATTCACCCATTAATATTCTTATCCAACGTGCCTAACGGGCTCTTATTAGATTCGTCAACCTAATAAGTCTGTCATCCACGTGGATCGACACTATTAATGTTAGGTCATCTTTAACCCATGCACACAACATAAATAAATGAATACTTGAAAATAGTGTTAAATGCTCATAAATAACACATTTCGATAAATGTGTACTCGAAACATTAAATACTTATTTATTAGAAAACCTTTCCATTTTTAGTCGTTAGTTTCTATTTAAAATAGTAAATAACAAGACAAGTATTGTTATCGATATTTTTGGTATAAAAGTCTTTTTATTATTTATGTTTCATAGTTTATTAACATTTTCATATATATATATATATATATATATATATATATATATATATATATATATATATATATATATATATATATATATATATATATATTTCGTCAATTTCAATATTAGTTTCATATCGTTATCCGTTTCGAGTCCGCAAGCACGAGTCATGACTTCTCGGCTTTTAATCAATCAATAGTCCAAACTATACTAAACTCCATGTAACGGCGTTGTCGGGGTCAACTATTGACTAAAAAGTCAAAGTAACACCGACGTCGCTCAAAGTTGACAATTTATATATTAAGTTCAAATAAAAGTTATAATAGCGCAATTCAATCTCAATCCACCCAAATCAGTCTCGCCAACCAATCAACCAACCAAAAATACCCGAAACCAATGTTATGACCCTAATGGTCATGACACGGTCACGGGTAAGACCACGTGAACCAAACAAGCTCCAGAAGCTTTTTGGCTCCACGCGTCTCATCCAAACACCAACAACATCAACCAACAAGCTACCACAACAACCCGACCCGGACCCTTGGTCCAAGTGGGTCACGTACACCACCCAACCATGACCATCGTGGGTCATGGTGGCTTGTACGCCCCATCCACACATCCAAACACTCCCCAAATCACTTCCATTACAACCAAACACAATCAATCAACCTTCAATCATTAACCAAACATCAAACCCATCAACTATTCCTAATCAAAAACATGAAACATGACCTAAAATGCTAAAACCAAACAATATGATACACCACATGATACCAAATCACTAGCTACATGTTTATTTAAGTGTAAATTAGTTTTAATCCCATGTTTAAACCAAAACCCCTAAAATCCGTCCCATGTACGAGCCTAAGGAGACCCATACATGGCTTCTTATGGCCAAAACAAGCATGACCCACGTTCCATTTACCTTTTACAACCCGATCTACAAGATTTAATGAAAACCCTAGAATCACGAATCTTATTTTCAAGATTTGGAGGTGTTAACGTACGCTTTTGTGAGAGTTTTATATATTGATGGAAAGAGGAAAGAGAGATCTACAAAATTGTGGTGGAGGTGTAATGTCACTCGCCAGAAGTTTGCCGGAATTTGGCCGGAAAGGTGGCGGCGTGTGGTGGTGGTATTTTAGGGTTAGGGTTTTGTTTGGTGGAGGAGAGAGAGAGTAGAGAGAGAAAGTTATGTGTGTGTTTTTTTAGTGAGAGAGGTAAATGGGAAAAATGAGGGTGATTTGGAGCTTTTATACATGGATAGGAGGTACTAAAATAAAAATGAAAGGGTAGGGGAGGGTGGCCGGCTCAAGCAAAAAGGGAGGGGCCGAAGCCGTCATTTTCTTCGTAAACTATCTCGTTTACCAATTCCTGAGTTCATATATTGTCCTACGAGTGTCCCACGACGTTCATTCGACTTTCTATTATCTTTATTTATGTTTTTCCACGAGTTTTGACTATTTATTTGCCAATTTTCTAGTTACGGTCTAAAAGTTATGTTATTTCTCGTTTTCTGCTTTTATAGTGCCAAATCGAATAGTGCCTATCAAAAAGAGTTAAAACTTACACGATAACTCATCCAATAATAAAATAAATCATAAAAACTAATAAACGATATCAAATCAAGTCATGGTCGATGAAAATAGTAATAAAGACAAAATCTCGGTTTAGTTTAACGTAATGCAGCTACTTAAATTGACAGTTGTCCCATTTAGTCTGTAACTCTAGTGGTGGAGATTTACGTAACCGCCAAGCTTATGATAGAATACATGATATGACTGTGCTTTGAGTGATCACCCCAAAATTGACACTTAGACTACTTGAGAGAATTTGAGTGTTTTGTTCCCATTTCATGAGGTGTTCGACTTTGATTTATTCTAGCATAAGGGATTTTTAAACTCATATCTTCCAGGTAATGGGGGATATCTTTTTTATAAATTTTTCTAATAAGGTCTACTTGAGGGCAAGTAGACTTAAAGTGGGGGGATATTTGATAACATCAAATACTCCTAACTTTTAAGTGTCAATTTCCCCCGATAATGCTCATATTTTATATCATTTATATGGATTTACACTTGTATTCCTTTATATTTCACTTTCAGGTAAATTATGAGCATTGGAGCTAAAGAGAAGCGGATTTGGAGATTTTCCTAACGGTTTACGATAGTATGCTACTCATGAAAAAGCTACGGCATAACTTATTCTCTAACATTACGCCATAGCCAGTACTTTATCTTGGATTGCCTACTCAACAGAAATTATGGCGTAACTCCCAACTAAGGTTAGGCCGTAATCTCTAGGTCAAGATATATTTCGCGCCTCCATCAACTACAACATAACTCCTCACAAGATTTATGTCGTAGTCCACCTAAAAGAGTTATGTATTAAAGATATGGCGTAACCTTTCCCAAGTGTTACGTCGTGACCTACTTAACGAGAGTATCATTTGAAGGATTATTCAAGTTACGGCGTAACTCTCAACTCCATTTAGATCATAACTAGGATCGTGCCTATAAATACAAGCCCTAATTTTTGCATTTTACATCATTCACTCAGAGAACGTGAAGAGGGTTCCAAAGGCAGATCATTCGAAGCATATGAAGCCATCTCCTAAGGAGGAATCACTCCATATCGATAAGCATTAGCGATCATTTCTATCTTTTAATTCATGTCTTTCATTATGTTAAACATCGAATTCATCGTTTCTTTTCATATGATCAGCTAAGCACCTTCGGTGCTAGCCTAGTTATGATTCCTTGAATGTATTGTTTATGTTTTCATGCTTCCATATAATTGTTTCTAGTGTATGCATGCATAGTTCGTTGGTAGTTACCCTAGCTTCGGTAGTTTTGAAATGCGGTTGTATCTAGTTGCTTAGGAGAATTGACCAACTAACCCTAAATAGTTAGGTAGAGTTGGGAAGGGTAAGAATTGACCAACTGACGACCCCTCCTCGCTTGTACGAACTGACCAAATGATCACCGGTCGTCCGGATGAACTTAAGAGGTTAGGGATGAGTGTCTAAGATGCTAGCGCCTGGGCACTCATTATTTCGAATCTTGCATGTAGGGTACTTAATGACTTTGTTAATACAAATAACCCTAAAATCATTTATTTATATTT
The DNA here is from genome assembly GCA_910596185.1 of Chrysanthemum makinoi. NCBI lineage: Eukaryota > Viridiplantae > Streptophyta > Magnoliopsida > Asterales > Asteraceae > Chrysanthemum > Chrysanthemum makinoi. The sequence continues at coordinate 129,875,056 of OU343224.1, read as the reverse complement.
TACGATCTTCTAATGTTTTGTCGATAACAAACGTAAAATCATTTTAACGAAACAAATAAATATGTAAATGGTTTGAGCCAATAGTTTACTAACACACTTACATTTTCATATACAACACTAAACAAGTAATATTGTTTACATCTTATAGAAATGCATATGTATAACAACTAGTGTTTACATAATATGGAAATGTGTATATATATATATATATATATATATATATATATATATATATATATATATATATATATATATATATATATATATATATATATATATATATATATATATATATATATATATATATATATATATATATATATATATATATATATATATACTTGGTATATATATTGTAATGGGTAATGTAATGGGTAAAACCCAAAGTCCATGACCCATACCCATGGAGCTTGATTCATAACCCATGACCCATTGCATGACATCATGCATGAAGTCATGTTGGGTATTATCCATGATCCATGACCCAATGTCTAGATACATTGCATCTTGTTGGATATCCATAGTTCATTACCCATAACCCGGTATGCAACCCAAAATCCGGACTTAAGCTGACCCAGATGCAGGATCCCCTGGATTGCACTAGCCGGATCCCTCTGGGGAGGGATCCGTGGGAACCGTGGAACAGTAGAGAAATTTGCCTATAAATAGTGAGTCATTTCTCACTTGCAACTCACCCCTTTTACACATACTCTCTTTTAGTATTGTAATATCTCTAACCTCATATCCAAAGAATCTTTCTATGTAGTTTTGTGTTTGTGTGATTCTCTAGGTTCCTCTTAAAGGTGAGATCACCGCCTCATGAAGTCGAGCAAGCTCAAGTCCATGAGTTACCAAGCTTCGTCATTATTAAGACTACTGAAGTTATCTTGTTGATGGTTCTTTCCTCCCTCCTTTGAAGTGTTGTGTTGAAGGCATTAGTGAAAGGTGCCAAAGGGTCATGTCGAAGTCATTTGTGAAAGGTGCCAAAGGGTCAAGCCGAAGACATTAGTGAAAGTTGCCAAGGGAGTACATTCGATATGGTGCATTGACATACAAGATAGATAGTTTGGGTTAAAGGATACTGATATCCTTATGATGTTGTAATAAGGAGTGTGACTCCTTTGGGGTAGTCATGTATTGATGTAGTGTTAGGTAGTAGTTCCTCCTTTGTAATGGAACTCATTATCTAGCCTTGTACCGGATAAAGTATAGGCGACATTGTGATAGGTTTTGTTCTACCTCGTGGAAGAACCCGGTGTCTAGCCTTGTACCGGATAAAGAGTAGGCGTCGTTGTAAAGGCTTCTCCGCCACATTAAGGTGCTTGTACTATGTAGTGCTTACGAACTCTTAAGTGGGGAACTCGGGGAGTGGAGTAGGGAAAGGAAGGTGTCCTTGTAGCCGAACCACTATAAATACTCGTGTCGTGGTTTTGTGTTCCCTACTCTTTATCTTTGCATTACTTGTTTATTTGCATATATATCATCATCCAACACACACATTAAATAGATTGACATAAGTCGATCTAAAATATTTTAAAATGAAGTTTTAATCGGTAAAAGTATTCAACCCCCCCCTTCTAGTTTTCCACAATTGGTACCAGAGCTTCGTTACCAAGTTTATAAGAGTATATTGTACTTTAAAAACTTGATACGATCCTTGTATGATTGAAAACTACAAAGAATGAAATCTCTTAAAACAAATTTTTTTTAATGTTGGATAGTGATAGATTATTCTAACAATTTCTTTTTAAGAAATCTTCTTGCTAGGACTCTTCCAAAGACTTCATTTCCATCCAAAGAAAAATGTAGCCAACACCCAAGGAAGAACTCAAAAGTAATCACAACCTACTTCTACTAAGTACAATGGATTACTTTAAAAGCTCATGAAGTATTTCGGGTCTATGGTTTCTAAAAACCATAAAAAGAGCTTAGAGGTATGTTCCCTTACCGACAAACTAGTTGATCTTTACTTATAGTACTCTTATATGAATATATTGATGATATTGTCTTTCTTTTATGATAAAAACCATGCATATAAATATTGTCTTATAAAACTATATGAACACATGAATTAGGACTTTATCTTTAAAAGTCGCAAGTCTCTAAAAAGTCTCTCTTCACTACTTTCCATACTTACTCATCATTGGGAATAGTATTTCTTTTTTATTCTCTTAAAAATACTAAAGATTATCAAACCTATGCCGTCATCACAAAATAGACCTTTGATGGTCAACTTACCAATAATCGATAAACAATTCTCCTTACCGTCAAAGAACCTTGGCCAAACGTCTATTCAAATAGGAACCTCATTCTACAAGCTCTCTTTCAAAATAAGTTATTGTACAACTTATTACAAGTAAAAAGAATAATTCCAAATACTTCATTTTTTGTCTGCATACCCGGATCCCACAAGTTGTACTAGTCGGATCCCTAAATCAAGGAATCCGGGGGAACCGTGTCACCGACATCAGCAATACGCTTTTCAAAACCCAAAATAATCCATTTTTCCCTCTTTCCACAAACACAAAAATGACCTAATCTCTGTTTCAACCTCCATAGGGCTTCATACTTTCAAGCATCTCATTCTTGAACATCATTGTAAGTAATTACACTCATATGTTCTATTCATCATCATCTTCATCCTAGGGTTTATGATTTTAGACTTTTCAATTAAAGATTCAATTTATCACTAATTGAAGAACTTAGGTATTATAAAATTGGTTTTATTACAAAAAGGTTCTATATAATTAAAGGTTTTTCAAAACAACATTGTTAATACAAATCAAAACCATAAACCCATCTTGACAAATTTTACCTAATTAGAATATTTGTTTTCAATGATCAATCATGCCTAAAGCTACCCAACAAAATCACCATGACACCGTTCACTACCTTTCTAAATACTATCGGAAAGAAGGGCTTTCAAAAACGAATCGCAAAATCTTCAAAAAGCTAGAAAAACGAATTATCCACGAAGGTCGTGTAGTTAAGGAATGTTTCCTTGAAATTACCGACATTCATTAAGTCTTTTTCGATAATCAACTTTGATTGTCTCTTAGAAATTGATGAACAAATTTGTCCAGTCTTTATCTTTGAATTTTACAAGAGTGTTAGGAGTGTTATAAACAACCAAAGCATTACCTTACCCCTCAACACATTCCCACAAATCCTTCGCATACCATGTAAAGGAATTTGTATGTATTCCCAATATTGGTCAATAGCTACTCAATCCTTTGCACTAGACTGGAAACCTATTTATCACGCTCCTCTCGATGAACTCATAGTTGTTTGAGACACCATCTTCAAGAAAAGAGTAGACCAATATCGTCTCAACCGCAACAAAGAACTCATCGATCGTGATCCCTTTCAAATGGAACTCTCCGAGATATTTCTCGTTTACAAAAAGTGGGAAGAAATCCTTAGAGAAAATGTCATTTGCTTGGTTGGAAACAAAGACCATCCCAATGTGTGTCTTGTCCAAATGAACTATTGTCTCATCCACCAAAGACCTTTTAATCTTGCCTATTACATGGTTAAAAGAATGGTAGGTGTGTTCAAAGTCAATAACATGGTACTTCCCTATGGTATGCTCCTAACACTACTTTGTGAGTATGTTAGTGCAATGCGACCTTCTCCTATTACCGATGATCATTTCCTTGCTAACCATGTTATGGTACCATTTACCAAACAACCTCCCAAACGGCTCATGATCAATAGGAAAAGGCCGCATGCTCTCTCGTACTCCTCGGACGAAGATGAAGAAGTTGAATTCGATCCTGTTTCTAACTTTCCAATCGACCCCATGACCTACTATGAACAACTTCCCACCCTTCCAAATGAGTCTGAAGAATTCAAGCAAACAAAGGGGATGATCAAATGCCTAACTCACTTCCTCATGAATTCGGGAAAAAAGAAGTGAAGAGATTGATGAAAGAGACATTATGTTTGTGTTTATGGTTATTTAATGATTATTAAAGAATCTGTGCTCATGATTATACAAGACTTACGTTGTTACTTTTATCCTAATGTTTGGTTGTTATCATAATTACTCACATATAGGTTGTCGTTATGTGCTATATCTTTTGTACTTCTGCTTGCATTGATGCATGATTCCAGTAGATATCTTTAGTTTTAGTATGCAACACCTAGTACAAAATGTTGCATGTTTTCTGTGGAGCATTCTGTCTCAGAAATACGGATCCCTGATTTAAAACTAGACAGATCCCTCAAATAAGGGATCCATGGGATTCGGGCATACATAAACAGACCTTTAATGTTTTCCACATCAATCCAATCTTCCAGACCATATTATACTAGTTACACATGATACTTCAGGATCATTAAGTCCTCCTCAAGCTCAGTTGGTCTCACATTCACTCATAACTAACTTAGGTGTTTTTTATTTATCGTTTCATCAAAACTCACCACATTTTCGCTCCAATGCTCACACATTGATTGTCTCATCTCAAAACACCGAGTTTGATATTTCTCTTAATTTTAGCAAATTGATTTTAGTCATATTTACCTCAAAATAGGCTAAAAACTAGTTTTTCATTTCTTATGATTTTTAAGGTATTTTCCAAATTTCTTTTAAGTTACCATCTAATCTCTAGGATTTGACTCCACTTAACACTCTCAAATTTCTTAATGTTATCCTTGATCAACCATTGGTGCTCATAAAACCCCATTGCTTTCCATAAAAGACATTCATTAGCTACCCTCACTAATTTCACTTGATCATTTAAATCTCATATCATTTAAGACACCTGAGAAGACTGAAACCACTCAAGATGTGTAGGTACTAGACCTTACAAAATATCATCTTCCTTTTCTTTGACTGCTGAGAGCCGGATCCCTAGGTTTAGACTAGGAGGATCCCTCATTAAAGGGAACCATGGGAACCGGCTGCACAGACTAAGTTAAAACAATCATTTCAAGCTCTTCTTGTTAACTTAAACACTCCGCCTTGTCTTAATTGACTTCCTAGATCAGTGCAACTTTATAGTTGACTCTTGTGCATGCAAATCATTGCAATTTGAAGGATCTTAGTGGCTTAAGTTTAAAATTCACTTACTAACTCCTTCCCTTTATAAACCTCTTTGTTAGTACTTCCAAGTCACCATTCACAACCTCATTCTCAGCAACTAAAAGCCCTTATTTCACTATCCATTTATCATTTCATCAAGAGGAAAGCTCCAAGTGCTAACTCATCTACCAAAGGACCTCCCAAGAAACTTGCTCGGGTTGTTCACGAAATCTCTTCAACCGAATCATCACCCGTTAAAGCCCCAAACACTAGAACTTCCTGACAACCAACTCTACCAATCAAACCAATTCTCAAAAGAATTGTTCCCACAAAACTACCCTTGCCAAACACTACTATACCTCCTAAACCAAACACCCCTACTTCCACTAAACCATCTCCTCTAGTACCTAGAGCCATCTCTTTCACCACTCCACTCTCATCTCCACACCTCTACAACTTAGAGGATTTGCCCTCTAGGCCATCTCATCCACCACCATTGCCAACATTTTCCTCAATTGAGAAAATAGCGCAACAATAAAACTTTGGTGTTGAAACAACACTAGTACCCATATCTTTTTCTCCATCACCCTCAAATAGTCCATTTTGGATTATGAGGAATCAACAAAATCAACAACCGGATCACTTGGAAGTAGATACCTCTCTACCACCATCCACAACACATATTTCATCGCCTTCATCCTTAGTTGAACCACCTCCAACTTCATCAAACATGCCTCCACAAATCCATCCTTCTTTTGTGGAACCTTCATCCAACCTTCCATCTCAAACCACTCCATTCCTACCACCACCATTCCATATCCATGACAAAGATTCTTATTATTGTCAACATGTTGAAGGTTTAGTACATGAAGTACTCTTGTTGATCTTAACATCACATTTTACATCCATATTGCTGTCATAAGATTTCAGGTTGACGGATCCCTCTGTTTTGTCTAGACGGATCCCTCCCAAGAAGGAACCGTGGGATCCGTGCAACAGAAGAACTTTTTATCAGCTCATTTGCAGGAAATTATGCATCGTATACTTTCTTTCTAACCTTTTTTTTGTAGATTTTCAAAATACACATGAAGACTTTGACACCCTCAACAAGGGGGAGCTTTTCATCAAAGCAAAAGTATTGCAAAAACGCTTGCAATACTTTCACTTAGGATTTCTTTATTACTTGACGCCCTCACAAAGGGGATCACTCGTCAAGGGGAGCATTTTCGTCAAAAATACGAAACCATTTGCAAACATAATTGCAACACACTCGCTTAGTCTTTCTAATTACTTGACGCCCTCAACGTAGGGAAGCATCCGTCAAGGGGGAGCTAAGACGAGAATTCTTCTCCTCTCTTACTCTCTGCTTTTCACATTATTACTTTATACACGTTTTCTTAAAACAATGTGTTAGTTTCTTTTCGAATATCTTTTTGTTTCGACAAAAAGGGGAGAAGAGAGTAAAAACTCTAATTCGAACTTTTACGAATTTTAGTTTTTCCTTAAAGTAATCTTATGTTTTGTCATCAACAAAAAGGGGGAGATTGTTAATACAGATAAGCCGTAAAAACTTTTATTTATATTTTACGATCTTCTAATGTTTTGTGGATAACAAACGTAAAATCATTTTAACAAAACAAATAAAATATGTAAATGGTCTGAGCCAATAGTTTACTAACACACTTATATTTTCGTATAAAACACTAAACAAGTAATATTGTTTACATCTTATAGAAATGCCTATGTATAACAACTAGTGTTTACATAATAAGGAAACGTACATATATATATACACTTGGTATATATATTGTAATGGGTAAAACCCAAAGTCCATGACCCGTACCCATGGAGCTTGATCCATAACCCATGACCCATTGCATGACATCATGCATGAAGTCATGTTGGGTATTATCCATGATCCATGACCCAAGACCCATGACCCAATGTTTAGATACATTGAATCTTGTTGGATATCCATAGTTCATTACCCATAACCTGTGGTTCGTAACCCATAACCTATAACCCGGTTTGCAACCCAAAATCCGGACTTAAGCTGACCCAGTTGTTGGATCCCTTGGATTGCACTAGCCGTATCCCTTTAGGGAAGGATCCGTGGGAAGCAGGGTAACAGTAGAGAAATTTGCCTATAAATAGTGAGCCATTTCTCACTTGCAACTCACCCTTTTTACACATACTCTCTCTTAGTATTGTAATATCTCTAACCCCAGATCCAAAGGATCTTTCTATGTAGTTTTGTGTTTGTGTGATTCTCTAGGTTCCTCTTAAAGGCGAGATCACCACCTCTTGAAGTTGAGCAAGCTCAAGTCCATGATTTGCCAAGCTTCGTCGTCATCAAGACTACTGAAGTTATCTTGTTGATAGTTCTTTCCTCCCTCCTTGGAAGTGTTGTGTTGAAGGCATTAGTGAAAGGTGTCAAAGGGTCAATTCAACGGCATTAATGAAAGGTGCCAAGGGAGTACATTCGATATGGTGCATCGATGTACAAGATAGATAGTTTGGGTTAAAGGATATTGATATCCTTATGATGTTGTAATAAGGAGAGTGTCTCCTTTGGGGTAGTCGTGTATTGGTGTATTGTTGGGTAGTAGTTCCTCCTTTGTAATGGAACTCGGTATCTAGCCTTGTACCGGATAAAGTGTAGGCAACATTGTGATAGGTTTGGTTCTACCTCATGGAAGAACCCGGTGTCTAGCCTTGTACCAGATAAAGAGTAGGCGACGTTGTGAAGGCTTCTCCGCCACATTAAGGTGCTTGTGTTATGTAGTGCTTACGAACTCTCGAGTGGGGAACTCGGGGAGTGGAGTAGGGCAAGGAAGGTGTCCTTGTAGCCGAACCACTATAAATACTCGTGTCGTGGTTTTGTGTTCCTTACTCTTTATCTTTGCATTACTTGTTTATATGCTTATCTATCATCATCCAACACACACATTAAATAGATTGACATAAGTTGATCTAAAATAGTTTAAAACGAAGTTTTAATCGGTAAAACTATTCAACCCCCCCCCTCCCTTCTAGTTTTCCACAGACTTGGCTTAGGCGACTAAAAACAACTCGACTCCCAAGGGGTAAACCATTGAAGTCGGGGTAGTAGCCTTTGTTGATAGGTTAGGAAAAATTGACCAAATGTTGTCCTAGCGACTTAAACCACCACTTGAATCAATTAGAAGTAATAAAACATGAATATTAAATGATGGGATGAGTAATTAGGTTAGCACACTCTCTCTCTATTGATTACAACCTCTATTTTCTTTACGCTTTTTATTTCTTGTTTCTTAGTTAATTAATCATTTCTACATCAAACCAGTTAAAACCAGTGACAAGTAGACTTAATTAGAATCCGCTCACATAGCTCGTGGGATAACCTCGGTTTTATCGATTACTACACTACACACGACCGGGTACACTGCCCGTGAGTGCATAAGGTGGACTATTGGTAAACGAGACAATTATAAATATTAAAACCTGGTCAGAAATCCTACATCATAATTCGACAAGTTACAATAAGGGGTCGGAATTGTCTTAGCTGCCTCAATTCATAACCACATGCACGGAATAATACAAAGTGGAGTATTGAAGGAGAAAAGAAACAGTCTCTATGCATACATGTTTAATAATCCATCGCTCCAAGATGAAGACCTCGAGTATTTGAAGTGTTTACAAAAAGGGCTAAACAGACTCCCTGCAGAGACAAAATAGTTCGCAGAGATCCCCAGGATGACCCCTACAGTGGTAAAAATGTGGGGGATAATGCGAATAGAACCAATGAAATTGGAGAATCGTCGTCTTCTGGAAACCAAACAACACCTCAACAACAACCATCATCATCTACTCAACAACAACAACAAGACGAAACAGAGCTTGAACGGTTACTACACAAAAAAGAGGTTTGGGGTAGAAAAGAAGACTCTTCTGATAAAGATTTTGATGATTGGTATGAGCTAGAAAAGGGTAAGATTCGACATGAACCATCTAAAACATTCAAGAAATATGTTCGAGAAATGAAGAAATGGGGCAAGATTTCAATCATTTAAGACTTTCATCGAATACAACAGACGGTTAATGAAATGTTGAGACACTGGTGTACCACTAGCTTTGAGTACGACTATCATACTCAACAAATGGATCAATATATGAAAACCATCGTACATTGGGAAGATATGAAAGAAAAGCTTGTTGATTCATACGAGGCACGAAACAGAGATCGAGTCGTATACGGATGTTCAAGAGACCCATCTAAAGACACAAAGTTTCTCAATCATGATCTTCTGTATCTCAAACACGGAAACACTCCTGAGAAGTCTTATGTGATGTCAATCTTCACTTTAGGAGCAAGACCATCTCCAACCTTGGCAGAATCTTCGTCTGTAATTCCTTTGAAAACATCAACAGGAACCTGTAAAAAGAATGATGAAACGAAGTGTGATGGATATATAAACAAAAAAACATGTAATACCATATGCAGAGGTGGCAAAATAAACATATTGAGTGGATTGGGTAACACGTCAAATGCATATGTTTTGTATGGTCAAGAAAATAGTTTCTTGTAAGAAATTAATTTGTATATCATGATTAAAAGAGCTGCAATAACAGTAACTATCTAATTATTTATATAAAATGATTTAGTAGGTTTAACTCATTACAAATACTATTTTGGCAACTTTTTCATCCATTTGACACTTTCCTTAGATAAATTTGGTAGTAAGTAGAGGGGACAAAGGTCAATTCTATAAGGCAAGAAAGCAAGATCAGAAGAAGGAGCAATGCTGAATAACTAAGCATGACAAGGAGAGGATAGATAGACTTTCAAAGACAGTAGCAATGGCAAGAGGTGGAATCTTCTAGTTCTTCCTATTTGACACGAAACCGATCGATCTAGCCATGAGCAGGTTGAAGAGAGCTCTAACAGGCCTTGGAGGACCGAACCCACGTAAGTGGCAATATACGCGAATGACTTCACCCTCTACTTTGTAGAAGAACATTTAGGACACCTTGTCATCGGTGTAAGTACTTCGCAGATATCTGTTCATATACAAAATACATGTCAAATAAGTATGTTTATATGGAGAAGAAGCTTGTATGACGACCACCTTCATCTTTTGTGAGGACATAAATTTTAGCCTCAAACTTTGTGTATGTTTTTACACTACCAGACTTTGCAATGACCTGTACAAAAGGAAGGTAATAAACAAAAAGTCATTAATCAAATTGAAAAACTCTTATGCTTATACTATTATACATCAAAGGTGTGGTATCAATTTGTATTGGGTTGCAAAGATAGAAAAATGATAAAATATCATAAAAGAAATATGGGTGTGGAGAAAATAATCTCAAGTCTAAACAATAGATAATGACCAGCCATGCTAAAAATTGGATTAACTTTGCCCCATCCAAAAATGGTAAGCTTAAAAAAAGTTGTAAAATTAAGTCAAATCCAACGAATTCAATTACATGTCCTCGTTGGACGTCAGTCCTGCTTATACCACGTAAAAGGAGTCTGCATTATCACTAGCATGGGAAACATAGGAAAAAATGATAAAAGTCAATATCACATGGAGATCAATAGGTAAGGTTATAAAAGAAATATCACTTACTTCTCCATGATCTAAACTCTTCTTGAACATCTCAACACCCGTAACCCCCAACTTTAGTCATCCCTTGTTCAACACGACCAGTAGCCATTGTACCACGTCCCTACATAGAAAACAATTATGATATAAGGTATATTAGTATGCCTTTTAGGTTGGAAACAAATAAACATTATACATTGGGTTAAGGGTACCAACAATTACAGTCTTTATTGTATGATACATGGTAATCTTGTTAAACTTCAGTTCATTATTTTCATAATTGTTTCCTAATGCTACCATACCTTAGAAAAGAACCAACTTATTAACATAAAAAAACATATTTAGGATATCATTGTGAATACCGCAATTGAGAAAACGTCTAAGAAGCTCTGCAACAATCACAATTTGAGATAGATTAGTAAGCGTCATATTACCAGTTAAGAAGCTTATTGTTTAACGAATGAAATCAAAATTCAAAACAATAGAGTATACTTGAAAAATCATGATTCCACAATTGGATACTAACCTGTCACACTCACCAGACCATGAATGAAATCGATTAGTTTGGATCATGGTGCGAAGTTTCTGATGGCGACTCATTTTTTTAATGATTTTGGGTTTTGTGTTTTTTTTAATAATTTGTAACAACCGGTGAAAGGGTTATGGTATTTTTTATGAAGCTTCTTCCATAAGTTTTAATAATTTCCTAAATTAGTGGGTTTTGTTTGTTTGGAAAGGTTTATAGGTTTTATTTTGCAAACTGTAAACAAAAAACAGTGTTGATCTAGTGGTTGGCATGGTTCTAAATGTTATGCAAAGTCTTGAGTTCGAACCTCTTTACCTTCATTTTTACATACAATTAATCTGAAATGTTGGTGTGTTTAAAGCTTAGGTGGAATTAAATGCGATGATATGGCATTTAAGGGTATGCTTAAGTGGATTTAATTTGCGATGGCATGGCATTTAAGGGTATGCTTAAGTGGAGTTAATTTGTGATGACTGGACATAAGAAGTCTTCATGTTTGGACAATGTGCTATTGAAAATTTCTGATGAGGATCCTAACCTGCAAAAGCGTGTATAAAATAAATTGAACGAATAATTTCCAGAGTAAAGAAGCATAAAGGAAGAAATGATTTTGATCTACAAAACCATGTATGAAAAACGTGATGACGCAACGTGGACGCTAATATGAATATTCCATAGTGCTATGCAAACTCCACAACAATATTTTAATGTCTCAGTAAGTCTAATCCTTTCTTTCTTAATCTTCTTCTCATACATTTCCCTCAACACTTACAACCCTCATTCAACTTCAATAACGAAAACTTCTTATTGCCATTTTTATTATTTTGTGTCCTCAAACTCCAGAACTTCTCTCCTAATTCTCCTTAACACTGTATATGCTTGAGAAGGTTCATCACATTCAAACAATATACACTTAATGATTAGTTGAAATAAAGAACGTAATAATGCAATTAATAAGTAATTTGGGCCACTTAACATAGAGTATTCAAAGTTTGAAACTGCGAGAACAACATATTCCACCCTCGAAATCAAGTTTTTTTCTAACTTAGGGGGATTGTATATTTTTTTAGCTTATCTGGTTATTTTAAAGCAGAGACAGTTTTGTGATTACTTTTTTTTTAACATAGGGGTGTTTGGGATTACTATTTTACAAACATATTAAACTAAAAATTTTCTTATAGAATTGATTGAATAGTTTCAACAAATAATAATCTTTTTGTACACTATCCCTCACATAACATATAGTAGTATAGTACTCCATTTCATGCACCCACTACTCCACAACACACTTTTGATGTGGATGAAATAATCATAAAATATTATTTATCGTGTAAGATACCACAAATGATTCAACTCAATCAAGTCTTTTTAAAAAATATCCAGCCTGAACTTCCTTAGTCAATAGCATGATCTGGTCCCCATAAAGATTAGCAACTAATAGATATCTAACGATTTATTTAATAAAAATTGTACTGCCGGAAAGGCCTCTCTATAACGAACGAAACGAGCCCAATATTGATATACTTTTGACATACGTACGATTTTATAAAAAATGTTGAAGTTTGATACAAAATATATTTTTCTTTAAACGAAAATAATTCAAAATGCACCCTTAATTTACTAAATAACTTTAAAAACTATCTTAACATTTGTATAAAACACATGGGCTAAAGACGTATAATTTTCTGAAAGTTTGAATTATATGTAAAAAATGTCTTTTTATATAACGAACTTTATTTACCAAATATCTAACAAATATCTTACGATCTCTTTAATAAAAACTATACCCCTGAAAAGCCTTTGGATTACAAACAAAACGAGCCAAATATTGATATATATTTTTTTTACATACATACGAATTTATTGTAAGTTAATGCTTGATTAGTACAACTTATAAATGTTAAGTATATTAAAGGTTTTTTGTTTTTTTTTTATTTTAATTTTTTTTTAAATAACGTGTATTTCACGGGTCTTAAGCACTTTTCACTACAGCTCTCATTTCTTGCACATTAGCATAGGTTTTCTAATTTTTCCTAGATTTAGAATATTATTTTAGAATTTTCCTGAATTTTTCATAATTTTTTGATTCTGTTTACTATTTTTCTCATTAAAAAATATTTTTTAAGACTTTTTAATTATTTTTTAATACAATCAATTCAGAAAAGCTCCAAAAAAATAAGTTTTTATTTTTCCTAGATTAAGAAAAATATAAAAAGCAAAAAAATAATTTTTCCATATTTTTACTAGTTAAATTTGTAATTTTTATCATTTAAATAAGTTTTAATAGTTTTTAATTCATAGAAATTAGAAAAATCATCAGAAAAATACAAATTTAATTTTCAAAAGTTTCTTTAGTCATTTTAGAATTTTTAAAATTAGTTTCATAATTTTCACATTTATTTTCATCATTTTTACATATTTAGCTTTAAAATAGAATTTATAAATTAGTTTTTAATTCAAATAAATTCAAGAAAAATCATAAAAATTATTTTTAAATCATAATTAAGTTTTAAATTGCATTTTTAGTTTAAAAATAATTTTAGATCATATTTAGGACTTAGATTAGACGTAGTTGCATTTTATTTACGTTTCTTTAATTACGTTTTAGTTTAATTCTCGTATTTACGATTCCCCGTAGTGTAATTTCCCTTTTATGCTTTCCCATTTCCCGTAGTTTAGATGAAAATCAAAAATCTAATACATCGAGCATTTTAATAACAAACCTTAAACGACGTTGTCCATTCACACCTCGTTGGGACACGACTCGGATTTCCTAATCCGTATCACTTATCACTCACGGGATTCGATTCACTATCCTTTTTCCTAAAGGGATTTTAAATCATTCCTTGTGGTTATTTTTTATATCGATATTGTAAGTTTTATCCATACACACACCACCCTAAGCCTACAATTTTCGACGAATCAAGTACTCTCCATCCAGTTGATAATGACGAGAGCATTCATATTTTTCAAATAGAATTAAAACTTATGTTTAAAACAGACATACCATTTTGGAGATTTTTAGCCCATTTGACCCGTTCTTTTCTTCTAAGTTCTACGATCTTACCCTTTCACATGTTAGAGATAAATCATGACCGGAATCAACCCATTGGGAGTTAAATGGGTCAAAAAAATCCACATATTATCCACTATTTCAAAAACAAAAGTAAAGTTTCTAATACTTGTTTCGCAGTTTATTTATCAGTTTATTTATCCACTATTTACTAATTAGTTTAAACTTGGACTTTTCTTTGTTAATATATTTCCTTTATATATCTATTTTATTAGAGAACACATTGTACAATGTCCAAAATTGCTCACCTCGGCTAGAGTTTTGTCATGAATGTAAAATACCACAAATGACGCAACTCAATCAAGTCTTTTTAAAAAATATCCAACCTGAACTTCCTTAGTCAATAGCATGATCCGGTCCCCATAAAGATTAGCAACTAATAGATATCTAACGATTTATTTAATAAAAGTTGTACTGCCGGAAAGGCCTCTCTATAACGAACGAAACGAGCCCAATATTGATATACTTTTGACATACGTACGATTTTATAAAAAATGCTGAAGTCTGATACAAAATATATTTTTCTTTAAAAGAAAATAATTCAAAATGCACCCTTAATTTACTAAATAACTTTAAAAACTATCTTAACATTTGTATAAAACACATGGGCCAAAGACGTATAATTTTCTGAAAGTTTGAATTATATATAAATAATGTCTTTTTATATAGCGAACTTTATTTACCAAATATCTAACAAATATCTTACGATCTCTTTAATAAAAACTATACCCCTGAAAAGCCTTTGGATTACAAACAAAACGAGCCAAATATTGATATATTTTTTTTACATACATACGAATTTATTTTAAGTTAATGCTTGATTAGTACAACTTATAAATGTTAAGTATATTAAAGGTTTTTTTTTTTAACGTGTATTTCACGGGTCTTAAAATAGTTGGGTTATTGTATAAAAAGTAAATTGCTTTTTTTGTCTTCGTGATTTGGTCAAATTCCATGTCCGGTTCTTATCATTTCGAAAGTGTAACGATTGTCCTTATTATGAAGTTTCGGCTACATGTTTGGTCCATGAACAAAGTTAAATGACTAAGATACCCTTGTCTTCTTTTTTCTCATCGAGAGGTATTTCAATAATTTAACTTTAGCCAGAGACCAAACATCCAACCGGATCTTTAAAATGAAAATCATTGTTGCACTTTCAAAAGGATTAGGACCAAACCTATAGTTTAGCCAAACAACAAAGAACAAAAATGCAATTTACTCTTGTATATAAAAGATGTGCTATTTCAAAAAAAATAAATAAATAACACGTTATATACGGACGGTTGGATAAAAAATAATGAAGGGTCCGGATAAAAACCCTAACGTTTCCAGCCTTTATAATCCTCTCATAATTTTTAGAGTAAATTACACCGTTCGTCCTTGTGGTTTGCGTTGACCGCAGGGTTTAGTCCTTTGACCAAAAAAATTGCACCGTACGTCCTTAAGTGTGAAACGTTATGCACCGTTCGTCCCTCCGTCTAACTGGGCCCACTAACTCTTGTTAACTCTCGTTAAGTTGTTTTCCTTTGAGGGGTATACCCGTCATTTCCCATTCTTTATCATAAACACTACTTTTCAATACTCTTTTTTCTTTCTCTGATTCATCTTCTACATCCTTCATCTTTTACATCAACAATACTTCTCAATTTTCCAGGCACCTTTCCAAAAATCCACATCAATCAACACAAACATAGAACACATTAAAAATTCCAACCAATTTAACATACAAACAAATAATTCCCAGGCAACTATGAACTAAAAATCACAAACCCGTTCCATTATTCATTAAAAACATATAAAGAAGATAGAATTTCATCAAACACAACAAAATCAAACAACAAATTGCTCCTTTTTAAAAAAAAATTACAAACACAAAGATAGAATTTCATCAAGCCATCTATCCATTCTTATCAACAAGTACCCAATACCACCACGTCAGATCTAGTTTATTGTTTAGGAATAGGCACAAGGTTGAACAAATGTTGAAGGATGAAGAAAGGGATCTGATTCTCGAGCAAAATCAAGTCATGCCTCAACTGAAAAAACACTTGGTATGTCGTGAGAAACGGATCCCTCTTCGTCTAATTCCTTTACAACAAGACTTGTAAAAAAGCTCGATAATGAAACAACCATCAATCAACATCATTTCCACAAAATCATCAGTCTTCATTTGAATTTCTTCCCCATAGCATTTGCGAGCTCGGTCTTCTAACTAAATCGCACCTCTCATGAAGACGAAAAACGTGGGAAACAACTTTTTAATGAAAAATTAATCATGCCAAGTTAAAAAAAAAAATTATTATTATTTTTTTTCTTTCTTGTGCCTCGACAACAAAAGCAACAAGAATATATTCGAAATTAATAAAATGTGATTACAATGAAATAGATTGAAACAAGAATATATTCTTACACTATTTTTATGAACACCGAACACAAAAACTCCAATTGGAGGTGACCCGGTTCGATTTAGACCAATTAACTTCTGGGATAGCTTCCTCTTTCACCCAAGAATAAAACCCTCAATCAATTTCAAAAAGCCCTTTGATTTACTCAACCCTAATTTTCGGATCTTTTGAGGATGATGATGAAGACTATGATCAATTCGCTCTAATTATAGTTGGGGTTAAGGAATTGATAGCTCTAGCTCTTTTGACCTCGCGTATAGGGTGTTACCCTTTCTTGGCTCTCTTAAATCCTCCATAGCATGCTTCATGTGATGTCTAGGCTAATAGGGATCTATTTGTGGAATGGAAGGTGATAATCTTTTGCATTTCAGAAGGGAGGAAGGATTCAGTTTTTATGTTTGTTTGAGGATGGGGAGACAAGAGCAGAAAAAAAAAAGAATGTGATAAGGTTTTGAGAAGATAGCACAAATCTGCTATAAGGGAAACAAAAGACAAAAATAAAAAAGATAGGGTGGGTATTTTAGTATTTTTACCCGAGTTTAACGGTCAAACTTAACGTCGTTTGGTCAAGGGACGAACGGTGCATAACGTTTCACACTTAAGGACGTACGGTGCAATTTTTTTGGTCAAAGGACTAAACCCTGCGGTCAACGCAAACCACAAGGACTAACGGTGTAATTTACTCTAATTTTTATTTTATCCTATACTTCAGCATCCTATTCCGCCGCTTTACCACATCTCACACAACAATCATCTGTAAAAAACCCTCGATCTCTTTCTCTCTCTCTCTCTCTCTCTCTCTCTTTTTTTCCCTTCTTTTCTAATTTAGATTTAAAAGTAATAAATGTTTTATAGCTATTAAATCTGTTTTTCATTTCATACATGTTTGTACAGAATTCGATGGAGGGAGGTTTGGTTTGCGACTCGTCGCCGGAATCTGAACGCGTGCCGCCACTTCCTCTTACAAAGGAAGAAATTATGAAGCTAAACAATCATTCAGTGACTTTTGAGCAAGCCCGGTCTATGTTTGATGGTAATTTCTCAAACTCTATGCAATTCCAATGCCGTCTTTCTTTTTTGTTAATTCCATATTTACCCAACCTAAATATAAAAATTTCTTATTTACCCGAAACACAAGCTTTTCATGCATATGTTCAATGCCATGTGTTGCGGAAATATGGAATTATGGTTTTTAAGTTGGGTATATATGGAATTGCCCTGCACTATTGTAGTATGGTTATTGATAAATTTGGTTTTTCAATTCTTCTAGTTTTTTCTAATAAGGTAGTATAATGTTAAACTTGTAGGTTTTAATCATAAATAATTATCAAGGATGAAAAAACTATATTAACTTCAACTTAATTGCTTGGTACTATCCGCGTTTTTAACTTGATTATCTGATTATTGCGTTTCTTCTAGTGTTTGGATATGAAGAGCAGATAAGTGATTATCTGCGTTTATAGTCTCTCATAACGCCATTATGGAAAAGCAACTACATAGCTGCTGTTGCAAAACGCAGTTTCCTTCATATGGCAAAATTACCTATTCACCCTGATGCATTTATAACTTTAAAACACAACGTGAAATAAATTTATGGAAACACATTATTGTTTAATCCTTTTCTTATAACTAGAAAATCCAAACGACTCATACATGTGTCTTTATGCTCTTCATGGATAAGTTGGTGATGGGTAAATAGCTGCTGGAAGAGGGGTCAATGGAGTGATAACTGTTCATTTTTTACCAGTCTTGCTTCTAGTTCCTTTTTCTTCATTTCTTTTAAAATCTTTGGGTATGCACTGATCATTTTACAGTATCATAGTGGGTGTGCACATGTAAATCTCTAGTGTATTTTGTACCAAGTTTTGAAGCAATCATTTTTTTACACTGCTTAAAGTTTACACAGGTTATGCACTTGCACACCCTGCCCGCAAGCTAGATCCGCCCCCTGTATATTATTCACCATAACTCTTTGATGAATTTTCTAAACATAAATTTCTATCAATAGAGTTTGGCGTTGCAATTATTATGCATTACAACTGATTGATGTGTTTCCCATGCATAAATATTTGGCCCATAAACTTACTTGAGACCATATGTTTAGAGATCTGATTCCTAGTGCTCATCTCTAATTTTCATTGAGTTAATTTGTGGCTTTTTTACCTTTTGGCTTCGATTATTCATATTACATTTGACCAACACAACAGTTAAATGTATACCAGATCTTGAATATGGGTTTTAATAAGTATACCCGAGCCCATGTTGAATACTAAATGCTTGTTTTCAGGTTACCATACTAAAACTACTAGCTTTGTTTGCTTTATTTATTATTTTTTTCCGGTTTTCATTTCATATTTATGTCCTATAGTGAAAAACTGGTATCTTTTATCATCAGCACCATTAATTTTTTTTATTTATTTATTTTTTATTTGCATTGTTTTTTATTGATATTATACTATCTTGTGCAAGTTTTATCGAGTTTTGATATGTTTGTATGCAGTAGACCTGCCGACTTTTAAAGCAAAGCTACTGGAGTTTAACATCCTTGTTTGGAATGAGCCTAATGGGAATCGAGTAAGGATTCACGGGGGTGATCATGGAATAGTTGTTGCCATAAAAAAACTACGATATCGTAGTTATGGCGTGAAAGGTACTGAGACGTTTTCTGATGTTCAAAATATGATTGAGGATGATCTTTCTCTGACTCCTGGAAATTACGAACTAACCTTCGAGGATCCAAAAACATTAAACTGGAATGTGCTCAAGACAGATCTTGATTGGCACCATGCGGTTCGGGGTTCCGAGGCGGGATTTGTGCGTTTGAACTTGGAGTCCAAAGATAAACACATTGCTATTTATAAGGCTGCTTATGATGATTACTATGACCCTGAGTATGCTGATGGGTTTGTTGGTGAGTATGCTGATGAGTATGATGGTGTGTATGCTGGTACCGATGCTTCTGCTGATAAGGATGCTTCTGCATCGCATCTGGCGATACTGAATCTAGGTTGAATATGTCATTTTTGACACCTGGATTTTATGCATGGTTGTTTTTGTTGTTGTTTTTCTTTTTTGTTTTAATTTGCTCATTTGTTATTTTTGGTTTTGAACTTTGTTAGTAGAACAATGTAGTGTTTGTTTATGTTTGCAGTATTGGATGTGGCTCCTTTTTAGCATGATTCCTGTTTATTGACCCTTTTAGTTTCCATGTTCCTTATGTTTGGTTAGATTGATCAGTGTTGTTATGTTATAATTGCGTGTGCCATGACGGTTTCCATATACCACTATTGGGCCTTGTTCTTTGTGCCATAGCTGTATTTTTGTCTTCATTACTATGGAATTGAAAAAGAGAAAGGAAATTGTTAAAGGCATGTAATTTATATATCTAAATTGGTTAATATTAAGATCTAAATGTTTCTTATCAGTTTTTTATTAGAATTAAAATGGTTATGTTGAATATATTGTTAAAATTGTTGATAATGAAGATACAAACCACATGATTAGCTAGTTTGTTTCTTGGACATCATCCTTTTGTTGAATATTATGTTAAAGTTGTTGATATGTTTGAAGAATGAAGATACAAACCACATGATTAGCTAGTTTGTTTCTTGGACATCATCCATGGTTCAAAATGTTCATACATGGTTTGAGCCACTGCCATTTGTGCGCTTTAATGTACGAATGTTTCTTGGATTTCATCCATGGTTTATACATGTACGTATCACTACTGACCAAACTTACAAAAGCTAGAAAGTGACATAATAAAGAATATTGAATTCCAACGGGTCCGATGGGTGCAATTTTTATTGCTCAATTAACAATAAATGGGTTCAAAATTCGAATGATGCATAACCATAAAAGCAATTTGTTGGCAAAATACAACACAAATGATGAAAATGGCGACTTCTTTTTTTTAGATAGCAAACGGTAATATTGGCCCCAATTCACCTTCGTCTCTAAACTCGCTCACCAAATTTTCAGATTCTATAGCTCCATTCACTCATATTTGTTTTATCTCACTTGCATCCTCTACTATCTCTTCCTTGTCAAGATCAGCTCCTCCAGATACACTATTACCCGTCTCTATAGACTTGATATAGCTAATCGCTTCTCCAATCAACTTTTGTTTCAATTAGAGATGCTTCAGCCATTGGATTCTTTGCTGCATCCACCACCTCTGCTGGATTATTTGCTGATTCAATATCTATATAAATGTTTTAAGTGATCTGAACAAAGGTTGTATAGAAAGTGATCTGAACAAAGGTTGTATAGAAAAACTCACTTGGCTGATTCAATATCTATATAAATGTTTTAAGTGATCTGAACAAAGGTTGTATAGAAAGTGATCTGAACAAAGGTTGTATAGAAAAACTCACTTGGGATCAGAATCTGCTATTTGTGCTTGTATACCCTTTATCATATCGAACTTGTTTCTAGCTTGAGGATCCTTAAATCTGGCATGTGGTTGTGGCTCCTTAACAGAACCTCTACTGGTCTTCAACATAGGCCGTTGACTTTTCATCCAGGTATCATAAAAGCTTTCTCTTGTCTTCACTGGCCTTGCTTATTTAGGTTCCCTCTTCTTAGTCCCCCATTGTGGATTTCTAGTGTCGGGATAATTGCCATGGTGTTTTGCTATCCCACTGTATACCCGATCACGACATGCCTGCTCCAACATAGAATAAATGAATAAATTCCTCCATAATATTTAGAGGGTTGAAATCCATGTTGTGGACTAAATGCATGGGTTTTATGCATATAGCAATAACAAAAACTTTTATTTGTCCCATTTTAGTTATGGTACTATTGTTTCTACATATATGTTGGCCTCCTCTTCTATTTGGTCATTTTGTACATCCTGAGTGTCACTTATAAAAAGACCCATCATATAATATGAAAATACTATGATTACCGATTATAAAAAGACCCAACAAAGGCACAAACCATAACTTAATTACTCGTGTACAAAAAAACAATACAATGACTAATACGGGGCACATGAAAATGTATGTCCTTATTTTATGTTAAAAAAAACCTAAAAACTTACACGGTCAGCGCTTTTGGTAGCAATGGCTTCTGAGATTTTCTTTCTTTGTTCAAGGGTCTTGGGTGCTCTTACTTCTGGCCCAGATCCGCGTTTCTTCTTTCTTGATTCAATACCTCTCAAAATTCCTGATCAAGTTGCTTGCTCATTATCTCATTGGAGTTCCACTGAAGCTCTTCCTCACCATAAAGCCCCTTTCTAAAAACTGCAATAACACCCCAAAAATTAATATTTTGCTTGGAAATTTAAATTAAAAACATCTATAAAAAGTTTAAGGTCAAATATGTTGGTTAAAGAACAAACTTTAATATTATTTGATATTAACACTTAGAAAAAAGCAATTTTCCAAATGTTTATCAAAATTTGCTTATTTTTCGATGATGTCGAATTAGCACAAATTCTCAACATTGTATAGATATTGAGAAAAAAAGTCAAATGACGTCAAATTACAAGCATAATCTATGGAAAAAGATCATAACTTTTGTATGTCTCACTTGATTGAAGCTCAAATTGTACATAGTATGCCGAAATTTGTCTACAATTAAACCGCATAAAACACGTGTATATTAGAGTTGGTATATGATATAAAGGCTAAAAAATATTAATAACACATGTCACTAATGGGAGAAATTGAAAGTGGGTGTATGGGAAATTGGGAATGCTTAGTCTAGACCAGGGGTGGTAATCGAGTCGTGTTCGTGTTAACTTATTCGGGTTCGTGTGTTGGCGGGTTAGTATAACCTTTACCCAAATATGACCCATTTATTAATCGTGTCAAGAAACTCAACCCTAACCCAGACCTTCATAACACGTGTAACCCATTTGTGACCCCTTTAACCCATTTAAGTAAATACGTCAAGCAGTGAATAAAGTTGGTGGTTTGTCAGTTTAACTAGTTTAAATGCAAAAATGATATAAAGATCTAAAATATGATAAGAATAACATACAAATAACTATACGACAATTTTCTGAATTACAAGCGTCAATTTTCATGATATCTAAGGTATAAAGTTATAATTCACTTATACTAAGTAAATAACAAAATACATTTAATCCACGTCCAACATAAAAACCACATTATATATATATTTTTTAAGATCTTATATATCAATAGAGTTTGGCGTTGCAATTATTATGCATTACAACTGATTGATGTGTTTCCCATGCATAAATATTTGGCCCATAAACTTACTTGAGACCATATGTTTAGAGATCTGATTCCTAGTGCTCATCTCTAATTTTCATTGAGTTAATTTGTGGCTTTTTTACCTTTTGGCTTCGATTATTCATATTACATTTGACCAACACAACAGTTAAATGTATACCTGTACTGAAAATGGGTTTTAATAATTATACCCGAGCCCATGTTGAATACTAAATGCTTGTTTTCAGGTTACCATACTAAAACTACTAGCTTTTTTTGCTTTATTTATTATTTTTTTCCGGTTTTCATTTCATATTTATGCCCTATAGTGAAAAACTGGTATCTTTTATCATCAGATTAATTAATTAATTTATTTATTATTTATTTATTTATTTTTATTTGCATTGTTTTTTATTGATATTATACTATCTTGTGCAAGTTTTATCGAGTTTTGATATGTTTGTATGCAGTTGACATGCCGACTTTTAAAGCAAAGCTACTGGAGTTTAACATCCTTGTTTTGGAATGAGCCTAATGGGAATCGAGTAAGGATTCATGGGGGAGATCATGGAATAGTTGTTGCCATCAATAAACTACGATATCGTAGTTATGGCGTGAAAGGCACTGAGACGTTTTCTGATGTTCAAAATATGATTGAGGATGATCTTTCTCTGACTCCTGGAAATTACGAACTAACCTACGAGGATCCAAAAACATTAAACTGGAATGTGCTCAAGACAGATCTTGATTGGCACCATGCGGTTCGGGGTTCCGAGGCGGGATTTGTGCGTTTGAACTTGGAGTCCAAAGATAAACACATTGCTATTTATAAGGCTGCTTATGATGATGACTATGACCCTGAGTTTGCTGATGGGTTTGTTGGTGAGTATGCTGATGAGTATGATGGTGTGTATGCTGATAAGGATGCTTTTGCTGATAAGGATGCTTCTGCATCGCATCTGGCGATACTGAATCTAGGTTGAATATGTCATTTTTGACACCTGGATTTTATGCATGGTTGTTTTTGTTGTTGTTTTTCTTTTTTGTTTTAATTTGTTCATTTGTTAATTTTGGTTTTGAACTTTGTTAGTAGAACATTGTAGTGTTTGTTTATGTTTGCAGTATTGGATGTGGTTCCTTTTTAGCATGATTCCTGTTTATTGACCCTTTTAGTTTCCATGTTCCTTATGTTTGGCTAGAGTGGTCAGTGTTGTTATGTTATAATTGCGTGTGCCATGACGGTTTCCATAGACCACTATTGGGCCTTGAAAAAGAGAAAGGAAATTGTTAAAGGCATGTAATTTATAAATTGGTTAATATTAAGATCTAAATGTTACTGAATCCTGACGCTAAACGGTATCGATTTTATTAGAACAAGTATATAAAGGTATCGATTGATAAAGGCATGTAATTTATAAATTGGTTAATATTAAGATCTAAATGTTTCTTATCAATTTTTTATTAGAACAAGTGTTTGATACCCGTCGCTCCGCGGCAGGAGTTTTCCGATATCGTGTTTTGTGGCCGTTAATTGCGATACTGTTTTGTTTGCGTTTAAGAACTCTGAAATTGTTGTGCTGCATTTTTTATTTTTGTACATTATCTTTTGGCATATTGGTAGCTTTTTTGTTATATTATGTGGTACCTTTTAAAAAAAAAAAGGGGGTGTCCTTTTTTTTGGGTAAATATACACAAACAATAAGCAGCTAACACTCTAAAATACCACACCAAAGTGGTCCAGTTAACTTCGCAGTCCCTCCACCTACTTAAGAAAGTGACGCATTAGTTAAGACAACCATATATCTGCACCCTCTATACTATATATTTTCCATAACACATGTACTTGACATTCGATTGCATAGCACAGATGTACTTGACATTCGATGCAAATGAGGCTTATGATAAATACCATTTAATCCAACGCTCCTAATCTAGTACTCAAATATACAACAGACTTGCAAGATGTCAAACCAAAAGTAGAATCAAATTATCTTGTTTTATTTAGTTATATCATTTCAAGTTGGATGATATGATGGTAGATAATTTTTCATATCAACAGTATTGTTTTCAATAATGACACATAAAAGGTTATCTTAATCTTACAAAGTTATTTGACCGCTCATTAAAGGGAAGTTTTGTTACCTAACACCAAGGATTAGAGCGGTTTCTCGTCTAGTCATTGTTGGTTGGAAGCCTCCTTCATAGAACCTGCGTGATCTAGGCCTGGGTGGTCTTGTCTTGAAAGAATGCCAAGCCTGAATTCCATATTTACCAGCCATGGCAGCAGCCGCTACTGCAAGCCTGGCAATAAATGGGGTAGCCTGATACACACATCTAAGGCTCATTAGCTTTTTGGAACATTATAAAGTTTCTTATGGAAAAGGGGATTCATAAACAGTCCTGAATTCATCCTAAAGTTCATTAACGCAAGATCTTTGTCCTTTCTAACTAATTTGTATAACGGGGTGTTTGGGATTGCTTATTTCAAACTGCCTACCTATCCAAATCTAAAGTTTATTCAAACACTCGAAACCGATTATCTACTTAAGAGTATAAGTAGATAAGCACTTATATAAACAATCCCAAACACCCTCTTAATGTTCGTTTCCTGATTAAATAACCAAATAAACTACATACATCAAATTTGAAGAAGAACGCAAAGGTACCAACAAAGCAAAAACAGAACTACTAAAGCATATAATTCAGTTGTCAGCTGAGTAACATTTTCGCTTATATCCAAGTGCACAAATCGCAATGTTTAAACAGATGCCCATTACTCGATAAAAGTAATGTAAACACAAATAAACCTAAACTAAATCAAATTCCAAACAACTAACTCAAGTCACCCTAAAAATAAAACATAAACTGATAACTGATCATTCTTTTGGTGCATGGAATTAAAAAAAATACAAAAAAATTACAACCTTTTGGCCGAGGTTTAAAACCGCAGCCACACAGGGTCAAACCACGTAAAGCCGTCTCCTTTTGGGGGGTGTTTGTTTCGGCTTATATAGCGGGCTTATGGCTTATATTGTGGCTTATTTTGAAACATTTCGGCTTCATCGTAAGCCTCGATAGGAGATATATAGTTATTGTTTGAAACTTGTGAAGTTAATTAAAAGAATGTGATTTATAATAAACGAAAGATGTTATGCATTTTAGAAAAACTTGCACTCCAAAACCATTCAAAACCTGTCTGATTGTCCTGTCTCCTTTTCTTTCTGAACTTCCAAAAGCTTAGAGTTTATTTTACCAAAGGTTATATCTTAAGTAGGAATCAGCTGTAGTTGCCTGACATTTACCTGTAGGCGTAGCAACTATGTGCGTGGCATCTGGTTGTATAGGTATACCAGTGTTGTGATGAGACTTTGATAATTGGATGACCAACATCAGTAGTAGGCTGCATTTCCTCAGAAGCAAGTGCTGATAAGTTCGAAAAAGCTTTAGCTTCACGGTCTCTTTTCACCACTTTTTTTCGTCCGTTATTTTCCCTTCCAACAAAACCAATACCGTTTGTTTTTATTGAGTTATATATTGTACACCTTATCTTATGGCACTGAAAAAAACTAATAGACATAAGGGCATACCATTTACGCAGATATCTGACCCTTTATTCAAATCAAAAGAAATCCGATTCGTGAGGACAATGCCGAAGATCAGTGATCTGACGGTGACATTAATCTATCTACAAAAACCGATGTCTCTACATTGTAAATTCCATGATATTACCATATAAATACTTATTCATTGCGCCTAAGCAAGAAAAATGGTGTGTGTTTTTAGGAGTTGTTTGCTTACCTGATATTTCTTATATCCATGGCCAAATGTTCCACTAACGTAAATCAGTATTCAGAACGTTGGATCCTGCAAGTGATAAAAAATCATATTGTACCCATAGTATCGGTTACAAAACGGAAACTACTGTAAGATGAAAAGTGGGAAGTTCGAGGGGAAAAAAAGGAAAAAAACCTTTAGTTCTGCAAATTCAGTGTATTCGCATGAACGTGACAGATCCCTACCAACTTAGTGTTACAAACCGTGGTTGACTTGGTTTTGGCATTTGAGTTTGCAATTCTCTGTTGTTGCCGCCCGTACTGCTTGAAGTTTTTTCTGAACCTTCATTGGTTCCTACAGCATGCGCAAATTTATAAGAATTAGTGTAGTGTTGTGTCTCTGAGTTACCTGAAATCGCATGAACATGACGAATCCTTACCAACCGAGTGTTACAAACCGTGGTCGTCTTACGTTTGGCACTTGCGGATGCCATTCTCTATTGTCACCACGCGTACCGCTAAAACCCTTTTGTGGACCTTCATTAATACCTAGAGCATGAACAAATTTATAAGAAACAATGTAGCCTAAGCCGTCATTTACATCCTGTATATAGAAGTAAGATGAAAACACCAAAAATCAATTTAATAATAGCATATTCAGTTATTTACCTTCCATACAGTTCTTGTAATGGCCTTATGACATCTTCTTCAGTTTCCAAATAGCTCAGTCGATATCCTATTGTTCACAACCTTAAAAAAATTAACGTATTAGTATATGTTTATTAGTATATGTGTTACAAAAAAACTAAAACTTGTGATAGTACAGATTATGGTTAACGACCTTAATTCCTCGATTCATTCCGTGGCTCGTAATCTATCATTGGTGAACACAGTAACCTTTAATCCGCGGTCAAGTGTATGAAATAGGATACGAAACTATAGATCCAGGGCAAAACATGAAACCTATTCTGTAAGGCACAACACAAATGTAAAGAAAAAGTTTATAAAAAGCTATTAACAAATAAACAATAAGAATGAAAAATTTACCAAAGAAAGCTATTCTGTAAGTCACAACACAACTTCAGGAACATATTCTAACCAAAGCCTGTCGACATAAAAAAATCATAAAAAACTATCTCATCTTCTCAATAAAATGAGTAAAAAGGTACGCGGATAAAAGTTACTAATAATAGTACCTATTAATATATATAGTAAAAGCAATTCAATACGACGTCACTTCACTCCCACTTCACTCCCACCTGCAACCTGGCCCATCTCAGCGACAGCCCAATGATCTGCTGGCCCATTTCAGTCACAGCTCAATACATGTGATGGTCAGCTACCCACTTTGATTTTTATAAATATATATAGTAAAAGCAATTCAATACGACGTCACTTCACTCCCACTTCACTCCCACCTGCAACCTGGCCCATCTCGTGACAATGATCTGCTGGCCCATTTCAGTCACAGCTCAATACATGTGATGGTCAGCTACCCACTTTGATTTTTATAAAAGATACAAATCCTATAATGTATATGTACACGTATATTTTCAAAGGTTAGGTTACACATGTCAAAGATGACTTTGCAAAGTACAATATCATACCGGTTTTCTTTTCCAACAATCAAGAACCTTCTCTCTATTATTGTGCAAATACAATGCATGTTACAGAAAACAAAAACTAAATAAAAAACCTCAAGCATACTAGATCAAAGTAACAATATACAGGAACCAAAAAAAATTACAGAGAGAATCATCAAGGTAATTACTCCACTTCAGAAGATAATGGTAACATTATGTTTTTTCTTTCCTTTGCTTCGTATGGTAGTTTTTTTCGCATGGTTGTTTGCATGTTCTATGGTTTATGTTGCTGCCAATATGCTTTAGATGCTTGCATTAACTGCTGTAATTTTATATGCATACCTTTTAAGCCACAAAAAATAAGTTGTAGTTATAGTTATGAAGACCAAACAAAAGGCGATTCGTCGCATTCCTCTTGTTAGTTGTGTGCCTCCTTTGGATCTATCCTCGGATGTTGAAGATATGGATTATCACTTGATCTTTAAAAGGGACCGATCTCCATCCGATGTTATGGGTCTTGATACATGCCCTGAGAATACCACCAAAAGAATATGCACACAAAAGAGTAGCTTATTTCACCGTAGTACACTCGAGCCAGTGCATGTGTTTTCAAAACAAAACAACGTGGTTACTAATCCCGCAAGTTCGCATCTTGTATCTTCTCATTGTAAGTATTTTTTTCATTTTTCTAAATCTTCTCATACCGTACAAATAACATCATGTTTTTTAATTTTGAATACGTAAAATTGTTTTTGTAGGTGAAAATAGCTTAGAACGACATTATAAGGCGATTCTGTAGGAATTAAACCAAAGGAATACGTTAAGTGGCGATCAAGGTTCTTAATTTTTTTTTGTTTCACTTTATAAAATAGGCAGCAGGTACATACCTTTTTAACCAGGTGATATTTTCTTTTGTAAATGCAGTTGACACTACTCATGAACACCAACCTAATGAACTTGATTCTGTACCTTCAAGAGTTGACGCGAAGCCATACCCGAATTTCGAGTACTTATGTACCTACAGACAATCAAAAAAAAATAGACAGTCAAAGATAACAACGATTGTACCAAGCATAAGTGAAATTCCTCATGGACACCAAACTACTGAATTAGAGCATGGAATGAGCATCTCGAAAGAATACAATTCTCGCATCCAAGGTTATACTGTCGCGATTTTTTTTGGAAACTAATTATATCAACATCAATACATACCATCTAATTGTAAAATATGTAATGTTGACTTCTACAGTACATCCGATTACGTACCTTCAAAAGCGATGAAGCCATATCCGAATTTCGAACAATTATGTACCTACAAATAATCAAAAACAAATAGATCAAAGAGAACAAGACCTGTACCAAGCATAAGTGAAATTCCTCAAACGCATAGTAAAAGACCAAGGTTTATTCAAGGTGCATACCTATAACGTCTTCTACTGACAATATTATAAAACAAAGATCATTATTATACTTACATATCTTACGTTTATTATTTCAGTGAGGGAACAAGATTTGCACACCACAAATAGCACTGTGCGTGCACATACTACACAGCGTAGATGTATGAGGCAAGGTATGTCACTCATTCCATGGTCCGATTATTTTGGTAAAATCAAACGCCTATTTATATATCGTATGGCTAATTCTTTTTATCTACTTATTATAGGGCAGCCGTCAACGTATCTTTCGATTGGCAGATGTAACCAAGTGTGTAACCATTGTAACGCTATTTTTTGGTATGATGAAAGAAGTAAAAGTGGCAGCCGAAGGTGTCCACAGTACCATCGTTGTTGCAATAATGGTAAAGTTCGGTTACCTACAACTCAAGATTCACCGGCCTATATAAAAGAAATCTTTCAAGACAGGCATTTTATTGAAAATATTCGGGCTTATAATCAAATGTTCGCCATGACGTCTCTAGGAGCAGAAGTAGACGATTCTATTAACAAAGGAAGGGGCCCTTACGTTTTCAAAGTTTCAGGCGATTTACCATGGATAGGAAGCATGTGTCCCGAGCCAAATAAAGAACCAAAGTTTTGCGACTTTATATCTACGATACAGCAAATGAAATTAACAACCGTCTACAACATTTTAACAAAAGTGGTAGCAGGCTAAAGCAAGATATCGTTCAAAATTTGATACAAGTGTTGGACAGCACAACTAATTGGTTAAATTATTTAGAACTGCGTGATAAAATAGAAAGGTGATATCCCGATTTTAAAGTAAAGTTGTTTGGTGTCGTTGGTCTAAACAATACGATCTCCCAAGAGAGATTCTATAGGTGCGATTGTTTTTTAAGGAGGCCCAAATGTTGAAACTAATTATGATGTTATTATCGAACCCCGTGGTGGTCACCACGCAGTGCATAGATAAGCTAAATCCTCACTACATGTCGCTTCACTTTCCGCTTCTTTTTATTCATGGGGATGAAGGTTATCACCTAGGTTTAAAATTACTAGGTAAAGGGGGAGAATCAGCAGAAAAAGAAAAACAAATGACAATGAAAATGTATTATGCATATCAAATCCACCCCTGGATCCAAGAAGATAACATGCTACTAAAGGCGGGCGACTTTTTCAAGAATATGTTGTTACTGCTTATTGTAGCATTGAACAACAAAGGCTAGACTTTATAAGAAACAATCAAAAGACATCGAAATGACTATATGTCGTGCGTATGATGCTATTTCTCGAGGAGACGAGATGGTTCGGATGTGGGGTCGAGAACGATACTTCCAAATTCATTTACTTGGAGGACCGCGCTACATGTATAGCCACTACTTGGACGCTCTTGCAATATGTCGAGTCCATGGCAACCCATCATTTTTTATTACATTTACATGCAACGTTGGATGGCCTGAAATAGAAGACTATATGCGCAATTTACGCCTCACACCGGTGACAGAGGTTGTTGACCGCGTTTTTGAAAGGAAGATACATGATCTTGTAAATTTCTTACGCGAAGCAAAGCCATTTGGAGACGTTGAAGTAGGTAATCTATACATATATATGAGACTAAGCATGCCACATCACTAATGCTTACATGGCACAATAATGATGACATGGAATTAGTGACATGGCACTTTTTTCGTTTACATAATAAAAAAAATCGCACCTTGGAAGATTCGAACTCAGGTCTTGATGTCAACCGACAAGGATCTCAACCAGTGGAGCAATCAACATTTTGTGATACAGATTCTTCTACCCAAAATGGTGTTAACTATCAAACATTCCATTCTATCACATAAACATAACAAACTCCCTACTATTTTGGATCCACAATTAAATTTTTATTCAATGTCAGTCAAACAATTTGCCCTCCTACCCCAGTTCATTCGCATCTTCCAAAATCAAAACCCTCTCTAATATCAAAACGCTTAATCTAATTCAAAAATCATACTAACCGAATGTTTAGTTTTTTTTTATGTGAATTTCAGTGCAAGGGAAATACATAATGATGGGTAGTTGAAGAAAATTATTGCGTGTTCTATATTCGATTGATCAAGGTGATGTATCATGTTCTGTTTTTTTATTCTTAATTTCAAATGATCAAGGTGATGTGGTTGTTTTACATATGGAACGATCGCCAAATAGTTCATGTATTTTATTGTGGTTCATTTTTTTGTATGTTCATGTATTAGGGTTTTCCAACTTAAATTGGGGATCTATTGAAGGTTAGTATGTCACCGTCGATGATAAAGGTACGATTTTTGTTTGAAGATTAATTGTTTAATTTGAAAATTTTTAAGTTGTATTGTTAAGACACGTTTTATCTGGTGACAGAGGACCTATGCGTTAGTAAGTATTTTCAAGCGAATAGTTTATTATAGAGATAACTAAGTTGAACCATGAATGTGTTAATTCGGGTTGTGTATTAATCTCTAATGGGTCTCAATCAACAACTTCAATTGAAGGTGCACCCTGTTTTGGTTATGATTTATCTTCTTGATGTTTAATTTTAGTTTGGTTGCTGTCCTTTATCTATATTTATTAGCATTTATCACTTTGGGCACCGGAAAAGATATTGCTCAGGTATTACTATTAACACAATAATACCTTTTGGATTATGGGTTAATTTTAATACTTAATAAAGCCGTCGTCTTCTTTCCAATTATGTAGATATGTAGTTAAAAGTACAACACGATCACATGTATCTACTTAGAGATTCAAGCGCAACTATCCCTGTTTGCTTTGGATCTTTCTAAGGTACCCTTCATCACTCTTAGATATATGTTCTTAAACAGTTTTGCCATAGCATAAAGGAATATTGTGGTTGAAAACGCATATGAATGATACATCAGATATACGATTATAGATTACTAAAATGAATCGATATACGTGCAGGGGTATATCGGTTATTGGATACATAACTCGAAACCTTGCTGATTTGCAAGACGATCAAAGATGCTATGTATCAATTTATGACCACCCAACTCTTCACCTCTCTGTATTTATTAATAATGTCCTCATTTTGTAAGTTTCATCGGGATCCATTTTAGAGGTGCAATATGGGCAGAGGTCTGGCATCTTGGGTTTCACGTCAAAATAGGCTATGTAAAAAGGTCGGTAATTTTAAGGGGTTGAAGCTTTGTTGCTTTACAAATCTGTTTCTAGCTACATGCGACTATTCAACCCGTTTGAACTTTTTACTTTAAGCTCACTTTTTTATTTTGCCCATTTTTTCCGTTATAGATACCCACCTTGGCCCATTCACAATTAAGTATGAAGACATTTACTGCTATAAATTAATTAAAACTGGCCGAGGGGTCACATGTGTGCTTATTATATGCATAAAGAGTACATTGCTAATAATAATTCTTTTTCATTTCTTTTCTCAGACATGTCATGTTTTGTGCTCTAATGCATATTATTTAATCCTTCAAACAATCACATACTTAGTAGTAGATTCTTTTTTCAAAACTTAAAACTGATTGTTGCAACTTTAAACTGAAGATCAGTTACAAAATGCAAATCCAAACACCCCGTAACATACAAATTTGTACACGGGAGCAGGGCTAGGCTTTAAAAGTATTCACATGAGTTATATAATTTGTGTCTATATTCTATCTTATGCTCTATAATACTCACTCACCATTTATCCCATGAAAAGTCAAATTTCGAAGCGGACCGAACACATGAAGTTCTAAAGAGATGAGGTACGCGTGAGGTGCGTGGTAATTTCAATACTTCGAAGCAAACTTTATCAGTGATTTGACAGGCTTAAGCGTGTTGTTTGATACTTTTTGACAATTTAGATATTTTGGGACAGTCTATAGTAAATATTAAATGTGATCGGATCGCAGGCATGATTTTTTTTTTAATTTTGGACCATTCACTTCACTTGGTAGCATCATGCCAGCAAAAGAACTACATCACTTTTTTTGGTTTTATTATTAGTTTGTTTATCTGTTTATAAAAAGATTGTAGAAACTTTAGAGATGAAAGATCTATTCAGCCTCATTATTAGCTCATTGACTTATTGGTTTCATTGCCGTCAGCTAATACATGTCTAATCATCGATATATTGATTATTTTCATCTACATGGAAACTTCATTTTGTAAATATATTGACTCAAACGCGTGTATACTTGATGGTATATTATGATTCACTTGATATTGTAGAAATGGTTGAAAGTACGAAGAATGTTGCAAAACTTGATGTTGAAATTACTTGTCGAAGAGCGAGAACCTACTTTCATGTGGGCACAAGAATATCGTTGGAGCAAGGAGGGCCTCTTGGCGTATCATGTCATCCATTAAACAAAAAGAGGAATCAAAAGGAAATGAGAGCTATGTCGAACACTACAAAAGTGTTGGTCGAATTTAAATGTCGCTTAAAGTAAAAGTATTGATAACACAAAGGGTTGCACAAAAGTGGATAATGGTGAAATTATCAAAGAAAGTAAAATTATTGAGAAGACGGTGAACTACACAAATTGTGAGAAGTGCGAGAATTTGCAATCGTGGTTTCCCGGAAGTAGGCTCTCAGTGTTGGCAAAGTTGGAAGGTAATACAAAGGTAAAATTTATGGCAACTTTTGTGGCTTTTTGTTTTTACATTTTGGATAGGAACCTGCTTATTAATTGAAAATTATTATTTAGGGTGTAACTGGGATTGTCTATCCAACTGGATTCAACAAGCTTTTTTGCAGCTGTAAGGACAAGTCATTGAGAGTTTGGGATTCTAATAGCGAAAAGGTTAGTTTTACTCAAGTCTTTTGCGTTGTGAAACATGTCACTATGTCTGAAGACACTCTTTTTTCCGGGATGGAGGTAAACATAACAACTATGGATTTTTTTATTGAATTTTAATTTGGATATTAGGTTAGTATATAGCTAAATGCAGAGTTGGGTATTAGGATGATTCGATTAGATATGCATGAACATTACCTCCAATGTTGCATACATTTTTTCAAAAAAAATACGAAGGTAACAAGATAAATCAAAACCTTTTATCTCATATAAGATACCTATTATATATATCGTGTCGTGGTATTCTTCTGCAACGTTTTATTTTTTATTGCAAATTTCAGGTTCTTGTACTCTTTTATATGGTTGAGACTTCAGTGGCCACTATTTCACCTTGGAAAGCATATATTAGTTTACAGGGGTTGTTTGGTGTTGGCTATTAGAATGGAACACTTTATTATGTGGTGTTTCCAAATCACTTTTAAAAAACTGTTTTCATGTTACGAGATTATAGAATGGGCCTTTAGGGGTGTTACTTCTTAAATTGTTGAGTGTTTTGGGATTGTGGCTATTTCATATAAAGGGTGGTTTGGGATTATGAGTATCAATTACCTGTGATATGATTGTAAAATATGTTTAACGTGGTGTTTGGTATTGCTTATTAGTCTTGCTATATGGACCGATTATTGTGCATTTTACATGTTTCCTTATTTTCCTTTTTGGATGGTGCATGTAGGTATGTGTCTATGTGATACCACAGAAGATTTCACAAGAAGAGAAAAGCATACGACAAATTGCAAATTGCAAATTGCCCCTCAATTCTTGTCATTGGCGATCACAATTAAAAAATGCGCTTATGGCTTGGAATGATACAACCAAAAAGTTTATTAGGGTATGTTGTTAGACTATTAAAACAATTAAGTTTTAATTAAGTGTTAGTTTTGAGAACCTTAATTTCACTCGCATTGTACACAATGTTAATAAGGTTGTGCAATCGAGAAAAAGAAACATGCTAAATGACTTGGCTATGGTAAGTAATTGTTAATATGCCGTGGCAGAGTTGGTAGCATTTACGCTATTCCGCGTATGGTCATTAGCCTGTAGGACACCAAGATGCCATTGTTTCCGTATCTTTCACTATGACTATTAATAAAACTCAAGAGAAAACATTGTACCAGGTTCGTTTTTTTTCCCAAAGGCCAATATTCTCGCACGGCCAACTATATGTGATTGTGTTAACAGACAAGAATGGCTTAAAGGTTCATTGTTGCGACAAAGACTTCAACTACACAAACTCCACAACAAATGTCCTTTACAAAGAATTTTTATTTCGTATTTGAATAAGCAGCATAGATTTGTATTAAACAAACAACTGTTCTATTTTTTTTAATATATATTACATAATTGATTTTACATACGTTTTCATATTTAGGCATGTATTCTCATGAAGCTAGCCCGCCCATTCGGGCGGGCTATGAAGCTAGTATATTATATATACATACTTTTTTTTATACAAACTTCATTATATTCAGATATGTAACTGTAGTTAATAATTTTGCAGTTTTATATATTGTTGAGTTCCGTAAAGCGAGGTCTACCGCATTGTCATTTGCTTTTGTGGTTAAAAGAAGACTCACGATATTCACGAAATGAAGATATTGACAGATATGTTTCCAATTACCGACAAGAACTAATCCGAAGGTCATCGAGTAGTTTCAGAGTTCATGTTACATGGACCATGTGGTTTGGCTAATCCATCTGCACCATGTATGAAAGATAGCGTGAATGTAAAAAGGATTTCCTAAACTCTATTGTGAAGAAACTTTTATTGACCAAAAGGGCTTTGTTCACTACCGTAGAAGAAATTCATTGGTCAAAGCAATGAAGCGTAGTATGGAGCTTGACAATACATATGTTGTTCCATATAATGAGACACTTTCTATGCGCTTTTATGCTCATATTAATGTCGAGTATTGTGAATGGACTATGATGATAAAGTACCTATTTAAATATATTTCAAAAGGAACCGATAGAATCGCTTAGCGGTTACAAGAACAATTGGTGATCAAAGAATCAACCAAAGAATTGTCCAAGAATAATGGTTGATGAAATTAAAAATTTCCAAGATGCAAGATATATTGGACCACACGAAGCATGTTGGAGGATCCTTGGTTTCGATATACATTTCAGACAGCCAAATTTATGAGATACTAGCAATCACTCGAAAATATGCAACGGTCACTTTCGTGAGGCGGGCGTTACATGAAATTGTCAATGATGAGCACAATAAGAAGACAACATTGACTGAATGGTTACGTTATATCGCGAATTTGCGATGCCACCACCTAACATACTTAAAATTTCCAAAAGAATTTGTATGGTATTCTAACGACGAACATGGGAGCGTGAAGCGACACGAAATACCAGCCTATCGGTGGACATACATACATCCTAGCTTGTTGGGAATTAAGGTAAACTCTGATTCTCACAAGAGATTCTCGCGAAGAAGAATGGATTCTCGCTGAAGTTATACTTCAGAGAAATGCTAAAGCGATATTGTGTTGTCTTTGAAAGTGCGTATAATAGAGAGATAAGCTCAAGATAAAGTAAAAGTCGTAGCCGTATTAAAGATAGGTTGGCGCCGTTCCATGTAGAGCTTACTCAGAATAAACACGATGATTAACAAAACAATATGATTAGTTGCATGCTTGTCTAGATGCATGCTTAGTCTATGTTAGTATTAGGAGTGTAAATTGTCAACGCTCATTAGGGTTTCTTGCCTATATAAGAAACCATGCTTAGTTTGTAATATATAGTTTTTTGAAAAAGCTTTTCTAAAGTCTTTAAAGTCTTGTAAAACATCTGAAACATAGAGTTTCTATAATCTAAAGATCCATAGAGGATCAAAGAATTCTTAGTTATTGTAACTTGTATTTTATTTCCGCTACAAAATACGAGTTGTAGAGATCTTCTATTAGTTTGCTTGTGATTACATAGGCAACACTAACGATCTCCGAGTGCTTAAAGATCTATCAAGGTCTTTTGTGTTTTCTACAAGTGGTATGAGCCTGAAGTCTCTACGATACTAAGAACATTCATTCACCATGCGATCCGATAATGAAACTGAAGTCACCAACACAAACAACACCAACACCACTTCCATGCAACATCTCAGTCTCTCAAACAGTAATGGTAAATTTCCTTATTTGAAAAGGGAAGAATATGAACTCGGGCTATGAAGATGGAAAGCTGGATTTCCAATATTGATTGGAATCGTGGGAGGTTGTAAAGAAAGGAAACGTTTAAAGAAGATGATTCTGTGGGTGGGAAATTTATCATGGCTCCACCAAAAAGCTGCCAAGAGGTACTAGCTATGCGAGAGAGCATAAAGTAAAGACCATTCTGCTTCAAGCCATACCGAGAAGATCATCAGGTGATTTTCATCATATGAATGATGCAAAGGACATATGGATGGCTCTCAAAGCAAGGTTCGGTGGAAATGAAGAATCAAAGAGAATGAGGAAGTCCATGCTTTGAGACAACAATTTCGGACTTCAATATCTCTCGAAGAAGGCATTCACAAAGGATACGACGGGTTCCATAGGATCTTGAGTCACCAACCAAATTGAATGCAAAACCGGACAATGATGACTGCAACTCAAAGTTCCTTCGATCGTTACCTCCATCATGGTTACATGTAAGTATTGCTCTCAAGGCTAAAGGAGGGTTGGATATGCTTACCTTTGATGAGCTATATAACGGACTCGAACCCTTGAACTGATGTCGAACTCCCTACCGTACATCTTCGTGCGGCCATGCGCTTTGTTGGGACATCTCACTCCAACATGTTGGTGCAAGCTCCTAGTTCCAACTATTTTCCATCGTCTCCAAGCTCCAACTACTTTCCATCATCATCTTCATCCCCCCCTCCACCACATAACTCTCGTCCCACTCCACCATGTTCTCAAGCTAGGTCTAGTAGTGTGATGGAGGATGTTCTTCATTCATTTGTTGTCGACTATGATACTCAGTTATCTTGCATATGAAGACTTTGATCAGTTGGACCCACTTGAAATGGAGGAGATGAAACCGAAAATGCAGTGGCATTATGTCGGTGGACATCAAAAGGTTTGAAGAAGAAGTCCGGAAGGAAGTTTGCTTTCAAGGGAAAGGAACCGCCGCTTTGACAGAGGAAAGTCAAGTGTTTCACTTGCCACCGATGGGACATTTCTCAAGAGAATGCAAAACAGAAAAGTGGAGATGGAGCTAATTACCTTTCCTATCGGCAGAAACAAAGAAACTGGAGCTTCAGCAGCTCTCCTCACCATGGATGAACAGTCAACTGGGCGCATGAACCTGAATGAAGAAGCTCATGATTCTGATAAGCTTGGATTGCTGGCAAGGTGTACTTCGGATGAAAGGCATGATCAGTTTGCCTTGATGGGACTATCTCAGTACACAACTGTATATTTGGTTGTAGTCTAAGATACAATGAACTTAAAGAAGAGTATGATGCTATGAAACCTAAGTTTGATGAATGCTATGTTGAAAATGAAGCTCATAAACTAGCATTAAAAGCAGTTGAAAGACAAAAGGTATGGTTTCAAAAGAATCAGATAGCTTATGAAGAAAAGATAAAGGTGTTACAGTTTGATCTTGAAGTTGCTAATAATTATTTAAAACTGCTCGAGAAAGCTAAGAATGAAGCGTGTCGAGAATCTAGAGCTTAAAGAAAAAGTAGCGAGGAAAGAGCTAGGAATAAACAATGGTTAATTTCGGTGATAATCTGCTAGAGAACTCTATAATAGTCAATCTGTAACCTCTGGCTTAGGATTAGGATTTCAAAAGTATGTAGGAGTAGAAGCTAGGTATGATGGTCGTAAATCCACACCGGCAGGGTTAGCTAACTTTGTTAAAGAGGGTGATATGCATGCGTCCCTCGGACCTATTAGAGGTGAATTCATGCCACACTGTCCATCATGTTGACTTTGATGGATCACATCATCTATATGGCAAAAGTCAAAAGACTTGCTGGACCCGATACCTCATCTAATGACTTTGTCTCTTGTCTGACAGTGACAATTCATCGGATCAAGGGTCTACTTCCTATGAAAGCTGTGATTCAAATGAGAAGTCGACCTTTCCAAGCTCGAGCCCGCACCCCTACGCATTACAAGCCTTCTAAGGAAGGCCGAGGAATCAACTTCCAAGACAGTTTCTTCAAGACTTGTCTTTTAAATCTTTGAATAATCACGGTCATTAAAAACAATTCCTTAAATGTTTCTAATTTAAGTACTTCTTCATGTAATCAAACATCTCCCTATTTGAATAAATCTTCCAAGAAGAAGACATGTTTTGTATGTGGAAGTAAATTTCATTTGATTAAGGATTGTGATTTTTATGAGCAAAGATTGGGTGCATGTGCTACTCACGAAACCCAAATCTAAATGGACCAATGTTGCTAATATTCCACCTTATGTCCCACAAGGAGCTATCTTGACTCTCATTGGAGAATCAGGTCCAGATCTTATGTGCAACCAACTAGCCCATACTTTAAACATGGTTATTGGCCTACATATGTTGACTCTATGTATCTTTGGGATGGGATATGGGAGCACCTTCTTTGGGAAGCCCTCAGGTTGTTCTTGGAATAACAAGGGACCCAATTATCAATGGAGGACCAAGAACAATGGTGGATCCTCTAAATACTCTTGTCCTAAACTGTGATCCACAAGGAAGGTTCAAGTCAGTAATGACTTGAACCTCCATTGTATACTAACAATTTGTATATATTTTGTGGTTGTTTGTAGGATCATCCCTTTAAGCATAAGAATATTGGTATTGTTGATAGTGGTGTTCGGAAGCATGTGGGAACAGGGATATGATGCACAATTTTGTCCCTATTGAAGGAGGAGGCAATGTAACTTTTGGAGGAAGTGATGGTAGTATCACAGGGAAAGGCACCATAAAGACACCTCATCTAGATTTTGAAAATGTGTACTATGTTAAGGAACTTCAACATTTCAACTTGTTCTCTGTTTCACAAATCTGTGACACTAAGAACAAAGTCCTCTTCACAGAATGAATGTCTTGTCTTTGTCTAAGACTTCAAACTCCCTGAAGAAACTTCAATTCTACTGAAAGTTCCTCGCACTCACAACTTATACACATTCAACCTTAATACAGTTCAACCTGATGGTGACCTCACATGTTTGGTGGCTAAAGCATCACTTGATGAATCCACAAAATGGCATAGGAGGATGGCGCATGTGAATTTCAAGACCATTAACAAACTCTCTAACATGAGTCTTGTTAAAGGTCTTCCCACCAAAGTTTTTACCAATGATCATAATTGTGTAAACTTGCAATAAAGGAAAAAAACACAGAGCCTCTTACAAAGCTATCAATGCTATGAGCATCATCACTGAACCTCTTCAGTTGCTTCACATGGATCTGTTTGGTCCAACTCAAGTCAGAAGCATTGATCATAAGTACTTCGTTTGGTGATCACCGATGGCTATAGCGATTTTGTTGGGTTTTCTTTCTCGAGAACCAAAGATGAAACATCTCAAGTCTTGTTGAATTCATCACACTTGTTGAAAATCTGTGACAACCCGTACTTTCAGGTCATTTCTCGAAACGATTTATGCTTCACTATTTCAACATTTATCGTAAACTTGGTTTACGTGTTCCAAATTCGCGTAACCTTTATGGTTTAGCGGCGAATTCATGATCATAACATCACGTACATTTCATATGGACTAAGTTTAGTCTACATTTCGTTCGCATCATTTGCATCACGATAGTTCATTCATAACATTTCATTTCACATTTATCGCGTAATTTTTATATTAAATAAACGTTATCGCGTAAATTATTATTTTGAACATTTAATCCAT
Source organism: Chrysanthemum makinoi (assembly GCA_910596185.1). Lineage (NCBI taxonomy): Eukaryota > Viridiplantae > Streptophyta > Magnoliopsida > Asterales > Asteraceae > Chrysanthemum > Chrysanthemum makinoi. Next base: position 129,833,808 of record OU343224.1, on the reverse strand, counting down.
TACTTTCAAAAATGATCCCGACATATTTTTAAACTTACATTTAGTTTATAAAAACTATATTTTGAGTTTACCTAGTGTTTTAAAATTTATTTTGTATATAAATCGTTAAAGTTATATTATTACGACGTTTTTCTTAAAAACTACACGACAATTTTTATATCACTCAAATTTCACAAGAAATGTATTTTTACAATTTTTATAACTACAATATACTTTAATTTGATTCCCTAAAACTTATTTTAATCCATATGACTTTAACTTCACATCATTGTACAAGTTACATTGTCCTACATTTATAACATTTATTTACTCATTTATAAAAAAAAAAAAAAAAAGATATTTTATGGACATACCTCCCCCAAAACCGGTTCTAGGGGGAGAGTATGCATTTAATGTTGGTGACTTTTTGCCTTGATAGTATGTATATACACTCCATGTAAAAATTCAACTCATTCACTTCTTTCATTTCAATAATACATCAAGTAGTCAAGTAAAACTTATTCTCTCTTGGTTCTTATACTCCATAACCGGCCATCATAGAGCTCACAAAGGGATCATCAAAATTTTTCAAGTTCAAGTTTATTTCAATCTAGATAACACTCTTGTTTAGGTTTTGAAATAAAAACCTAGGGTGTTTAGGTTAATCCTTGGTTCTAATCACCTCATCATATCACTAGTAAGCATCTAATATTTATTTTTCATCTTACATATTCATTTCATATTCATCTTTTCATTTTTGGAGCAAGTATGCATGATATGTGATTTATACCATTTTATTTCATGATTTTAGAGTTATCTATATACTATGGTCATCCTATAAATATTCCCTTGGTATTCTTTGGTCTTGATGGTGATTAGGAACCCATGACACCCTAAGAAGGTGTATGGTAGGATTAGGTTAGCTTTGGAGTTGATTTGAAGGGATTAGAATAGGTTTTGTCCGAGAAAAACTATTTTCAATACGTATATAAAGAGGTTCTGTCCTTGTTTTGATTTTCTGGAAAATCCGACAGTAGACACGACTTTTTGGCCTTAATATTTAGAAAATATACTTTAAAACGAATCCGTGGCTGCTTGAACGGAATAAAACGGAGTTATAACGAGAAAGTTATGGATTTTACAAGTTTGACGACGAAAATTATAGTTTTTCTGAAATTTCAGCATGCTGTTTTTACATTGTTCGGGTCAAAAACGAGCCTTAAGCTTCACAAATTATTTCGACTTGTCAAAATATATTAGTATACTTTGATACGAAGCTAAGGACGTATAAAACGTAGAAAACGGATTTGAAACGACAAAGATATGCACTTTTTCATAAACTTGCCGTAACTAATTTTCTGCACACAATTAGCCAAAACCACCATCTTTAACCCTTATTATCTTTATGTTCGAGACCTTTTGGACGAAAACTCCTGAACTGAAACTTTTAGATATCGATACAAACTTTCCAAAACCGTCGAGTTCGTTCTCTAACGTGCGACGTACACCGTTTTACGACTAGTTTTCCAAAGCCATTTTTATCACTTTCAAGAATTTCCGACGACATTGTTTTGCGACGAAAAGTGATAATTTCACTATAAATCATTATAAAACCATTGTAGGATGACATTTTGAAGTAAATGCTTGTAAAGTCATTTTTGAAGGGTCAAGACGTCAAACGAGTATTTTTCGACGACAAGTAATATTTTTCAAAACTCGTAAATGGTATAAATAACATACGAAATGCATGCATAACATTACATTGCAACTCATTACATGTCATATCATTCATCATAGGTCGAGATTCACGCTATATTTCAGTGTATCCACTTTTGTCATCGTAATCATTGCAACAGGTGAGTTTCATAGCCCCTACTTTTACTTGTTTTCATAACATTTTGGGGAGATACATGCTACATTTTAAATTGAACACAAATGCTTTGAACCGTATGCTATATCCGATGTTTTATTGTCACTAAGTATTTGCCATGTTCGAAGTCCCTACATCATGAACCATTAGTCACTTGGGTGGCGAGTATAGTGAATAGGCCTATTGGAATTAACACTCCGCTCCTATTGACCCGGTTAGGAAATCGGCGCACTATATTTGAATCATTAAGGTAAATTGGCAAGTTTACCTATTAGGGCGACGATGAAACGATGATTACCAATTTTTATTGGTGCGATGTTTACGCTTTGGTGTCATGAACTTAGTGAAATAAATGCGATGTTGTTTTTAACGATGAGTGTGAAACAATTTAACTCACACTACGATTATTGTGAATTCATTTGACGATGTGTACTTGAACATTAACTCTACATATTACGGCGGTGGGTTGTGAACACACAGGTTGCAAGTTTTGTATGGGCGGGACTTGGAACTGAGTGGATTCACAATGCCTTTGCTGCATAAACGATTTCGATACATTGAGTCATGCACTATTTTGTGAATTCCTTTGACGATTTCTGCTTGAACATAAACTATGCATATTCTGGCCGTGGGTTGTGAACACACAGGTTGCAAGTTTTGTATGGGCGGGACTTGGAACCGAGTGGATTTACAATGCCTTTGCTACATAAACGATTTTGAAAGTCTTTACATTTCAACGATTTACGATGCCTTTGCTGCATATACGATTTTGAAAGGCTTTACATTTCAACACAAACTCTATGAACTCACTCAACCTTTGTGTTGACACTTTTAGCATGTTTTATCTCGGGTATCTAAGGCATTCACTTCATGGCATGCATTTGGACACATCATGGAGTCGCTGGCGGCCAGCGTCTCACTGGGTTTTACATACTTTGAAACATCGTTGAATTGTAACAAACTTATTTCCGCACAAGTTGATTTTCATTTGGGACCTACTTTGTAAACTCGGATTGTTTTATTAAATCAAACGATGTATTTTCCAAACGACACTTTAGGTCGTTCAATATAACTTTGATTGTGATGCTATGACATCAATCCCGTGAATTCCATTCCGCTGCAAAACAGGTAATTTGGGGGTGTGACAGATTGGCATCAGAGCATAGGTTATAGAGAACTAGGTTGCATCATTGACCCTAGACTATAACTACATTATCATAGCATCTCATCATTTCATCATAAGTGCATGTTCACTCTACATGCGGTTTATACGTACATTTTTCGAGTTATTTACTTTCATTTCATATCGACTGTCACATGGATGCCCTTAAATACCCATCCCATTATCCTTTCCTCATACTCTAATGTGGAGAATTCCTTGTTATTCCCTATCACAATCTTTACGTCAATTGACTCATCACCGATAACGCCGAATGCCGAGATAAACCCTTAAGTAGGGCAAGGTCACTCTCACTCCTTTGTTTCATCACTAACATGTCGAGTTACACGTTACTAACACATTAAGTCACTAAACCATTATACACTTGAAGCACTTACGACACCTCATAACCCATCTTTTAGGAACCCGTCGATTATTTTGAAAAATAACCTCAAACTTACCATTTCTTATCACATCTCTTTGGAGTGTTTATTATTAACATCGGATTTTGCTACGTCTCACATTTCCTCTTGTTTTGAAGAAGATATGGCACCGAAGAAAGCTACAGTTGAAATGACCCAGCAGACTATTCAAAAGTTAGTGAATGATAGCATAGTGATGCTTTAAGAGTCGAAAGGGAAACATTGCTGCTGCTGCCGAGGCCGGTGTGCTTGAAGCCGCTAGGCTAGCCGCTATATCTGGAAATGCCGGAGGATCGAGTTAAGAGATGTTAGTACAAGGATTTCAAAAGTGGTGAGCCCGAAGTTTAGGGGCTGAAGGAGCCACGGCTATGGTACGATGGTTTGAAAAGTTGGAATCCGTGTTTTTGCTTTGTAATTGTCCGGATGATAGTAAGGTCAAATTTGCTACAAGTACATTACTCGATGGAGCGTTGTCGTGGTGGAATTCATATGCTCAACCGATTGGAATGGAGAATGCTTTCAAGCTTACTTGGGAGCAATTTAAGGGTTTGGTGACTAAGAAGTTTTGTCCTCGTCGGAAGTGAAAAGTTGGAGACGGAGTTCTACTGAACTAGTAACGATTGGGTGCGATATTGACACATACATTCGAGATTTCAGAATTGGCGCGTTATGCCCGTCGATGGTACGGGATAACGAAGTTGCTAGAGGCTTTTATCGGGGACTTCCGAAGTTATTCAAGGACATGTGACTTCGTTTGATCCACAAACAATCGAGGAAGCTATTAGGGTGACTCAAAAGCTCATGGCCCGGGTAGTGAAGAGAGGTAAGTACACCAACACCAACCAAAACAACAACAACCCCAACAACCGCACAAACTACAACAATAACCAAAACAACAACAACGACGATAACCAAATCAACAACAACAAAAGGAAATGGGAAACGACCAAGGAGATAATAACAACAACAACCAAAACCGCAACACTAACCGTCATCAACAACAAAATAGGAGGCAAGAAGCGGGAATGGTTTATGTCGCTGCACCAATGAGAGGTAGAGGGTATCTTTGGAACACACCCACTATGTAATCGATGTAATTTTCATCACTCGGTCCTTGCCCGCCAAGTGCCACAAATTCAAAACACCGGGACATCTAGCCAGGGATTGTAAAGGTAAAGCCGTAGTCACATGCTTCGGATGTGGGGAACAAGGACACTATCGGAATCAATGTCCTCAAAACCAAGGTCAACCAGTTGAAGGTGCTCATGGGAATGTATATATGTTGGAAGGAGGAGGAGGAGCTCGTCAAGGTATCAACGGCGGAAGAAGAAGTTCGAAACTAACATCTTATTTCTCCTTATGCACTATGTCGTACTAAGTTTATGTTTTCCATCATATCCGAATCTTTATAACCTAAGATGTATTTCTGTTTGATAAACCACTTGTTGTAAAATATTCTCATCTATCGTACTTTATTTTCTTTCCGATTTGTTATCATTTACGAGGATTTCAATTCTTTTTACTTTAACTATCATTTTAACGACACTTCTCCATGTCTTCTCTCCTCGATGTTCATCACAATTTTAACATCAGTTGACTCAACACCAAACAACATATGAGTCGATTAGTCCAAGCATTGCATAGTTACTCCTAAATTATACATAGCCTGATCACCTATGTCTAATTCAGGAAGAATCATGCAATGAAGGGAGTAGTAGGCTTATATGTGTAAGCAATTCCGTAATCGAGCCAAATTTTCAAAAGATTTTCTTCAAACCACTTGTTTCGGCTTGATCCGCGTGGCAGTTCTTGTTTGATGAGTTGCAAAGATCGAGCTAGAGACAAGTTGTTACCTAAACCGATTTAGCCTAATCGTATGGCAGTTCTTGTTTGATGAGTTGTGGGATTAAGCAAAAATCGGTTACCAAAAGTCTTTTGAGGATTTTGCTCGAGAATGGGAAGGCTTGCCTCATCAAACCCTAAACCCGTTAGACCTAACAACGATTGAATTCAGGGATCAATTCCTTTTGAATGGTGCTAATGTGACAACCCATACTTTCAGGTCATTTCTCGAAACGATTTATGCTTCACTATTTCAACATTTATCGTAAACTTGGTTTACGTGTTCCAAATTCGCGTAACCTTTATGGTTTAGCGACGAATTCATGATCATAACATCACGTACATTTCATATGGACTAAGTTTAGTCTACATTTCGTTCACATCATTTGCATCACGATAGTTCATTCATAACATTTCATTTCACATTTATCGCGTAATTTTTATATTAAATAAACGCGTTATCGCGAAATTATTATTTTGAACATTTAATCCATTACTTTCAAAAATGATCCCGACATATTTTTAAACTTACATTTAGTTTATAAAACTATATTTTGAGTTTACCTAGTGTTTTAAAATTTATTTTGTATATAAATCGTTAAAGTTATATTATTACGACGTTTTCTTAAAAACTACACGAAAATTTTTATATCACTCAAATTTCACAAGAAATGTATTTTACAATTTTATAACTACAATATACTTTAATTTGATTCCCTAAAACTTATTTTAATCCATATGACTTTAACTTCACATCATTGTACAAGTTACATTGTCCTACATTTATAACATTTATTTACTCATTTATAAAAAAAAAAAAAAAAGATATTTTATGGACATACCTCCCCCAAAACCGGTTCTAGGGGGAGAGTATGCATTTAATGTTGGTGACTTTTTGCCTTGATAGTATGTATATACACTCCATGTAAAAAATTCAACTCATTCACTTCTTTCATTTCAATAATACATCAAGTAGTCAAGTAAAACTTATTCTCTCTTGGTTCTTATACTCCATAACCGGCCATCATAGAGCTCACAAAGGGATCATCAAAATTTTTCAAGTTCAAGTTTATTTCAATCTAGATAACACTCTTGTTTAGGTTTTGAAATAAAAACCTAGGGTGTTTAGGTTAATCCTTGGTTCTAATCACCTCATCATATCACTAGTAAGCATCTAATATTTATTTTTCATCTTACATATTCATTTCATATTCATCTTTTCATTTTTGGAGCAAGTATGCATGATATGTGATTTATACCATTTTATTTCATGATTTTAGAGTTATCTATATACTATGGTCATCCTATAAATATTCCCTTGGTATTCTTTGGTCTTGATGGTGATTAGGAACCCATGACACCCTAAGAAGGTGTATGGTAGGATTAGGTTAGCTTTGGAGTTGATTTGAAGGGATTAGAATAGGTTTTGTCCGAGAAAACTATTTTCAATACGTATATAAAAGGTTCTGTCCTTGTTTCATTTTTCTGGAAAAACCGACAGTAGGCACGACATTTTGGCCTTGATATTTAGAAAATATACTTTAAAACGAATCCGTGGCCGCTTGAACGGAATAAAACGGAGTTATAACGAGAAAGTTATGGATTTTACAAGTTTGACGACGAAAATTATAGTTTTTCTGAAATTTCAGCATGCTGTTTTTACATTGTTCGGGTCAAAAACGAGCCTTAAGCTTCACAAATTATTTCGACTTGTCAAAAATATATTAGTATACTTTGATACGAAGCTAAGGACGTATAAAACGTAGAAAACGGATTTGAAACGACAAAGATATGCACTTTTTCATAAACTTGCCGTAACTAATTTTCTGCACACAATTAGCCAAAACCACCATCTTTAACCCTTATTATCTTTATGTTCGAGACCTTTTGGACGAAAACTCCTGAACTGAAACTTTTAGATATCGATACAAACTTTCCAAAACCGTCGAGTTCGTTCTCTAACGTGCGACGTACACCGTTTTACGACTAGTTTTCCAAAGCCATTTTTATCACTTTCAAGAATTTCCGACGACATTGTTTTGCGACGAAAAGTGATAATTTCACTATAAATCATTATAAAACCATTGTAGGATGACATTTTGACGTAAATGCTTGTAAAGTCATTTTTGAAGGGTCAAGACGTCAAACGAGTATTTTTCGACGACAAGTAATATTTTTCAAAACTCGTAAATGGTATAAATAACATACGAAATGCATGCATAACATTACATTGCAACTCATTACATGTCATATCATTCATCATAGGTCGAGATTCACGCTATATTTCAGTGTATCCACTTTTGTCATCGTAATCATTGCAACAGGTGAGTTTCATAGCCCCTACTTTTACTTGTTTTCATAACTGTTTTGGGGGAGATACATGCTACATTTTAAATTGAACACAAATGCTTTGAACTGTATGCTATATCCGATGTTTTATTGTCACTAAGTATTTGCCATGTTCAAAGTCCCTACATCATGAACCATTAGTCACTTGCGGGTGGCGCAGTATAGTGAATAGGCCTATTGGAATTAACACTCCCGCTCCTATTGACCCGTTAGGGAAATCGGCGCACTATATTGAATCATTAAGGTAAATTGGCAAGTTTACCTATTAGGGCGGCGATGAAGCGATGATTACCAATTTTTATTGGTGCGATGTTTACGCTTTGGTGTCATGAACTTAGTGAAATAAATGCGATGTTGTTTTTAACGATGAGTGTGAAACCATTTAACTCACACTACGATTATTGTGAATTCATTTGACGATGTGTACTTGAACATTAACTCTACATATTACGTGGGTTGTGAACACACAAAGTTGCAAGTTTTGTATGGGGGACTTGGGCGAGTGGATTCACAATGCCTTTGCTGCATAAACGACTTCGATACATTGAGTCATGCACTATTTTGTGAATTCCTTTGACGATTTCTGCTTGAACATAAACTATGCATATTACGCGTGGGTTGTGAACACACAGGGTTGCAAGTTTTGTATGGGCGGGACTTGGGCGAGTGGATTTACAATTCCTTTGCTACATAAACGATTTTGAAAGTCTTTACATTTCAACGATTTACGATGCCTTTCTTTGCATATACGATTTTCAAAGGCTTTACATTTCAACACAAACTCTATGAACTCACTCAACCTTTGTGTTGACACTTTTAGCATGTTTTATCTCGGGTATCTAAGGCATTCACTTCATGGCATGCATTTGGACACATCATGGAGTCGCGTGACGGCGTCTCACTTGGTTTTACATACTTTAAAATATCGTTGAATTGTAACAAACTTATTTCCGCACAAGTTGATTTTCATTTGGGACCTACTTTGTAAACTCGGATTGTTTTATTAAATCAAACGATGTATTTTCCAAACGACACTTTAGGTCGTTCAATATAACTGTGATGCTATGACAGTCAATCCCGAGAATTCCATTCATTTGCAAAGCAGTAATTTGGGGGTGTGACAAAATCGGTTGAACAAAAGGTCAAAGGTATTGGTGTGATAATGGGACAGAGTTTAAAAATGTTGTTCTTATAGAACTCTGTGGGTCAAAAGGCATAAAACGGGACTATAGTAATCCAAGAACCCCACAACAAAATGGGGTAGCTGAAAGAAAGAATAGGACCTTAATAGAGGCTGCAAGATCCATGCTTGCGGAGACTCTAAAAGCTACCACTATGTTACGGATGAAGTTGTTGCACGCTTGCTATGTGCTAAACCGGGTGTCCATTACTAGACCACAACTCAAAACCCCATATGAACTTCTCTTTGGGAAGATTCCTGTCATTCACTACCTAAAACCTTTTGGTTGTCAAGTGACCATTATGAACACAAGTGATCCATTGGGAAAGTTTGATGAGAAGGCTGCTGATGGTTATATTGTGGGCTATTCAGCTCATAGTAAGGCATACAGGGTGTACAACTTGCAAGCCAAGAAAATAGAGGAGACGTTGAACCTGAGATTTTTGGAAGATAAGCCTAATGTTCAAGGACAAGGTCCCCTAGATGATGGCTCTGACAATGAGTTTGAAGATGATGAGCAACCCATACTTGTACCTTCTTTCTCCCCTAACAATATTGCAGGTACCACCTCCAAGGATACTGTTGATTCGAGTGATGAAGATGACTCTCATTATCTTTGAGGACCTTGCTAGGCTCGGACTCAAGAATTTGCGGCTAAGCTTGAAGGCAGAAACTGAATGGAGAGGTTAATAATGAAAGAGTCGGTAGAAACCATGTTTCTGCTGAAGTTGATTCTGTCACACCTACCTTCCCCAAATCTGTGAAGGCTATCTTGTTCCTTCTCAAGTATCTTCAGACTTTGGTGAACCCTATCCACGCTTTCCAAAACCTTCAGATCTTGGAAATCATCAACCCAAAGCTGGCATCTTCACCTCACCCTCTTATGATCTTTGAATTTGAACCAACTATCACTAATCTTGATTCATCCATTGAAGTCAACCCCACTACTACTCAGAGGATCAACATAGCTCATCCTCAATCCAACATTATAGGTGATCTTCGGCACCTTTAGAACTAGAAGGGCTATCACGGTCCTCGGTTTGGACAGATTGCTTTTCTCTCTTATGTCTCCAACCAGCAAAGAGACAATCACACAGACCTCAAGCATTGTCTGCTTGCTTGTTTTCTCTCTCAAGTGGAACCAACTAGTGTTTCTCAAGCTCTAAACAATCCAAGCTGGATCGAAGCAATGCAAGAAGAAATGCAACAATTTCACAATCAGCAGGTTTGGATTTTGGTTCCACTCCCGGATGGCAAATATGCCATTGGGACAAAATGGGTTTTGAAGAATAAGAGAGATGCTAGGGGTGTTGTGATCAAAAACAAAGCAAGGTTGGTAGCTCAAGGCTTTAGACAAGAGGAAGGGATTGATTATGATGAAGTGTTTGCACCTGTTGCCCGAGTTGAAGCAATTCGCATTTTCTTGGCATATGCTTCATACATAGGTTTCATGGTGTATCAAATGGATGTCAAGGGTGCTTTTCTGTATGGTGAGATTGAAGAGGAGGTCTATGTCACTCAACCCAAGGGATTTGAAGACCCGGATCACCCAAATCATGTCTACAAGGTGGTTAAAGCTCTTTATGGCTTACATCAGGCACCAAGAGCTTGGTATGCTCGGCTTTCATCATTCCTGCTGAAGCATGGCTATAGGAGAGGTGCTATTGATAAAACTTTGTTCCTCAAGAAGAATTACTCAGACATCATTTTGGTGCAAGTGTATGTGGACGACATTATTTTTGGTTCCACAAACGAAGCTTGGTGCGAGGGAATTCGAGGAACTCATGAAGGGTGAATTTCAAATGAGTGCTATGGGAGAGCTTACATTCTTTTGGGTCTCCGTGTTCAGAGAAGGATGGCATCTTTATCTGTCAAGATAAATATGTGAGGGACATTTTGAAGAAGTTTGGAATGGAAGGTGTTAGGTCTGCCACAACACCTTATGAAGCTACAAAGACTAAAGCAAATAATGAACCAGATCTACCTGTGAATGTTCATCATGCAGGTCCATGATTGGTTCATTGATGTATTTGACAGACTTCAAGACCGATATTACATTTTTGTGAGTGTTTGTTCTCGACATCAAGTCACTCCACTTGCTTCCCATCTCAATGTTGTCAAGAAGATCTTTAAGTACCTCAAAGGCCAACCTCTTTTAGGCCTTTGGTACCCAAAAGAATCTCCTTTCAAGTTGGAAGCATATAGTGATAGTGATTATCTTTGGTGCAAATCTGGATAGAAGATCCACATGGCCAATTTCTTGGCAAGAGGTTGATTTCTTGGCAATGCAAGAAACAAACCATCGTGGCCACCTCAACTCTTGAAGCAGTATGCGTTCTTTGCGCAAATTGCTGTGGACAAGTCCTTTGGATTCAGAACCAATTGTTGGACTATGGGTACAACTTTATGAACACTACAATTCATATAGATAATCAAAGTACCATCTGCATAGTCAAAAATCCAGTTTTCACAGGTCGAGCGAAACACATTGAAATCAGACACCACTTTATAAGAGATGCTTATGAAAAACATTTGATAAAAGTGGCTAAAATCCATACTGATGATAATGTGGCAGACTTGTTAACAAAAGCGTTTGATGGACCAAGGTTTCAACACCTCGTGGTCAATATTGGAATGTTAAACCCTTGACTGCATAGTTTGAGGGGAGGCATAGGCCTCAGGGGAGGCATATGCCTCGGGGGAGGATTTTGTGCAAACTCTGCATTATTTTTGTATATTAGTTTGTATTCTAACACTAACTACTAATATTTCTCTAGTTTGTTTGTTTTTGTTGTTGTGTTTGTTGTTGTGTGCGTTTTGCGGTTATGCATCTTGCATTTTGCTGTTCCTTTCGGATTGCAGTATATATATCCAATGATCAAGATCAAAGTCATCAAGTGTGGTTCATTAGTAAATGGTCAGATAGCTGAAAGGGTGTTACTTGTTTCTTCGATATCAAATCTTGAAGCATACAATTTGATTCCACTGAAGTTATAATATTGAAGTAAAGAAATTGAAGTCAAATTGTTCATTCATTCATTCAAAAGCTTGATTCTGACTTTTCAGCTTACATAAAGTCAACCTACTACTATGCATCTACAAGATACGAGATGTACACTTAAGCTAAGCCTAAACTAGTGTATATCCCTCATTCCGAAATCTAAGTGAATGTTGGATATGCGTTAGATGTTGGCTTTGCTTTCGTAGGTCTTGCGTAACCACCCATTCCGTTTAACGGTGGTTGGATATGCATGACCAACTCGATGAAGATGCTAAGGACCAAAATGGGAGGATGGATTGATGCAAACGATTGATGATGACGATGACCACGCAGGATGACGTAGAGAACTAACGTGTCCTGCGTGCTTCATCTACTCATTTCAACCAAAATGCAATCGATCCACCCTCCTTAAGCCCTTCTACTATACGATGTGTGTTCATGCACCAAAAGATGGCGCAGTGAGACCAAGAACCACCTCTCTATCTTTGGGGAGTGGCGGATTCCTGGCACGAGGTCTTTGTGGAGACCAAGGTGCTGGAGGTTGGGAGTAAGACGTTCCCTCCTTATAGGAGTCATCGAATCATCGCCAGATTCACTTGGATTCACTACACTGTCATCTTCTGAAGAAGGGAGAAAGGGTGATTTATTTGGTCGTAGATAGGGTTGAGGGAAGTAATGGAACCATGGGTTTGATTCACCACTTGATGATGATGAAGAGGTTGATGAAGATGAGGAAGTGAGATCTATGATCTCAGGTTTGGTATTCATGGTGCAATTACATTAATGGGTTTATTTTGCATCTAGGGTTTATGGTAATTATTTGGGGATCTTGATGAAGAGATGAGTTACATTGGGATCATTTTATAGGCGGTTTGAGGTTCAATGAGTTTAATGCAAGTGGGTGGCACAGTAATTCTAGAAACTTACCGAAGATACTCTAATCTTTGATGCATTCTGCTGAAGTTATAACTTCAGCAGATTGATCATATGTTTCTGCCGAAGTGTTATTTTGGGTTGGGACAAAGATGCAATACACGTCAGCAAGGTCAACCAAGCGGTCCATTTTCTTTGACTATGATTTGGGCAAAAACACTTCATCCACCATTACTCGCTTCAGAACAAACCAATTCCCTCTCATTCCACTTTCACAAACACTCACCATTTCAAGAATCATAATCCTAAACACTCATATTCCTCATGGCTCTTGAATTCAAACATGATCACAACAAAGTTGCATTTCTGGGAAACGGCAAGGGATATGAACTGTACGAACCTATGGTGGAATTCCTGAAAAGGTCAAAGATTTGCTATGCTCTATCTCATTCTCCAAATGAGATATATGAGCCACTGATCACTCAATTTTGGGAAACTGCTGAGAAGAGGAGCGAGACAGAGATTAGGGCGTGATTGATGAAATAGAGCACATTGTGACCGAGGACCTGATCAGGAGGAAGCTTCACCTGGAAGATCTTTGAAGGAGTATTTCACTCTAATCGAGAAGATGTGCTTAATGGGCTAAGGGCTATTGGGTATCGAGGAACAAGAACAGATATGTGGCTAAAGAAAGAACTTTGCCCAAAATGGAGGTTCCTGGTTCACACACTGCTCCAATGCATGAGCAACAAGGCGGAGGATGGGACCAGTTCTCTACACGGCCGGGCTATGGTATTGTGTATCTTTCACAAGGGGTAACTTTCAATTTTTCTAAGTATATTTTTGAAAACTTGGTTGAAAATATTAAAAAGACAAAGGGAAAGTTTTTAATGTACCCAAGGTTTCTTCAAATGATTTTAGACACCTCTACCCAGGCCCAATCTTTCTATCCCATAAGTACTTTAACTGCTAAATTGTTTGCTACAATGAGAACCCACTTTCAGGGGGAACATCATCCCTTGCTAGCAGCCATGTTGCCCCAAGGTAATGAGGCTGCTGATGAGGAGAACGTGGCTCATAATCCTCCTTCCTCACTTTGCTTGATGGTAATCCATTTGTTCACTTTGATGAGGGCCCATCTTCAACTGTTGAAGCAACTCATGTTGCTCGGACCAACCACCATGTCCTAGTCCTCCACCCACTCTAGCTACTCATGATGAGTCAGATCTCAATAGACCACCCACACCAAGTCCTGTGAGGAATCCTCTCGATGAAGATCTTCCTCATTGAGCATGACCAGTTACTTACGAAGGTCCAATGAGGCTCCCACGACCACGAGCAATCTGCTGGTGGGGCTGAGGACCCCATTACACTCTCATCTGTGTATGCTCTTGTCAACAGGTATGCTGCAGAGGTTAATAGTCGAAAAAGGAGCTTGCAGAGACCAAGTCTTCTCTTGGGGGTAAGATTGAAGAACTGCGAAGTCAGGTCAAGGTCTTAGAGCACAAACTAAAAGGGGCCTCCAAAAGGAAACTTGTGGTTTCCTCTGATGGAGAACAAGAAGGTCCTCATTTTGAGTCTCTGGACATGTTGGCGCTTGTTTCTCTCAATGATCCTTTATCATTAGCCGCCACTTCCTCAAAGAAGAAGGAGCGTCCTTTACAAAGAAGGAAGAGATCTTATTCTCATAAGGTTTCTTCGAAGCTTCAAAGGAACACAGGGTTGATAAGGATGCATCTGTGATGTACTTATGGAGGATGTATCTTGGATCCTAATCAATCGCATCGGTTCAAGAACCAACGACCTTTCCCCTCGCAGATGTCGACATTGCTACTATGACCACTCCAGGTTGATGATCAAGGCATCAACATGTTGACCTAGGTACTACTACTGAGGTACTGTCATTGATTTAGCTGAAGAAGAGTGTGCCAAGAAGCCTGATGATAAAGGGAAAAATGTCATCACCGAAGATGAGCTTGGTCCTGACCTGGTGAGTGAGGTGGAAAGACTAGGTCAAGCAAGTAGATTGGCTGAGTTTGAGAAGTCAAAGGAAAGTGTAGCATTGGCTAAACAACTTGAAACAGAGGAATTTTCATCTTTAACTCTTGAGAGAAGAAAAGAACTCGATGAACTGAGGGTTGGATGCTGCTGAACACTGGGATTCTAACTCAGCAAGTCATTTCAAGACCTTCTCTAGCTCAAAGTATACTAGGGGGTGATTTTCTCAGTGACAATTATGTAGAGCGAATGATGGCTCAGGGAAGACTAAGGAGGCAAGAAGCAATAGCACAAAAGAGGGCCATCCAAGCTCAGAAGGCCAAAGACAAACCCCCTACTAAAGATGAAATGAGAAGGGTGGTGAAGAACCAATGCTCAGTGTACAACTCTGGGTTAACAATGAAACAAGTCAAGGCTTTTCCCGATCATGTCCTATATGCAAATATAACCAAATCATGAAGGACAGATCATCATCCTCGGCACCTTCTACCAACTTAAAAGGATTTCGAGAGAATGAAGATGCTCCGAAGCCAAAAGACTCAAGGTGATGATGCTCCAACCAAGGAATCCTCTTCATCATTCTGCTTGAAGCAACTTCGAAGTTGCTTCCTCTACTATCAAGGGTCAATCTGGCTGAACCATCTTCCATTTCTCTGAAGCACTGAAGCATCAACTCCCTCTCCCTCGGTGGCACTGTTGTCACACTGGAAGATTCTGAAGTAAAGGAAGCGATCTCACGAAACCAAAACAGAGAGGGCTATAAAGATATTCCACGGGATGAGTGCACTTCGCGCTCCAACCAAGTCTCAAACTACCGGTTCAAGTCCTACCACAAATGCACAAGATGAAAATGCTCCCTAGGAAATCTATCACTGGGAGGAGGAAGAAGAGAATGGCCAAAAGATCTCTTACGGATCTTGAAGCTAATGACTCCACTTTCATTATAGAAGGGTCTGCTGCTGATTTTCCAGATGGAAATTCAGATGAGGTGTTAGAGTGGAAATTAAAGGATGATGAGATGAATGTTCTTCTTCGAAGGGACTCCACTTCAATGGAATTCACCTTTCTAAAGGAAATTCTACACTTGGTAGACAGGGCAGACTTACTTTCTCTGTTCACTCAAGTTACCACCTATTATCGCAACAAGGAACCACAAGGTTCTGGGATGATCTTACCAGGAGATCTTCAAGTTCTGGTCAACTCCCACATTCCCAATAGCAAAGCATCTTCCATTTGGGAAAACTCACATCGGTGGAAGCTTACATCCTGGAGATTCTATCCTCTCCCTCGTGTGCATGTGCTTGAGACTAAGGGTGGAATCATGCGCATGTTTTCACGAAGAAAGTATCCCTTGCCCCAAAGACTTATGGAAAAGATCTTGAGTCAAAATTGGAAATTCCTCCGGATCTGTGGGAAATGAAAGACAATCTGCTTTAACACTGGTGGGATTGATCAAAACTCAACTCCAACAACTGCAATAGGCCTATTATTCATCCATATCAGGACACTTGGTACTCTCTGCACTACTTTGTTTTGTTCATTTAGTATGCTTTATTTATGTTATTTGTCTATTTTTGTCTAAGTTTTTTTTTAGGTAAAAGACTTTCATAAAAAGAAAACTCACAAAAACATCATTTTAAAAATAGTGATAGCGTTTATTTAATAAAAATTAAGTTTTAATTTTCCTTTTCAACTTATTATTAATCTTTTTCAGTTTTATATATAATTATTAGTTATAAAAAAAACTTTTATGCAGGTTTGTTTGTTATCCAATTCAGATGGTCTTTAACTCACCGGATGTACCTTGTGTATGTCAAAGAGTTGGCTAGTCCAAAGGGTACAGCTTTGGTAAAGACACATCAAATCTGTTGATAGCTGTAATGGTTTGCTCAAAATCATAGGGTATGCAACCACCCATGCTTAACTGCTGAGGGTTGTATGGTCATCAATTCACCATGGTCTATTCCTCTTTGGAATCCAAGAATTGGCTAGCCCGCATGTATATGGCATGTGGTAAAGGCAACTGAATCCATATTTGGTTCTCAATTCACCAATTCTAAGAATTGACTAGTCCTGAGCAAACGGCTACTGGTAAAGACAAGACAAATCCGTTTATATGGTTCTTTGGTTTGCCAATAAATCAGATGGTTATCAATGTACCATAGTTTTCGAACCTAAACATGTGGCTACTCCAGTAGTAATGGCTATTGGTAAAGAGACATCAAACCCATTAATTTCAATGATTCACTCTCACGGGAGTTAACACACCGGAAGTGATGAGAATAGTATGAAACTTATATGTTTTGATGTACAAGGTGTCATATGTTGCCGCAAAGATCGGCGTATCACTTCAGGTCATCATAGAGATGTTCCTCTTTTTCTTTGTTGCTGATGTTTGAACACAATCCTCAACAATTTTACAGATCTATCACGGAAACTGGAACTTAACCTTGTCAAATTCGTTTAGGGAGGATTGTTGGGAATTAAGGTAAACTACGATTCTGCCGAAGATTACGGCCAAGAGATTCTGCCGAAGAAGAATGGATTCTTGAAGTTATACTTCAGCCAGAAATGCTAAAGCGAATATTGTGTTGGCTGGCGAAAGTCGTACCGCGTAGGAGAGATAAGCTCAAGATAAAGTAAAAGTCAGCGCCGTATTAAAGATAGGTTGGCGCCGTTCCATGTAGAGCTTACTCAGAATAAACACGATGATTAACAAAACAATATGATTAGTTGCATGCTTGTCTAGATGCATGCTTAGTCTATGTTAGTATTAGGAGTGTAAATTGTCAACGCTCATTAGGGTTTCTTGCCTATATAAGAAACCATGCTTAGTTTGTAATAGATAGATTTTTGAAAAAGCTTTTCTAAAGTCTTTCAAGTCTTGTAAAACATCTGAAACATAGAGTTTCTATAATCAAAAGATCCATAGAGGATCAAAGAGTTCTTAGTTATTGTAACTTGTATTTTATTTCCGCTACAAAATACGAGTTGTAGAGATCTTCTATTAGTTTGCTTGTGATTACATAGGCAACACTAACGATCTCCGAGTGCTTAAAGATCTATCAAGGTCTTTTGTGTTTTCTACAGCGCTGGTGACCTGTATTACCTAAGGATGTTGCTTTGTCATCAACCAGGCCGTAAATCTTTTAAGCATATACGGACAGTCAATGGTGAAGTATGCCCTACAAATAGAGCCGCATGTGAAAGATTGGGATTACTAGGTAATGACCAAGAATGGAGTATAGCGTTAGACGAGGCATCATTATCGAATCACGGTCGATCGTGCACTATTTTGTCAAATACTTATTTTCTGCGATGTCTCTAATCCAGTTTTACTATTTCAAACACATGCAAATGATATGGCTGAAGACATTCCATTTGTCCTTTCACGATTCTTTGCATATACAAGAAGTCAATCTAACGTAAGATGAATTGCATGCGGGTCTTCTTTATGAGCTAGAAGCAGGCCTTACATTCTACGGAAAATCCTTAAAGGATTTTGCGTTAGAATTGCCTCCGAAACATTTGTTGGAAATGCTACAGAATAGAGCAATTATGGAAGAGCGAAGCTACGATCTTGAAGTGCTTTCGAAGAGAAAGTGAAAGTTTGGTTCCTAAGCTAAACAGCAGAACGAAATATTTTTGAACGTATTGTTGATGCAGTAGAGAATGAAAGACAAGAGTTAATATTTCTTTATGGTCACGGAGGCACGGGCAAAACTTTCGTTTGGAAGAGTCTGATCTATACACTAAGATCACGCCGAAAAATTGTTTTGGCCTGTTGCATCTTCGTGTATAGCCGCTTTATTACTTGCCAGAGGTAGGGACGCGATTCTAGATTCAAGCTACCACTGAATTTAACCGATGAATCAGTGTGTACTATCAAGAAGAATACGCAAGTAGCAAAATTGCTTAAACAAACAGATTTGATCATTTGGGATGAAGCCCCAATGAACGATCGAAGATGTTTTGAAGCTCTCGATCGTACATTTAGGGACTTATTCGACTGCCCAAATGACCTGTTTGGAAGAAAAACCATCATTTTAGGCGGCGATTTCAGGCAAACATTGCTCAGTAAGAAGTATGCGACCAAAGAAGAAATAATTGGTTTAGCTATTACGCGATCCTATCTTTGGCAACATTTTGATGTTATTATGCTTAAGGAAAACATGAGGCTACAACAAAGATCCATGTCTCCACAAGAACGTCGGCATATGGAAAACTTTTCACAATGGCTATTAGACGTTGGTAATGGTGACATTGGTGCGGCAGATCCATCGATCGAAAAATGTATCTTGGGTGAACATACCGAAGAATATTGCATTCCGAACCAACGAACGAGGTCTGCTACAACTTATAGATTTTATTTATGATAACGAAAGCTTACAAAGGCCAACTGCACAGTCCCTTCAAGAAAAAGCTATCGTATGTCCTAAAAATGAGACCGCAGATATGATAAATTCAAAGATTTTAGATATGCTTCATGGAAGTCATTCAAGTTATAAAAGCAATGACGAAGCTATACCTAAAACAAATAATGGAGGTGCAACTGAATTGCTTTATCCTACGGAGTATCTAAACACACTTAGGTTTACAGGGTTACCTCCCCATAATCTTATCGTCAAAATAGGTGCTCCGATAATGCTGTTAAGGAATCTTAATTTAGCTGGAGGACTTTGTAACGGCACAAGAATGATAGTTACACAAACGCTTACAAAGATTATAGAGGCACGCATAGTTACTGTGCACTCGAATGTCTCAAAAATCTTCATACCGCGGATCTGCTGATTGAAAAAGACGAAAAATTACCATTCATTTTAAAAAAGCGGTTTCCGATCAAGCTCTGCTACGCAATGACAATAAATAAAAGCCAGGGCCAATCGCTAAACAAAATTGGCATTTATCTACCGTAACCTGTATTTGGTCACGGTCAATTGTATGTGGCACTTTCTAGGGCAACATCTCCTCAAGGACTGAAAATCGTTATCCAACAACAACCGGGAAAGATCCAAATACTAACGAAGAATATAGTATACAGAGATTTCTGAATCAAGTGACAATCGACCGTGTTTTTTTCGATAAATTAAAAAATGAATAAAAATAAATAAACAAAAAATAAAAAATAAGTAATAATTTTTAGACACGTTTATTCTTATTTATTTATTCATGTACAATAGCAAATATCTGACATTGGTTCATAGTCATCATATTATATGCATGTTACTATTCTACGATATTATTATAATAAATATAAAGTAAATTTAACAAAAATAATATGTTTGCATACTGACTAATGGCGTGTAGTCGAGAAAAAGCTTGCTACCGAAGCTTATGGAAAAGAGATTGTTGCTTCGAAGACGACTCACAGTCAAAACCTCATGGGAAAGAAATTGTTGCAAACAGACAAAGACAAACCTATTGACCCTAAATCCAACCGATCTTGATAAAACCATCCATGTAAAAGTTTACCGTAAATGGACAACAATTAACAAAGCATCGGTTCCATCTATGCATTCATGCATTTTACTTGATCAACAGGTAGATTTCTACATTTCTAGAAAAAAAAATTGAAAGTCCAAAACGAAAATCTTTTCATTTGCTACTTTCTTTTTGCCTAGGGAGGAGCAATTCAAGCAAACATTAAGCCACGTGAGAAAGATCGGTTCAACATACTGGAAACTCACAAAGCATACAAAATCAAAGGATTTGGATTTGAAAATGCAGCAACATGGATGCAAACAGTTAACAATCCATTTTCGCTTGCTTTTGGAAAATATACAGACATACAAGAAGCGTCCTAATACAGATTCCCCGCACATCACTTTAATTTTGTCGAGTACATTGACCTTCACTCGAAAGTGGACAAGAAAGAAGGGCTCCTAACAGGTATAATGTCTCTTTCAGTTGCTCTACTAAAAATAAACTATTTTAAATACTAAATACACTATCATTTATTTCATCTAATTATATTGTTTGCAGACTACGTAGGACATGTACAATATGCGGATGATCTACTACAATCAGTTAAGCCTACAAAAGAAGTCACATATTGAGAGACATCGGGATACAAAATCTTGAGTATGTAACATTTAAGTGTAATTATATTTTGAAAATTAAATTTTACAATGGCTAACCATTGCCATTATTATTTGTGACAGCGGTATGAGTGTACGAGCTACTTTGTGGAATGAAAAAGCCCGGAATTTTAACATGAAAGAGTATGAAGAAAGCCAAAAACCAGCAGCAATAGCCATAACCTCATGTATGGTGAAATCATACGGTGGTAAGCAAAATGCTCTATACTTATGTACAATTATTACATATACAAATAATAATGATCACATTACCTTATATAGGCATTCAACTTTCGAGCACACCCGCAACCCAATCGTTATTTCAATCCCGACATACCGAGGCAAATGAAATCCGATCAGTGTAAGTAATTCTAACATAATACAAAACAAATAATAAATATCTAATAAAAGCAAATACTTATATCACCTGTTATAATTCTGCAGATACAACTATTTCCTTGAGCCACCAATAATAGCCAATGTTCAACACCAACGATGTGCCGATATCGAACAAGAGAAACAAAGAAACCGTGTCAAATTAGGAACTCTCCTAGCAGAAAATCCACAACATCAACAGGTATTCATAAAAGAATATATACATACAATAAAAAAATACGCAAACTTTCTAACGAAAAATACCTTTGCAGAATGTCCGTTTTACTCTTGTAGCAACTGTTGAGAATATCAGCACCACAATGCCATGGTTCTACAAAAGATGCACCACATGTCGCTCTAAAGTATCAGGAACGTTTCCACATGGACACTGCCGTCAAACAGATCCCAACACCGGTATCGACTACGGGTAAAACAACAAAATTATAATACATATTCACTCGAACATACGACTTTAGTATCTAACCCGATTATTATTTTACAACTATTTATGACAGCATTCTTGCTTCAAAGCATTTATCTTTGATGATACCGGAAAAATAATGCCGACCGCTTTAGTGATGAAGCACACTCAATCGTCGAAAGCTGCAATGAAGTTATCCAGAAACTAGAGGACTTGGATCCATACGTAATTCCACCACACCTAGCTGCATTAGAACACAAAACATATATATTTCAGCTACACTATGGAAACGACAGACGAACGAGATTGTTTTTCCTTGACAAAGCATGGGACGTGACACCGACAATTGCGCCCTACCGAGAAATTAACACACTACCAGAAAGCACAAAGGATGAGGCAGAATCAACAACTAAAGAGATTACTACAGCAGAAACAAAACCACATGTTAACATACCAACAACAATACCAAACATCGAACAAAACATACCAACGACCCCTGTGCAAGAACAAATCCATCTAATGGAGTCCTCTTCAACGAAAGAAGAAAACAAAACCACTACACGCAGCACAACTCTTTCAAACCACGAAAGCGTAGCGAAACACCAAGTGCCAAAAAGCAAGAAAGACGATTAATGCATCCGGACGAATCCTACTTACCACTAGACAACCTGTTTGTTACCCCAGTAAATAGCTATCTAAGTATGCCTATAGCAGTATATAACTGCTCTAAATAAGTACTTATGTTATTAGACTATCTTTTGTAACATACTTGCGCCGATAATGCGAAAGTTTATATATCTAAGTACTTTATCTTATTGCATCATTAAAATCACATTGTCTTCTACATTACTTTAACATTAACTTAACGAACGAACAAATGTTACAACAACTAACACAAGTAGTGCACCATAAAGCTCGACTACCATACAAGAACAACAATTACAAATACAACAACACAGCCAACTCATTGCAATAATTCACCGGCTATAATCACTAAAGTTCAATCCCATGGACACCTAAATTGGATCATAACAGGTGTTGATTATTGTTTCTATTTGAGCGGTTGGCAAAAGAAGCGACATAATGCAACCATCAACAACCACACCTATGTATTTAATAATTACTAAGATGCAAACAATTTTTATATTTGTGCGGTGTCACAAAACACCTTCACATACCACAAATTTAGCGACCCTTGCATGGCCATTCATAACCTTCGGCTAAGCATGTCACCAGTATCATTCACACAATGACTATAAGTTATAGAAAAATTTGTACACTTATTATTATAACAGTTGAATTTAATATAGATACAATGCCAAAAGTTGTTGAAAATTCGTTATCCGTATTGCCGGATCGAACACCATTCCTAGCCTGAGCTTTCACCAAACATCGTAACCCAACTTCTATTGTCACATCAAAATGGCTAATACATTGCTCTTAATCAATAAGATCAAGAAATTTTGAATTTTTTAGCCGCAAACCATTGCACAATTCAGTTATCTTTGTAACCATACCATCATTTGCACTTCTTTTAATTCTACAACGCCGCATAGACACATCTTTTTCTTTTCCATTTTTTTTTTTTTTTATAAACGAAAAATACCAAATAAACATAACAAAGAATTTACATAAGACATAGAAAATACTGCTTTCATTAATATTAACATAAGCAACATACAAATTCCAGCTACACTGGAATGTCGATACATTCAAAGGACAAAAGATACATATACTACATAAAACTACTCCAATCCTAACACATTACCCACGCTAATACAAAAGACTACTAAACATCATAATCTTTAACCATAGAAAAAACATAGAAACAACCAACCTTACTAAAACCTCCTTAGTTTCTTCACCATCCTTTGTTTGTCAGAAGACGTAAAGAAGCGATAGCTTCTCCTAATTAACCACCCCATTTCTTCAAAATCCATCTTCTCCGCAGCTTTCAATTCCGACAAGAACTCATCAAAAACAGGATCAATCCCAAGTTTCTTCAACTCCTTGTAAATCCCATGCCTATGTTCAATTCTAACTTTCGCCTCAATCCTTCGATTGTAGTCCCTCTCATCACCTGAGATAAGCATTCTTTTCACGACAAAACACAGCCTCTAGAACCCTTTCAACTCGCCTATCACCAATTTGATTCGAAATTTGTAAACACCTTGGAAATTTGGGAGGCATCGGTGCAAACGTGAAATCTAATTTGGCCAAACGAAATGAAAAGTTTATCCCCAAATTTGAAACCCTAATGAAATATGTATTCGGTTAATGGGCCTAGAAAAAAGGGGAAAAAAAAATGGTACCCAAGCCCAATAAACATTAACTCTAAAAAATTAAGAAAACAAAAAATAAATAAATAAAAATTGCTTAATTCAACTTTTTATAAATAAACATGGGAAAAAAAACAAAACAAAAAATACATACATACATTAACAAGTAAATAATTTGAAATTCAACTTACAATACATTAACTAAGAAAAAACACTTCTAAAAAAAAAAAAAAAAAAAAAATTACTACAAAAACTAACGATTTTTTCCGTTACATAAATTACCAGATAAAAATGTAAAAAAAAAGGCTCCGCCGCAACGCGGCGGCTGGCCGCCATACTCGTTTTTATTATATCGTACCAATGACTTAAATGGGCCCAAGAAATTGTGGTAGAATGTGGGAATAGTGATCGATGAATGAATTTGGTGACAGGCTTGTACAGCTTTAATTTGCTCGACACCACCCATGTCCCTTCTTCATGGCTTTATGAATAAACCTATGTGTCCCACTTTTGGGATCTACATGTAATAATTTTTACTATAAACTTGGGTATAGTAGCTTTGTTCAGTCATATAATTTGTTACATACTGTAATTGAATAGTATTAATTAAGTCAAATTGATGGCTTAATTAAACGTTCTAGGGCTTGATTCTTGTTCGGAACAGGTGTGTTTGTTCTTATTTGAATCTTTGATATTTGCCCTAATTGATGACTTTTCGTTTAGTTTGTTTGAATCAATATGTAAAACGAGTTTTTTAATTCGTTTCTGATCCTGAAAAAAAAATCAGTTTTGTTGAAAATAGTGCAAATAAGTTTGTTGCCGGGTTGGAGTAATCACTTGTGTGATTGTTCCCCTTGATGCGACGAACGTTTAGAACACAAAGATGATAACTTGATTTGTGTTCAAGTTAATTTTGCGAAAAAATTTCCAAACTGTTTTAGGTTCTTATTGATTCGAGAAACTAAAAGCTAAACGGTAAATGATGATTCTTGGTTAGTGTGACCAAACCGCCTCGATACCAATTGTTGGCCTCAATCGATGGATCAATGGTCTTTCTAACTTATGTCAAAATTTACCAAGTAATAAAGAAACAATAAATCTGTAAAAGCTTTTTGTATTAATCAATAAGTCATTAATGAATTCTGTACAAAGTGCTAACTATATATACTAATGAAAGGGTACAAAGTGAAACGACAATATGTCGGTTTTAAGGATTGTAACTGCCATTTGACAGTTATTTTGTAACTGTCATAACAACTGCTATCTTGACTTTCTTGTTTGACTTCTGGGTTGACCGGGTCAAATGGGTGTTGACTGGGTCGATTGGGATTAACCCAATAGTTTCTTCTAAACACTATATGTTTCATCAGGAGATGAAAGAATTGATGGCTGTCGAATCAGCACTTAAAAGTATGGCAAAATTCAGGGAGATGCTAAAGCATGAGAAAGCAAATATCATGACCAATATAGCTCATATGCATGAGAAAGATAAAATGCAAATTAGCAAGAGGGATCAGATCGATATCTGTTGGAAAGATCTAAGTGCTCAGATCGAACATGGGAAATCAAAGACTTCTGGCATTATTTCACAGTTGTGCCGCATTGAACATTTACTAAAAAAGCTTCCTGCATCAAAAAGGGCCCAGATTAAAAAATCATTTTCTAGGTTGTGCATGGAGGCGGACACTGTCATCAATAATATAATTGATTGTGTGAAGATCAAATCTGAAGAGAAGCAAAGCCGTTTAAGTATCTACTATCATGACCTTGCTATGGCAGTGAAGACTTCCTTTTAGCTAATTAACCCTATGTTTTCTATTCCAATTTACTCAGAATTGATAACTATTTTAAAACTGTCAAAAACTGGAGGCATAACATCCACCGCTGTGCTTTCAAGTTTCAGTGCCTTTTGTGAATCGAAATGGTGATGTATTGCAGTATACTTTTTATGGTTATGGATTCAACTTAAAGGCTATGTTGTTTGCCGCTATCCTATGAAACTAACACATGGCAATGATTTGGGTTGTTATACGTAATATCTTCAAGTATGATATTTAAGCTAGTAGATATATTTGTGACATCATTCATTAGGTCAGTGTTATACACTGCTTTGCAAACGTAATCGCCACACTAACAAAGTTTACTAATAAGCTTGGAGCTCAGCTTCACCTGCATCTACTTTGATGGCAAACTTGACTTGGACCACAATAACAAGTCCAAGATTCAATCAGCTTATATATATATGTATGTAACAACAGAGCTTAATTTTGTGCATCTTTTATCCTTCTCGCTATATCATCAACAACAGCATGCACACAATGATTCTTTACACTTCCAAATATATCAAACTTATTAATGCAACATAAGATGAACTGAAGCTAGTCTTTATATTGATAACTTTCGAACTCTTTTATGTGTTGAGTCATCTTCTAGGGGCCTGGGGTCGAGTACTAGAACTTGTTTGCAGCTTCTTGTTCAACTCCCGCTAATTCCAAGCTTTTCAAAGACAGCTTTTAAGTTACTCACCCACCACTTGTTAATGTCCAAAGGACTCTTTAGATAAAGAGGACTTGTGCATTAAGGTCTTCTTTCGTCTTGTCTAATCTAATGCAAGAAAATAAGCCAAGATCCTCAATCTTAAAACTATATTGTAAGGACCATATATATGACTCTGATATCGTGGTGTTTCATTTGTCAACTATAGTGTTATTTGCGATTGCCCTTAAGTATCATGGGGCATGGCTTTTAAACGAACATTTTTGATGGCCTGAAAAAAAAACTCAAACTTCACATTTTGATGTTTCTTGAAGTGATAAATGATGACTCTGCACGTATACATACTTTCGATTCATGATTGATCAAAATTTTATCCTTCAGAGTCGTGATATACTGTCGTTGCACATAATTCTTTTGTTATGTAACATTAGAACTTAAAAGTGTTTAGTTTTTGTATTCCAAAAAATAGAGTGACATTTTAGTAGTTAGACTCTTACCATTGGTTTTCTTTTAGTTAGCATGTGTTTTCCTATATGTTTGTGGTTCATACTATCATAACATGTATATGTATTACAGTATGTTTTAGACATTGTCACAATGGAACCTTTTTTGAAAGAGGGAGCTGACATGGTGTGATGGTATTTGGGCCATGAAGTGTATCATGAGGTTATCCGTCACCAATTCGATCACCATAGTTAAATAGAAGATTATTTGTGCGTTGGATCTCGTTGAATGTCACGGAATTAACGAGGGTTGATTGGATCTAGGGATGAACTCGGTACTAATCCCGTACCGAATTGGTGGTATGTACCGTTTTTTTCCCGACCATGAAAGGAGTGTACCGATATGTATCGGTAGATTATACATTTCGTTTCACCCCGTACCGGTACCGCGAAATTGGTACCCATCCGTGTATTCCCGTTTTTTGTTGAACCATATCACCCATATGGTTTCATATTAACAATAAATACAGATGAAGATCTTTGTGCCATGCATGTATAGTATACATAACATACATGTGCATGCATGTATTAAAGGAGATAGGACCAAACGAGCGTGTTAATTGCATATGGAAGTTGATAGTGATAAATTTAGATAATTACAGTTCAGTGTATAGTTTTTGCTTTTGGCATCCCATTTTTTACATGACTTCATATTTATAAACACATGACATCATAATTACTTACTACTACATGAATTGAAAATCGCAGCAGATAGAATATGCGGTTTCGACATAAGGCAATGAATACCAGCTGTTTTATACGTACAACTAGCCATTAGTTACTTCTGTGATGTTCTTAACGAGAATCTGAATAAGAGTGTTAATTTGGATCATGGGTTTATTTCAAAAAGCCAATCTTTTGTATTCCGGTACCGAACTCGGGAAATCCCGTTATGATCCCGCGAATTATGTGGTACCTTTTTTTTTAACACCATTTTCATAGTACCGATACCGTATCGGGTATAAAACCGGTACTGATATACCGTACCGTTTTTCCGGTACCACTGCTCATCCCTAATTGGATCGTACTTAGATGCTTATTACTGTTAGTCTTTGAAAAGTTAAAAAGTAGGTTCAGATAAGATTCACCTAATTAGTACTCCAAAAAAAAATATATATATACATGTTTTAAGATTTGGACCTACGTAGCTAAGGATGAAGCAACAAATTTGAATAAATTACTTTTTAGTCGAAGGTAAGAAAGAAGCACATGAAGTTAACAAGTTAGCATACATGCGAAACCTGTTTTCAACCCATTAATTACACACTCACACAAGATATAATTAGTTCTTTAATTTTATCTCAACTCGTCTGTATGTTTCCAGTACGCAAATCTTTTTAAACCACGTAAGAAGGTAGTATGCTAGTGGTGTACGGGCCCAGATATAAGCAAGGGCAACATGTGACCGTGCACAGGGCCCGGTATTTGGAGGGGCACCAAAGTTATAAAAAGCCCGACTCATATATACATTTGACAGGCCTATTTTAAAGCCCACTACAGTTGCATACGTCGAGTTTTAGTAGGATTAATATTTAGGTTTTAGTCTCTATATATTGCATGCGGAAAAAAAAACCATACGATAGTTTTGAGTTTTGATATCGACTGTGACATAAGAACAGTGATAACATCGGTTCATACGTCATTTGTTTTGGCTATTATTATAAGGTAAAACTTGTACTTGTTTATTTTGAATTTTAATTCAAGATTTTCAATTTGTTAGGGTTTATCTTTATTCTTTAATGTTACGACGGAATATAATTTATATGCATGATCACTTATTAGCTATTGAGAATGATTGGTTAGATGATGTTGATTATAAGAAGATGGTCAAGAACTTTGCTTCATACAATAAAATAGTCTTTGTAATAGTATTTTTGGATATTTATAACTTTTTTTTAGCATCGTTTAATATATTTGGATATTTGTAACTTTATTTTTAGCATTGATAACGGTTGTTTTACTCGCATGTTTTTCTTTTAGGGGGTCTTTTTCTTAATTGGGAGAGAATTGAAATTTGGGCGTGGTAAAACGAGAATGAATGTACAAGGCGATAGACTAAGCATCTTGCCCGAGGATCTTATCCTTAATATCCTCTCTCTTATTGGCATAAAACTTGCTGTCCAAACAAGTGCTTTGTCTTCTAGATGGAGGTATCTTTGGACTTTATTGCCGTGTCTTAATTTCTCAAGCAAGGATTTCAAGTCGTTGGACAAGTTTTCCAAAGTTGTTACTCATGTTTTATCTTGCCGCAATAATCAAATAGAAGTGTCTTCAGCTAAACTCAGTTTTTGTGGAAAGGCTAGTCAGGCGTTTGTCAAAAGCATTCTGAACTACGCGTTCTCCCACAATGTCAAACAATTAACTGTTTCATGTATGCCAGAAGGATTCATAAATAATGAAACTAATTTCCCTCTTACTCTGTTCAGTTCTCCATCTCTCGAACATCTCATTGTTGCTGGTTCTTATGAAAATAGCGTTATTGTCACATCAACATGGGAGCTCACAAGTTTAACAACATTGCACCTCGAACATATCAAATTTAATGACGAGGTTACTGCTAAAGATACTGGTATTTTCTCTAAATGTGCGAACTTGAAGAAACTCGTGTTAAAAGAATGCAGCATGGAAGGATCAAATGGTGTTGATATTTGTCACCCTGGACTTTCTAATCTCAGGCTTGAAAATGGATACTTTTTCATAAATGTAGTTGCACTCAACTAAAGGATCTCATTGTTAGAAATTGGCAAGGATTGCATCTGATTTCTGCACCTGAGCTTGTGTCCCTGCGCTTTAAAGGTGGGCAATCTCAATGGTTGCAGTTTTCTTCATACAGGTTTTGTTCTTTGGAAAATGTGGATCTACGTATTATCAAAGAGCGTGGTTATAAGCCAAACAAGCCAGATGCTCATACAATTTTTGATCTACTTCAACAGCTCCATAGTGTCAAATATCTTACGCTTAACTTGGAAAT
Organism: Chrysanthemum makinoi; assembly: GCA_910596185.1. Lineage (NCBI taxonomy): Eukaryota > Viridiplantae > Streptophyta > Magnoliopsida > Asterales > Asteraceae > Chrysanthemum > Chrysanthemum makinoi. Next base: position 129,804,013 of record OU343224.1, on the reverse strand, counting down.
TTTTGAGGTAAGTTGGTATTGGAATCAGTCTTTAGTAGTTATAATGTGAGTTATGTGGTTGCCATATAAATTGCTTTTATTCAAGCTACCTGCAACACCGGATATTCTTTTATGTAATAGTTTGGTGCTATACGTTATTTGATACTTCCAGTAGCCATTGGTCATTTTTCACGGAAGTACCAAGATGTTAATTGTCCTGTATCTTATATATGATTCTTATTCTGATTTCTTTTGCAGCTTCTTTCCCCATTAATGGAACTAATCTCGCATCAACCTTCTCCGATTGTTAACTTGAAGAGTTTAAAGGTTTATCCGCATGAGTTTTGGGTAAATGTGCCGGAAACTATACCTGCTGAAGTAAAAAAGTATTTGCTAGATGGTTCTCCAAGTGCCACCTTCACAGAGGTCTCATACGAGGTATTTACGCCATGACTATATGGTCTTACATACCATGCAGTGTGCTTGGTGATTAAAGCTTCTTCACGTTAATGATGTTGAGTTTTTAAAATAGCTTATAAATATTTACTTAGCTTGTTTTAGATGTTACTTTCGCTTTGTGCTAAACTGAATCATCAGTGTTCACTACTCAGTAGGCTAGCTTAGTGAACATGTCCCTTTAAGAAAGGGAATTGAAAACTGGGAATTATTTACAATAAATCAAGAATAGTCGCATGATTCTACTAAACACTATATGTTTCATCAGGAGATGAGAGAATTGAAGAAGGCCAAATCAGCACTTTACTGTATGACAAAACTCAGGGAGATGCTAGAGGATGAGAAAGCAAATATTGAGACCAATATAGGTCATTTGGATCGAGTTATAACACCAATGGTTATGGAATGCCACGAGCCAAATATGCATGAGCAAGATAAAATGCAGATTAACAAGTGGGAAATGAGGGATAAGATAGATAGCTGTTGGGAAGATCTAAGGGATCAGATCGATGAAAGGAAAATAATGACTTATAACATTATTAAAATGTTGCGCGAGATTCAAAAAATACTGACAGAGCTTCCTGCATCAAAGAGGTCCCAGATTGAAACATCTTTTTCTCAGTTGCGCACAGAGGCTGACACTGTCATGAATGCTATAATGAATTCTATGAAGATCCAATTTGACGAGAAGCAAAGCCGTTTAAGTATCTACTTTCATGAACTTGCTCTTGCACCGAATCCTTCGTTTTAGCTAATTGTATGTTTTTTATTTCCATTTACTCAGAAGTGATAACTATATTAAAAATGTCGAAAACTGGTGGCATAATATCCTCCGCTGTGCGTTCAAGTTTCAGTGCCTTTTGGTAATCGAAATGGTAAAGTATTGCAGTATACTTTTTTCTGGTTATGGATTCAACTTAAAGGCTACCTTGTTTGCCGCGATCCTATGAAACTAACACATGGCAATGATTTGGGTTGTAATACTTAATATCTTTAAGTATGATACTTAAGCTAGCATATATATTTGTGACCTCATTCGTTAGATCAGTGTTAAACACTGCTTTGCAAAGATAATGGCCACTCGAACCAAGTTGTGATCGACTAATAAGCTTTGAGCTCACCTTAACCTGCATCTACTTTGATGGCAAACATGACTTGGACCACAGTAACAAGTTCAAGATTCAATCGGCTTATATGTATGTAACAACAGAGCTTAACTTGTGAAAATCAAGTAAAGGCAAAAAGGTTAAAAACTTCAAATCATTTTGGCTCCCTACACCGTTACAATTAATCATCATTATAAACGCGTGTAATGAAAAATATACAAGCCAATCAAAAACTTGTTTCGTGATCCTCAAAAAGGATGACAAGCAGAACAACATAGTAGCTTTTATACCAAGCAAATAAAGCTACCATAACTCAATGAAACCATAGTAACGTTTAGATAAATGTAAAATACGCATAAGTGATGAAAGAGTTGCACTGAATCCTTCAAATGCTTCAAATGTTCAACAGCGTAATTCAGGGGATCCTGCAACTCAAAATCCCTAAGATATTTAAAACATCCAAACAACGGAAACATCACATATTTCCCACTACCTTGTACTTGCACTACTGCTAACTTCCCTACAAGTCCTACCAAGATTCCTGATCGTTGCTTGAAGTAAGGTCTACACTACTTCTAACTTCCTTGCGAGATTCCTGATCTTTGTTCAACTCCGTGCTGCAAAAAATAACAGATTATTAGACAATTAACACGCCTATAACACCATCAAGGCCTAGCACTCTAATATTATTCCAGATCTGAGAAACAGACTAGAGAATATAGCCTAGCGTGTTATCGATGCTTCCAGTTCTTGTCCTTATTGAGTCAATAGTAACGTTCATACTTATTTAGTTGATATGTTATTGTTGTTATGACTTTGATTACGGTAATAGTTGCAATGCTGTTAAGCTTGTGAGCTCCCTCCCATGTTGATGTGAGAATAACAGAAGATACACAAGAATATCCAGCAATAGTGAGATGTTCAAGAGACTGAGAACTAAACAAAGAAAGAACTCAGTTTCACCCTTATAAGGCAAGCATGAAACAGTTAAATGTTCGATATTTAACAACATATTTAGACCTGGAAGTATGTATAACCTCTCACAAAAAACGGATGAAACAACTCGAGTGGTGAATATTAAACAAAATGCCGAAAACAATATGATATCGAATTTAATGAACAAAATTAAATCATATAGTGATTCCGGATAGCAACATTTAGTGACACTAAACGTCCAATTTTTAAGCATATTGGTATGTGTTACTCAAGCTGGAGTACTTATCCCCCATGTCTTCTGTCACCAAATTTATTTAACATCAATCCTCTTGCCATTGTAAAAAAAATGAGTAATGAGATATACTAGTATTTACATCTTATTTATCATATGCATTTGTAACTTTTTCCATCCATGTTTTGCAGCCACCCTCTGACAGCCAAAGACTATATCAGACTAATTTGGTATACTTATTGTCATATCTGATAGTAACATAGTCAAAGACTACATAGCCAACCCGTCAAAATCTGAAACAAACCCGTTTTAAACTGGTACCAAGCTCAGCAACTTTTTTACTCTAATAATCAGAAACTGATAAGTACATAAACACATAAAATAAGCATTTAACTAGTTGCAACGTTTTCAAGTTTGCTTTGGTAAGTCCTTGTATCATGCCGCCACAATCACCATTTATTACAGTGATTGGTCAGTCATGCTACTTTTTGTTAAAAAACATCCGTGGCTATAAGATCCCATCACAAAGATATACTTGAACTATGATTACATTTCCTTTTGTAAGATTTTCTTAACCCCAAATGCAGTCTACAACCTCACACAGGGCATTAAGATCCCATCACAAAGAGGCATCATCATAGAGCAGTATCACTTAGTGCTAGTTCCTACCACTCTCAAGCTACATTTCCATACAAAAAAAGAAGAGAACAATCTATCACCAGTATTGTCTGTCCTAATAATATAAGCGAAAACAAACAAGTATAGGTAGTTGAAAAGAGATAGTACCTCATTTGATGAATTTTTTCAAGAGATAGCACATTACTCGGTGATGTTGTTGTCATGCAAACCCAAAAACTCCTTGTAGCTTTGTATATAAAGCTTTCTAGTTGCCAGATATGAATCAACTAGTTGACGCAATGATTTAGCCCGTTGACGCAATGACTTTCCCTGCTGCCCAAATGCATCAGCCTTACGTAGATATTCATCAGCCGACTGGCCCATTGCAGCTGCCCGACGTCGAAACACCTCGGCCCGTTTTTCTGCATCAGCCTGCTGTTCTGATGCCTCAGCCCAGTCTTCTTCGTCAGTCATCCGGTTCAATAATTCAATCTGCCGTTTCATAGCATCATTCTGGCGTTCCAAAACATCAGCCCGTTTTTCTGCATCAGCCATCCGGTTTAATAATTCAGTCCGGCGTTTCATGGCATCATTCTGGCGTCCCAAAACATCAGCTCGTTGTTTCAAAACATCAGACCTATTGTTTAATGCATTTGTCCGCAGTTCCCGTTCATATTGCTTAAAAGTAGTAAATCCTATGTTGCTGAATGGAAAGCGTCTAAGGAATGTCTGCATTAAACAGTTGTTTATAAACGAAAGGCGAGTTAAAGTAACAAACGAAAGGTTGCTATTTATTAACAAAGAGATAGATTACCTTTTGATGAGCAGCAGCTGGAATGCAAAGGCGTGTTGCATAAAGAAGCCTAACAGTCTCTAATGAGAAAGTTTGGTAGCATTGAGGGCACTAACAAGAAATATTTAAGACAGGAGAATGAGAAAAGAAAATTGGCAAGATTGTGTTGATTATATATGGGTGTGACAGTGCATACATCGTCAGAGGAACGGCCTCTCATCCAATCCTTTAAACATGAGAACCCAAACATGTGCCCACAAGGAAGACAGCTGAAAAAGGAAGTCAATAGTGTAAATTTAACAAGAGCCCGCCCGAATGAATCACAGTCACTGACTAGACTATTAGATATCAAGAAGCAAACTTAAAGTCAAAACTAAAGAAAGCTTCAAACATTTTTCGAATGAGAATCCATACTTAATGCAATAAATAAATATATATATATATCTGATATTTGAATGTCAATCAAGGTCAAAAAGGATTTAACTTGTTAATTAAATTCCAAATGAAATCAATAAATAAGCGAAAACAAACAAGTATAGGTAGTTGAAAAGAGATAGTACCTCATTTGATGTATTTTATCAAGAGTCCAAGGTTTAAGACAGATAGGACAAAGATGAAATTCATATCTTTCACCATCAGTAGATCGTAGAACGTCAATGGTTAGTATCCCATGATTAGTTTTACCCGTAACAGGATCAGACCAACTAATAACATGAGGTAACAACTCCAAATCCTTATAAAAATCTTCATCATCATCTTTTTCTTCTTCTTCTTCTTCTTCTTCTTCTTCTCCCTCTTCTTTTTCTTGTTCGTCTTCTATATCTTCTTCAAATTCAATTCTCAGATCTACACTTTCTTCTTCTTCTTCTTCATGATCCGATTCCACATCTTCTATCACTTGTTCTTCTTCCTTTTTGGCTTCATACAATTCCACCAACGACGATTCCTTATCCATCTTATTTAAATAATAAATTAAAAAAAAAAATTAACTATGGTACAACAACAAACAGGGTGGGTCTTCTGATGATTATTATTATTGATTGGTTAAGAAGAAAAGATATATACATAGATCGATTGACTCCAACAAGGGGGGAAAAAAAAAACCCAACTCACAAAAATAATTCACTCTATACCAACTCACAAAACTTTTTCGACTTACTAAACCAACTTATTTAATTACCACTTTGTGACAAGTAGCTGCTGCGGCACAATGTGTAGTGTTCTTCCGAAGGTTAGCGTGGCTTCGAGAAAAATAGTGCAATCTGACCTCAAATGCCTTAACCCGCTGATTATATGCCCTAGCCCTCTGACTCAATGCTTTAGCCCTCTCTTCGCATGCTTTAGCTCGCCGTAGATATTCATCCGCCCACCGGCCCAATGCATCAGCCCGTAATCGCAATGCATCTGCCCGACACAATGAATCACCCCGCTGTTCCAATGCCTTAGCCCGATTTAGCACACTAGCTCTCCTGTCCAATAAGTCAGTCCGACGTTTCATTAAATCATTTTTCCTTCCTACAACACCAGCCAGCCGTTTCTTCGCATCTGATCTTTTTTTCAAAGCAAAATTCCGCCGACCAATTTCAAACTTTCTGAATTCGATTAATCCTGATTGGGTGAAGGAAAATCGTCTAGTGGATATCTGAATGAAATTTTAATAGTTTTTTTATGAAACCAAAAGGGGAGTTTACTTGATTAATACACAAACTTATAAAAAAAAGTAATGCATTATATATATATCTTAATCTTAACTACAAAATTTAGTAATCTATATCTACTTTATCTATATTTACACCCTTTTCTTTAGGAAAAACCACCTTTTCTTAAAAGTGAAAAAGAGAAAACTGAAAATTCAAGGATGGACACGGAAACTATTGAAGGAAACACGGTTGTACCCCAATGTGTTAATTCAAACTTTTAAATAAAATTTCAAACTTGATTAGTTTATTTAAATGAAAAATAGAAATAAACAAAAAATATTAGTATTTTCTTTAGATGATAGTTGATCACTTTACTTTTGCTTTACGAACATATCAACGGGTTATGCACATGTTATATAAAAAGAGGCATATGGATATCGGAGGTTTCAAAGTTAACTAGACGAGTCCCATGCATAGCAACGGAATTTTTTAACCGCAAACAACTATAGTTACACAAAACACTTGACCAAAAACATATGTTAAATTTTACAAAGAGATTGATTACCTCTGGATCTGCGACACCTTTACTAGCATAGGGAATGCAAAGGGTGGTTGCATAAAGAGATCTAACATCCTCCAATGAGCATGAGACGTTGCATTGAGGACACTGAAAACAATTGATTAAGACAAGACCAGAATTAAGAATAATAAACATGGTTAAATTGTGGTTAACACACTGGAAGACAAACCCACCGTCCCACGTAAGTTAGTTTGAAGCCATTTTTTTATACATTGAGCTCCAAATATATGCCCACAAGGAAGACAGCTGCAACAAATATAACAAAAAGACCAGAGTTAATCGGGTAAAATTAATATGCCCAAATCAGTTGCATTCCTTGACTAGGCTATTACAGTAGCTATTAGGCTATAGTTATAAATCCACAAGAAATATGTATGTGTTCTGGTTCATTCTAGAATTCACTTGAAAAAAGGACCAATCACTAACACTGGCGAGGCAATTATGGTAAGATATTGTCCACTTGGTACCACTGTCTCGTGGGAATGTTGTTGGTAGAAGCCCATACATAAAAGCATCTACCAAGTAGTCAAGCTAAGGTATATACACAGCATCTCATCAATTCATGAGCAATGTGCGACAAGGAATGTAAGAATGTGATGTCCCAGACATACAAAGCGCCAACGAATATAATCAGAAACCATGCTAACTCAGCTAATTAAGTACTGTTCTACTGTGTAACTGCGGAAGTGAATTTGATTGTTTAGCATAGACTTAGATTATAAAGTATTTTGCTGATCAACATGCGAGTGCCAAAGTTGTTCCCGGAAAAATGAATACGTGTCATGGATGGTAATTTAGTAGCAGATTGAATTGTTACTGGATGACGACTCGATGCAAGTTAAATGATGGGTTGGAGCCTTGGAGGTCTGCAGATTAAGTGATACGGTTGCTAATCACTAGTATAGCCCACCCCATCCCCACCCAATGGTACTGTTTTTTTTTTTTTTTTTTTTTTTTTATCTTGGTAGGTCATTAATGTTGAAGGTGCCATAATGCCAGTGTGTGGAACATTCCTATGTCTTTTTCCTAACCCGCTAATATCTCATAACATGATCTATGAATGGGTTCTGTTGTATCTGGTAAAGAGATAAAAGGACTTCTATCCAAGACAGATTTTAAGGTGTTATCATTGTGTCTAGTTACACAGATCACAAATACTCAGAGCGTTTTTAGTAAAAGAAAGACCATAAAGATATGCAATTAAAACTGTGCATTTGGCCCATGATCATTTTACTACAGCAAATGATTCCTGAAAAGGAACTGAGACTGTGTAGCATGGCCGAAACAGCTTAGACCATTTAGCAAATGCTACAACGATGACGATATTTTCTGGGGGAGAATGTGAGTTCACAGTGAGCCATTAAACAAATAAAGAACCAAACGTAGAATTCAGGCCTTTGGTATAATACAGTTTCAAACCGAAATGCAAAACTTAATAAGAGAACGGAAAGTTGTCTAGCAATTCAGATAGGAACTAAACTAGGAACTCAATATTTACTCTAAAGCTTGACTTGGGTACCAATGTTTTAACTTTCGCCCCCAAACTAGGCCTAAGGGCTTCAAACTAGGAGCTCAATATAACTATAAGCTTTATTTCGCCAAAAAATGTTAAACTTTATGCTTTAAACCGAAGCTAAAAACTGCATTATCTGAGGTGTATAGTCACAGCACAGTCTCATTGAGTCATTCACAAATAATAAATATGTGATAATGGTGAGGACAAATTCTCAAAGAGAATGTGAATTTACAGTCATCCATTAAACAAATAAAGAAGCAGATGTAGATTTCAAGAAACGGTTCATATTACATTTTTTGAACTTATAAATAGAGAAGCAATACTGAAGTCAAGCTACCAATTCAGATGGGATAAGATCAAGTAGGATTACGTATAAAGACTTGAAACTAGGAGCTCAAAAAGCTTGACTAAGGTGCCAACTGTTCAAACTTTGGCTCCAGAAACTGAAAAAAAAAAGGCGGTTACTTCACTGTCTAGGTCTAGTCTATTCCCCCAACAAATAAGAAACATGCCAAGTAGGCAAGTAGTATCTAGTTATTTGACATATAGAGTGCAAGAAATGAAAACAACCAAATGATACTAAAGTTTTGATGAATAATCAGAAACTATATAGATTGAAACTGGAATCTAGTAGCAGCTTGGAAGTGTTACTGGATTAGAACTCGATGCAAGTTAATTTCTGGGTTTGAGGTCCGCAGTTTAAGTTATACAGTTACTAATCTTGATGAAGGTGGGATCTATGGGATCAAAGTTGGTCACTGGGTGCTAAAGGATAGGGTTTAATGATTTAGTTTTGTTTTCCTATGTATCTTTCCTACACCACTTACGCTAAATTTCATACAAATGATCCATGTCTGGGTTCTTAATGGGGCGGCTGTTGTATCTGGCACATACATCAAAGGACTTGTATCCGAGACATAGGGCACATGTAGTCACAGTGATTTAAGGAAAGAAAGACCACAAAGATATATCCACACAATCACTTCACTACAACAAACGATTGGCCAAGGAAAAAAAAGATACCATGTGGAAAGGCCCGAAACAGCTTCGAAGATAAATATATGACAAGGATGACGATAACTCCTCAAAGAGAATCCGAATTCACAGTCATCTATTTTTTTAAAAATTATAATGCAAATGTAGGCGTTGGGGGTATTACAAAAAAGTATATACGCGTCGCATAACAAACAAGCATAAAAGCAAAAACGGGCACATAAAACAGGGGGGCTAAAGGATAGATAACAAAAGTGATGGAGAACAGTCCAATGTTTTATAGCAAGTCACTGTCAGTTTCTGTTTGTTCACCAAATCTAATTAATTTTAGTGGATCAAGAAGTGCATAACATTTTAGGTTGCGGTTAACTTTAGCCATCTATAAAAGCATGAACAAGAGAAAAAAATCAAAAGCTAAAGTGTGTACAACTATTGCTACATTTTCTTTAATATCTCTTTCAATCGAACAACAACAACATACCCAATCCCGCTGAAGAAGAGGGTATGTATGGGGGAGGTAGAATCTAGACAGATCCTAATCCTACCCCTACTCTTGGTTAAACCCGAAAGTAGAGAGACTGCTTGACCTCCAGCAAGTGAAAGATCTCAGAAAACATGTGCATGTGTGAGGGTGAGAAAAAGACGTATAAAAGGACAAAAGACGAAAACAAACATAAATAGCAAAAATGACATTCAGGCATAAGGGCTCAAACGCAAAAGCATAAAAAGGCAGGGGAAAGACATACAAGCGCATAAAAGCATAAACTAGACATTATAAAAGCATAAACACGTAAAAAAGCATAAATGCATATCAAACAAGACATAGAAGGCATAAGCACATGAACATAAAAGGCAAGGGCAAGACATAGAAGCAAAAACATACAATCAAACAAACATAAATTCATAAACATAAAAAAAGCAAGGAAGACATACAAGCAAGGCAGCATTAACAAAAAAGTATATACGCATAACAAACAAGCATAAAAGCAAAAACGCGTAAACATTTAAGGGTGTGTTTGGTGAAACTAGGAGTAGCGGTTTAATTTATAAAAGTGTTTGGTAGAATAGCTATAGCCGTAATTTTATTGTGTAAAATGGCATAATTCTAAATGCTTATTCAAAGAGCATTTAGCATTTAGCCTTTTTTTGCTTATAAATGCTAACTGCTAATCATTCCAAACAAGCTTTTTTCAAAAACGCTAAATGCTAATTGCTCCATTTATGCTCGCTACCAAACACACCAGGCAAGTGAAAGACAAACAATGATAAGCATAAACAAAAAGCAAAAACCGGGCAGGATAGATACCAAAAGTGATGGAGAAGAGTCCAATGTTTGAAACAGATGGAACAAACATCAGCAGGAGGAGGAGGATCATCAAAGACGTGAGGAGGGGGGTCTTTTGTTGGCCCAAAAACAATATCATCACGATACATTGAATCAGAAATAAAATCATCCTCTTTCATAACGGGTACCTCTAACCCATTTACAGGTGTACCATCAGGGAACTTCCACTTGGAGACCAAAGGCAACGTCAACTTGTCCACTTTCTCAAAATCATCATCATCGTCGTCGTCAACATCCAATTCCATTAACTCCTTCTCGGCTTCTTCCAATTCCAACACCGACATTATTGTCTATGGTACAACAACAACCAGTGTGGGTTTTCTTCTTCTGATTATTATTGTCGGCTTGTTATTAGCTAGTTGTTTGGGTGTAATATATACCCAGTAAAACTTGCATATTCGCATATATACCCAAAAAATGCTTAAATTGCATTGTACATCATGCAATAAAAACTCAGTATTGTGGTAAATATGCAATTTTTTAAGTTTTAATAGGTATATATGCAATTCACCCCTTTTACGGCCAGGTACGAAACTCTTGCTGATTGGTGTTATTCGGGATGGGTCAAGCCTTTAAAAATACATATTTGAACCCGACCTTGTTTAGAACTCGGGTCAATTCGGGTTCGGGATCAACCCGAGTATTTTTACATGTAAAAGTGTTGTTGAGCCGGGTTAGCCGGGTTCGGGTCTGGTCAAGGCTAAAAAAACATACCCGAACCCGACCTTGTTTAAAAATCGGGTCAATTCGGGTTAACCCGATTGACCCGAATATAATTTTGAACCCGATTGACCCGACCCGAATTGACTTGGATCGGGTTCAGGTCGGGTCGGGTTCATGTCAAGACAGCCCGAATGACACCCCTACAGTCTTGCTAATACACACCTTATATTGGTTAGGGTTAATAAGGCTATTAAGATCGCGTGTAAACTCGTATGATCGTACGAGTTTACGTGTTCACTAGCTAAAACCGTGTAGGATCGTTTTAGGATCGCATATGTGGCAGGATCGTAAGTAAGATCATAGGATCGCACGTAACATCGTAGGATCGTCACGCGATCCGAGTTCACTTTTTTTTTAACCTTTTCTATCTTTTAAGTCCATCTCACTCACTTGCTTAGGCCAAAAAACAAATGTGTGTTTTACTGCTAGCCGGCCAACGGCCGGGCCTGAGGCTAGTGTCTAATAAGTAAACCAATGTTGTTTCATTTTCTAAATAGATTATAGTTTATGAGAATGGATCCACTAAGAAGATAAATAAACATAAGAAGAATGAGAAATGCTTTCAGTCACACATTTCAAATAAAGAAGGAGAATTTCATGGGAGATGCATCTGAAATGTGCGGCTGTGGTTATTTCTCATCCTTCTCATTTTGCTTTTATTTCTTATTTGACCCTTACTTTATAGTTTATATCTAGTTTTCTACTTTTCTAAATATATTATAGTCCAAAAGAGTAAAAGTGTTCAGTAATTCAATTTACTTTACTTCATTGCGATTAAACTAATCAAATGGTATGTTTTGGAATGCTGCTAATGAAATGTTTTTCCTTGAAATCATGTAGATAGCTCGTATGTTTTGAGACATTTAGGACTCATGTTATGTTATATTATTCCGCTAAATCATTAATTTAACGATGGAAACTTGAATTTTCTTGTTTTATTGTTACTTTGGTGTTTGAAATTTGAACTTTGTCATTTTCAAGATGATATTATATGAATTTATTTTTGACGTTGAGTAGAAACGTAAAACATTTTGACTCGTTTATCATTTGTTTACAAACTATGACAAATTGGTAGGATCGCGATCCGATCCTACGATCTCGATCTTGCAAAGACAAAAACGATCTCACGCAAGATCGCGATCTTGAAAGCCTTATCACCCTTTCACTCATTTCTTTTCTCAAACCTTCTTAAAAATAATTCACTCTATAGAACATATTTCAACTCACAAAACTTTTTCGACTTACTAAACCAACTGCATGTGTGTGGTGGTTTGTGGTTGTTCACTTGTTCTTAGGTTTATGCTTTTGGTCTCATGCTTTTGTTGTTGTTATGTTATGTTTACTGTATGTTTTTACAAAAGTTATGTTTGATCTTCTACTATATGTCGTTGTTATGTAATTGTTGAGTTTTTAAATTTGTTTTTCGTATTTATTTTGTGTCTTTCTATGCATGGGTATACTTATGTGTTTTTTTATGCGTTGAATGCCTTTTACTTGTTAGCCTTTTGCATTAGCTTTAGATAAGTTGCTTTGTTAGATATGAAAACCAAAAGGAAAATTGTTAAGAGAGGTTGTTCTAATGTATTGGACCCTGAGTTGGGTCGTTGGTGTATACCGTTAGGAGATGACAGTGAAATTAGTGATGTAGGTGGCCAAAGTTTGGATTTAAACCAGTTGTTAAAAAGCAGCGTGTAGTATAACCGTTGGGTACGGGCCAGGTTAATAACTATAGGGGGTAAATGTTGTTCCTAGCCAACCAGTGAATTCCAATCATGTTGTTGAACCTGGCAACCGTGTCAAGTGTGATGTGGATAAGTCAGTGTTTTGAAGATGTGAGCGAATTTCGACAATCATTGGTATAGGGTTTTATGATAATCACCACACTTTGGTGAGTTGTATATTGATCAATATATAGAAGATAAGTTACAAAGGATAGGATGTAACAATAAAGCCTAAGATACAGGAAATATTTTAAACATGTACATGAAGATATATTCTAAATATATACAACTAATTTAAGGGATTGAAGGTCCATGAGATTCGTTGCTATTACCCTCCCGCAGTTTAAGTGGGGTGGACCAACATAAGCTTAGTGCGTAAATGATTCAAAAAGAGGTCTAGGCAAACTCTTTGTGAATATATCAGCAACTTGAAGATGAGTGGACACAAACTTGGTGTAAAGTTTTCCTGATAGGACAAGTTCGCGAACAAAATGGTAATCGATATCAATGTGCTTAAGCGCCGCTTATGTGCAAAACGGATTTTGAGTTAAAAAATAAGGCACTTCATTGTCACATTAAAATAGTAGGTCGAGTAGATGGTAATACCAGTAGTTCGCGAAGAAGATGAGTGATCCAAATAATCTCAGCCGCGGTGTTTGCTAAAGCCCGGTACTCAGATTCACAACTTGAACGAGAAACGGTGGGTTGTTTTTTAGCACTCCAAGAAACCAAGTTACCACCAAGAAATATAGAGTAACCGTAAGTAGAACGACGTGTCTCAATACAACGCGCCCAATCGGCATCGGAGTAGCCCAAGAGAGTTGGTGAGGTGGCATGAGAAAAGGTGAGACCATAACTGAGTGTCCCTTTAACATAACGAAGAATACGTTTGACAGCTTGAAAATGATCTTCAGTTGGGGCATGGAGAAATTGGCTAACTTGATTAACAGCGTATGACAAATCAGGGCGGGTGATGGTAAGGTATTGAAGTGCACCAACTAAAGATCGATAAAGGGTAGGATCCGAGAAGGGGGTGCCTTGGGTGGTGAAGTATGTCGTAGTAGAGAGGGGGGTGGCAGCAGGTTTTGCATCAAGTAAGTGGGCACGTGCTAGAATATCATGTGCATACTTAGATTGATTCAAAAAGAGACCAGAGTCTAGATAGGACACCTCAAGTCCAAGAAAATAATTCAAACGTCCAAGATCGGTGATAGAGAATTCTTTGTTGAGACGGGTAATGAAGTTACGAATGGTAGAGACATTATTACCGGTCAAGATAATGTCATCAACGCATAACTAGAGATAAAGAATACACGAATCCCGCTTTGAAGACTAAGAGTGAGGTGTCAGCTCTACTACATGAGAAACCGATGCTAGTCAAAAAAGCACTTAATCGGTGAAACCACGCCCGCGGAGCTTGTTTAAGCCCATAAAGAGCTTTCTTAAGATGACAAACATGATTTGGAAACTTGGAATCAACAAAACCCGGAGGTTGCTCCATAAAAACGGTGTCGGTAAGATTGCCATTCAAGAATGCATTTTTGACATCCAATTGATGTAGAGGCCACTTATGAAGCACCGCTAAAGAAAGAACAATGCGAACTGTAGAGGCTTTAACGACGGGGCTAAATGTAGCTGAATAGTCCAGACCCGGGACTTGGGTGAATCCCTGAGCTACTAGACGGGCTTTGAAACGATCAACGGTACCATCAGAATGAAACTTGATACTAAAACACCCATTTAGATCCAACTACATTAGCATATGTAGGACGAGGGACAAGCTCCCAAGTATCATTGATTTTGAGAGCATGCATCTCATCACACATAGCAGCATACCATTTTGGATGTTTTGCTGCAGATTTGAAACTCCACGTGGTTCTTTAGCCGAAAATAAGGCTTGGTGAAGAACCGAGGAGGAAAGTTGTGAGAGATCAGCAACATGTATGCGGTTTTAAATGTGCCAACTTTAGATCTAGTTATCATAGGATGTCCCGTAGTGGGAGCATCTACGGGAACAACAGGTGGCACATGTGATGTTGCATCAACATTGGAAGGGTCTGAGATAAGTGGTGCAACAGTAGGCTCGGTTGAAGACTGAGCATTTGAAGTAGGCTCGCTGAAGACTGAGCATTTGAAGTAGGCTCAGTTATGTTTGGACAAAGATCACGAGGTGCGGAAGATGGTGAGACTACTGGTTGAGCAATAGGTGATGCCAACACATCAGGTGGAGAAATTGATACTCTTGATTCATCAACGTTTACTCCATCACAGTAAGTTGAAATTAGCATTTGAGCTGGTGGCAAAGTAGATGAATTTCCAGAAAATGGAAATGAGAATTCATCAAACTGAGCATGACATGTAGTATAAATTCGCCATGTAGATAAGTCCAAACACCGATACCCTTTATATTGAGTACTATAACCAATAAAGACACATGGTTTGCTGCGAGGTGAAAGCTTATGTGAAGAGTAGTCTCGTAGGTAGGGATAAACACAACTTCCAAACACACGAAAATTACCATAGTTTGGCTGAGAAGAGAATAAAAGCTCATATTTGGAGATTTATTGCCTAACAATTTTGTAGGCAAACGGTTAATAATGTAAGTAGCAGAGCTGAAGGCATATGTCCAAAGAGATGCAGGAACTTGAGCATTAAACATCATGGCCAAACCAGTTTCAGTAATATGACGGTGTTTGCGTCGTCACCCATTTTGTTGAGGAGTATACGGGCAAGATAGGCGATGATGGGTACCATTAGTTGAAAAAATAGAGCGAACACGATCATTCATAAACTCGGTGCCACCATCAGATTGAAATACCTTGATCTTGCATGAAAATTGATTTTGCACAAGATTAAGAAATGCCGTTAGAACTCCATAAAAGTCAGATTTAACCTTGAGTGGATAAAGCCATGTAAATCTGGAGAAATCATCAACAAATATAACGTAATATCGATAGCCATCAGTAGATACAACCGGAGATGGACCCCATAAATCACAATGAATTAAATCTAGAACATGCAAAGAACGCTTTAAATTAAGTTCAAAAGGTAAGCGTCTGCTCTTAGATAATTGACACGAGGAACAAATGCGTGGATTCGGTAAAATAGAAGTAACCGACAAATGTCCCAATTTATTTAATAAAGAAATAGTATCAAAACAAACATGTCCTAAACGATTGTGCCATAAATCATAAGATGCCTTTAATCTTTTGGAAGAAAGCTTAGACAGAAATGCATGTTGACCTCGTTCAAGTACATAGAGTCCATTCTTATGCCGTCCTTGTGCTAGGTGTGCCTTTGAGAACCGATTCTGAATAACAAACATGCGATCAGAAAATATAACATCAACAGGATTATCCTTCGTAAGCTTGCTAACAGAGAGTAGATTTTTTGTGATATTTGGTACCACAAGTACATCTTGCAAAGCAATATTTGGGGTTATAGATGAAGTACCAACATGAGATATTTTGGATGCATTACCATTAGCAAATAAAACACAATCATTACCAGAATAGGTTGTAGCAGTATCCATGTTGGAGAGAGATGGCGTCATGTGAGCCGAAGCACCAGTATCAACACACCAATCAGGAGAGTAGTCATTGACATTGCATTGAGCTTGAAAAGCTTGTGCAAGGTTGGCATCAATAGAAGGTGGTTGGCGAGCAAATGTGTGTAAGTCAGGACATTTAGAAGCATAGTGTCCTTCATTACGACATAGTTGGCAGTGAGGTGGTCGACGACCACGACCATTTGATGAGCGACCACGACCTCTAGATAAATTACCACCATTTGATGAGCGACCACGACCGCGAGTAGATCCAGGAGCAGGAGCAGGATTAGTAAGAAAAGCAACCTGAGATGTAGCGGTACTGTTGATAGATGTGAGAAAAAGTTCATGACTTTCGGCTTGAGAAAGAAGATCACGAAACTTTGGATGAGGCCTCATCAAGCGTTGAGTGGTAGAAAAGGTTTCAAATGATGAACCAAGACCACATAGAAACCAGTGAATCTTATCAGTTTCATCAACGGGGTGGCCAATTGCATTGAGTTGATCACATATGGCTTTAAATTTGCGACCAAATTCAGCAACTGTGGAGGTACCTTTCTGAAGTTGACGGAGAGAATCACGAAGGATGTGCATTCGTTCAACGGAGTCATGACTATAAGCATCTGCAAGAGCACACCAGACATCTTTGGCAGTGGTATGTCCGAGAGTTTCGGCCATGGCTTCTTCTGATAGTGATGATTGAATCAACAGAAGAGCACGTTGATCACCAGCGATCCATGTAGAATAAGCGGGATTTGGAGATGAAACGTTTTCTGTGACAATGGTGGGCAATGGGATGGCAATGGAACCGTCAATATAGCCGGTTAATTTTTGATAAGCAAGAAGAGGAAGAAGTTGATTCTTCCACAAGAGATAGTTAGAGGATGTGAGTTTGATAGTGATCATGTGTAGAATGGTTGCAAGAGGGAGAGGGGAGTCAGTAGACTCATTGGTTGCCATGGCTGAAATAACAAATTAAGAAGAAGAAGAAGGCCAGGAGAGTGGTTAGGCTGATACCATATAGGGTTTTATGATAATCACCACACTTTGGTGAGTTGTATATTGATCAATATATAGAAGATAAGTTACAAAGGATAGGATGTAACAATAAAGGCTAAGATACAGGAAATATTTTAAACATGTACATGAAGATATATTCTAAATATATACAACTAATTTAAGGATTGGAAGGTCCATGAGATTCGTTGCTATTAATTGGCAAGAGGAAAAAGAGGTTTGTACATATGTTGTCTATGGAAGTCAGTTGTATGGGCTGGAAGAGGACATGTTTATGACTCGAATGGCTCCTAAGAAGCTTACCATTGTCGAACCAGATGGCGCTAACAACTCCAACTCCAACACCGACATTATTGTCTATGGTACAACAACAACCAGTGTGGGTTTTCTTCTTCTGATTATTATTGTCGGCTTGTTATTAGTTGTTTGGGTGTATCTTTTCTTTATATATATACACGGCCAGGTACGGAACTCTTGCTGAGTGGTGTTATTCGGGTTGATCAGGTAGGGTTAGGGTCGACTCGAGTCGGGTCAAGCCTTAATAAACATATCTGAACCTGACAACTCGGGTCGACTCAGGTCAGGTCAATTCGGGTTCGGGGTCAACCCGAGTATTTTTACATGTAAAAGTGTTGTTGAGCCAGGTTAGTCGGGTTCGAGTCTGATCAAGGCTAAAAACCATACTCGAATCGGACCTTGTTTAGAACTCGGGTCAATTCGGATTGACCCGAATATAATTTTGAACCCGAATTGACTCGGGTCGGGTTCATGTCGGGTCAGCCCGAATGACACCCTTACTCTTGCTAATACACACCTTATATTGGTTAGGGTTAATAAGGCTGTTTTATTATTACTTTGGTGTTTGAAATTTGAACTTTGTCATTTTCAAGAGGATATTATATGAATTTATCTTTGACGTTGAGTAGAAACGTAAAACATTTTGACTCGTTTATTATTTGTTTACAAACTATGACAAATTGGTAGGATCGTAGGATCGCGATCCGATCCTACGATCTCGATCTTGCAAAGACAAAAACGATCCCACGCGAGATGGCGATCTTGACAGCCTTATCACCCTTTCACTCATTTTCTTTTCTCAAACCTTCTTAAAAATAATTCACTCTATACAACATATTTCAACTCACAAAACTTTTTCGACTTACTAAACCAACTTATCTAATTACCACTTTTTTTAATCAAGAGTTATACCAAGCAACTTACATTTCCATCTTTTTAGAATGGCTTCAGTTGCTTGGGAACACATACCTTGACGGAAGCCCAATCATTACCTCCTGTGATGATGTATTGGGTGGACGAAGAAGGTTCATCTTGCACACCTCTCTATTCTTCCCATCATACACCATCCACCCAAACTACTTACCCTTCACAGTGATCATTCCTTTATTATGGTACATCTTACTGAATTAAACCTTCTTTTTTCATCAACTGCACACCAATTACCTCCTAAGGCCAAAAAAGGGACATATGGATCTAAAACATGTACAGTTTTACCAGATAGACTCCAAGTACAAGGATTGATCCACTGCAGTAGCCTGCAATACAATATGCCATAGAGATATAGCTTATCCCAAACACGTCTTAGAAAGGACTGCAGATTTTCATTGGATACCCATTTCCTGTATACAACTAGCACATTCAGATATATCATCAGTCAACTCCCCATACAAGTTCTAGACTAGAGATAAAGATGATTTTCTAGACTGTTGTCCTGAAACTTTGCCCACAAAAAGCAGGCTGCACATTCCATATTTGAAGTACCTTAATTACCACTTTGTTGGTAACGACATTGTAGACAAAAAAAATTTTTCAACTTTACTCAGATTAAAAATTGAGGAACAAGACTCGTGAGTTTTGAGATTTGACGGGTGATGTGAGAGGGCGGGAAAGCAAGGAGTATGGTGTGAAGTACAATGGGGAAGAGTTATACCATGTATACCATTTAATGAGGGGTACCAAGGACCAAACGTGTAAAAAATGGGTGAAATGACTAAAAAACCAACCACCCCAAATCATCAAATGAGCAAAGTTAACACTTGTTAGCCAAAACGGGATACCAGGGACCAAACGGGTCATGTTTTGCAACCTCGGGGACTCCATTAAGGGTGAGCATCGGTCCGGGACCGGACCAGACCGGACCGGACCGACAAGACCGAAGACCGAATTAAGGTAAAAACCGGGACCGAGACCGAATGTGGTCGGTCCGGTTTCGGTCGGTCCGTCGGTCGGACCGGACCGTTTGGAGTCTATTAAGGCCAAAATAGTCGGTTTGTGGTCCGGACCGGACCAGACCGAGGACCGAATTAGCCCAAATGCATAGACCGAGGACCGGACCGAATGTGGTCGGTCCGGTCCGGCCTCGGTCGGTCCGGTCCGTTCGGGTCGTTTGCTCACCCCTAGACTCCATACGCCACTAAAACAAAACGGGGGACCAACTGTGAGAACGGGGCGAAGTTCAGGGACGATCCGTGTAATTTCTAAATAAATAATCCTTCCTACAAAAACCACTTTACCTAGTTGGACCAGAAAGACCACCAGCCATGAAACCAAACTAACAAGAAGAAAAATCGAAGGTATTCTTTTAGGGGTTTTATGTTACAGTTCATTCTACTTTGTCTTTTTCGTTGTACTCTTTTGATTTATTAATCCTTTATTAATTTCATAAAATAGTTTTTTTTTTTTTTTTTGGTTAACGAAATCTACCAAATGTATGTTAAACTGTTTGGATTAGCTTATCTGAAGGAGCTTAAGGGTTTACTAGGTGTCTTAAGCTTATTAGCTTTTATGAGCTTAAAGTAGCTTAAATTCATAAGCCCTTTAATCTTAGCTTTTCTAGCTTAAAGTAGCTTAAAAAAGTTGGAAATATAGCTTAAGCTCACAAGCCTAAGCTTATAAGCTTATCGAAACACCCAAAAACTAATAGGCTGATTTTAGTCAAATTCAAATAAGCCCATTGCCATAGGCTCATAAGAGAAGCTAATCATGTAACAGCTTATATCATTTGTACATATTTAGTATGTCTTATGCGCTGATTGTTGCCTGCATATTGTTTGCAGCTTTTGGAGCCACATAAGAAGGTAGTAGTATATGCTAGTGGTGTAGCAAATAAAGTTAGATTTAATCGGGAGAGAATGGAATCTGGACGTGGTAAAAGGAGAATGAATGTACATGGCGATAGACTAAGCAACTTGCCTGATGATCTTATCCATAAAATCCTTTCTCTTGTTGGCATAAAACTTGCTGTCCAAACTAGTGCTTTGTCATCTAGATGGAGGTATCTTTGGACTTCATTGCCGTGTCTTAATTTCTCAAGTGAGGATTTCAAAACGTTGCCCAAGTTTTCCAAATTTGTTACTCATGTTTTATCTTGCCGTGATAATCAAATAGAAGTGTCTTCAGCTGAACTCAGTTTTCGCGGAAAGGCTAGTCAGGCGTTTTTCAAAAGGTTTATGAACTATGCGTTCTCCCACAATGTCAAACAACTAACTGTTTCATGCTTGCCTGATAAGAGTGCAAGTGCAACTGAATTCCCTCTTTCTCTGCTCAGTTCTCAGTCTCTCGAACATCTCACTATTGCTGGACGTTGTAATGTACCTTCTGTTATTCTCACATCAACATGGGAGCTCACAAGTTTAACTACATTGCACCTCGAATATATCATATTTAATGACGAGGTTACTGCTAATGATTCCGGTATTTTCTCTAAATGTGCGAACTTGAAGACACTTGTGTTAAAATATTGCAGCATGACGGGGTCAAATGTTGTTGATATTTGTCATCCTGGACTTTCTAATCTCACACTTGTAGATGGAACCTTCTTCAAAAATGTTATAAATGTAGTTGCGCCTCAACTAAAGAATCTCACTGTTAGATTCTGGCAAGGATTGCATCTGATTTCTGCACCTGAGCTTGTGTCCCTGCGCTTTCAAGGTTGGGGATCTCATTGGATGCAGTTTTCTTCATACGGGTTTTGTTCTTTGGAAAATGTAGATCTGTGTATTTTCCTAGAGTTAAGTTATATGGCAAAGAAGCCAGATCCTCATACAATTTTTGATCTACTTCAACAGCTCCATAGTGTCAAACATCTTACGCTTAACTTGGAAATTTTTGAGGTAAGTTGGTATTGGAATCTTTCATTAGTCTTTATAGGGTGAGGTATCATAGCAGTGATATTAAAGATTAATCTTAACTTAACTGGTATTCCTAATTTGAGTAATTTCATTATAAAAGTGAAATTTCTTTTTTTTCAAGCTATGTAGAACACCGGACATTCTTTTGTGTAATAGCCATTGGTCATTTTTCATGGAAGTAGCAAGACATTATTTAAGTTGAAATAAAAATCCAGAGAGATATAATTCTTATTCTGTAATTTCTTTTGCAACAATTGTGTGGGTTGCTTTAATTGTCATGTATCTTATATATAATTCTTATTCTGTAATTTCTTTTGCAGCTTCTTTCCCCATTAATGGAACTAATCTCATATCAACCTTCTCCGTTTGTTAACTTGAAGAGTTTAAAGGTTTATCCGTATTATTATTGGTTAAAAGTGCCAGAAACTATACCTGCTGAAGTCAAAAAGTATTTGCTAGATGGTTCTCCAACTGCCACCTTCACAGAGGTCTCATGCGAGGTATTTACGCCTTGACTATATGGTCTTAATTACCATGCAGTGTGCTTGGTCATTAAAGCTTGCATTGACTTCTTCACGTTAACGATGTTGAGATTTTAAACTGCCAATACAAATTTGTATTTTAGCGTTTAAGGTTTTATTTAGCTTTTTGAAACATAGTTAACTTAAACACATGTTGGTTTTCTGGTCACACAAACATCGCAACTTTGTTTAATATAACAAAAAGTAAAAAAGCTTAGTTGTCACCAATCGTAGCCCCTAAACACTTATAATGAGTAGTAGAAATTGATATGCATATTTTCTTAGATTAAATATTTCTCTGTACCTTTTGCTATTGTAGAATTAAAAAAGAATCCGAAAAAAGACGTGAATTGTCAGGGGAAAAACTTGAGTGTATGGAGAAATTGGTTGTTTTTTCTGAAAATAATGAATTACATGCGTCCGTGGGTTTTCATCTCACTGGTTAAGTTTAAACGTTACTTTCACTATGTCCTAAACTGAACCGTCAGTGTTCACTACTCAGTATGTTAGCTTAGTGAGACCCGTTACTTTTACATGTTCGTTTAAGAAAAGGAATTTTAAATTGGGAATTTTTTTACAATAAATCAAGAATGGTCGCGTGTTTCTTCTAAACACTATATGTTTCATTCAGGAGATGAGAGCATTGTACAACGCTGAATCAGCACTAAAGTGTATGGCAGAGCTCGGGGATATGCTAGAGCATGACAAAGCAAAGATTGAGACACCAATGGAGTGCCACGAGCCAAATATGCATGAGCAAGATAAAATGCAAATTAACAAGTGGGCAATGAAGGATCAGATCGATAGCTGTTGGAAAGATCTAAGTGCACATATGGAACATGGGAAAGCAAAGACTTCTGGCATTACTTTAAACTTGTGCCGCATTAAACGATATCTAAAAGAGCTTCCTGCATCAAAGAGGGCCCAAATTGAAAAATCATTTTCTAGGTTGTGTACGGAGGCGGACACTGTCATAAATAACATAATGAATTCTATGAAGATCCAATCTGACGAGCAGCAAAGCCGGTTAGGTATCTACTTTCATGACCTTGCTACGAAACCACCAGCGATCAAACCAAATAAAGTACAACAAAAATCAAAGGTATGGAAGGAATACATTCATTTTCGGGTTTAGGTAACAAAATTTAGGGGTTTTGTCAATTACACCATGAATCATGTTTTTGTATATTTAGCTGTATTCTTTGTTCACTTAAAGTGGGTTTTTTTTTTTTTTTTTGGTTAATGAAATTGGAAAACCTCATATGCTCAGCTTACCAACTTAGGTTTATTGCTTATTTAAGTTAGTGGGTGTTTGGGTTAGCTTACCTGAAGGAGCTTAAAGGTTTATTGAGTATTGAAAACACATAAGCTCATCAAAGTGTTTGGATATTACTAGGTGGCTTAAGCTTATTAGCTTTTATGAGCCTAAAGTAGCTTAAATTCATAAGCCCTTTATGGATTTTCTAGCTTATTTGAATTATTTACAACTTTACCCTAGCTCATATTCTCTTTTTTTGTAGCTTTTGTTTGCTCAATGGTGTAATTTGAAACTACATAAGCTAATCCAAACATTATTTCTAGAGGTTTGTTTTGATACTACATAAGCTCTTAAGTTCGTTTTGTAAGAAAGCTTAAGCTCACTAAATAAGCCAATCCAAACACCCCATAAGCTTATGTTTAATAAGTAGCTTATGACTTATAATAAATAATCTCATAAGCTAAGATTGAGTGTTTGGATCAGCTTCTGATAAAAAAGCTGGAAAAATTGGCTTATAAGCCCATACGCCACAAAAAGGGCTTATCTAATATTCACATCCCCAATTATATAAGCTCACAAGCCTATGCCTATAAGCTTATCCAAACACCCAATAAACTAAGATTTGTTAAGTGTTTTTTTTTTTTCCCCTGAAAGTGATCATTACATGAGTCCACGGGTTTTCTTCTCATTGATTAAGCTTAAATGTTACTTTCACCATGTCCTAAACTGAACCGTCGGTGTTCACTACTCAGTATGCTAGCTTAGTGAGACCCGTTACTTTTACATGTTCATTTAAGAAAAGGAATTTTAAATTGGGAATTTTT
This sequence comes from Chrysanthemum makinoi, assembly GCA_910596185.1. Lineage (NCBI taxonomy): Eukaryota > Viridiplantae > Streptophyta > Magnoliopsida > Asterales > Asteraceae > Chrysanthemum > Chrysanthemum makinoi. The sequence continues at coordinate 129,780,060 of OU343224.1, read as the reverse complement.
TTACAATAAATCAAGAATGGTCGCGTGTTTCTTCTAAACACTATATGTTTCATTCAGGAGATGAGAGTTTTGAAGAATGCCGAATTAGCACTAAAGTGTTTGGCAGAGCTCGGGGAGATGATAGAGCATGAGAAAGCAAATATTGAGACCAATATAGCTCATTTGGATCGAGTTATGACACCAATGGAGTGCCACGAGCCAAATAAGGCGTGGGAAATGAGCGATCAGATCGATAGCTGTTGGGAAGATCTATGTGCACAGATGGAACACGGGAAAGCAAAGACTTCTGGCATTATTTCAAAGTTGTGCCACATCGAAGAATTACTGACAAAGCTTCCTGCATCAAAGAGGTCCCAGATTGAAACATCTTTTTCTAGGTTGTGCACGGAGACCGATGTTGTCATGAATGCTATAATGAATTCTATGAAGATCCAATCTGACAATATGCAAAGCCGGTTAAGTATTTACTTTCATGAACTTGCTATAGCAGTGAAGCCTTCGTTTTAGTTAGTTGTATGTTTTCTATTTCAATTATACTCAGAAGGGACGACTATATTAAAATTGCCAAAACTGGTGGTGTAGTATCCTTTGATAGCCTTTTGTGAATCGAAATGGTAAAGTATTGCAGTTTTTCTACTGGTTATCGACTCAACTTTATGTTGTTTGCCGCTATCTTATGAAACTAACACATGGCAATGATTTTGGTTGTAATACTTAATATCTTCAAGTATGATACTTAAGCTAGCAGATATATTTGTGACCTCATTCGTTAGATCAGTGTTATACACTGCGTTCCAAACGTAATGGCCACACGAACGAAGTTGTGAACGACTTATAAGCTTGGATCTCACCTTCACCTGCAGCTACTTCGATGGCAAACATGACTTAGACCACAGTAGCAAGTTCAAGATTCAATCAGCTTATATGTATGTATTCAATAGTATCAAACATGTTTAAATCAAGGCAAAAGAACCACTATAACACAAAGTAAAAAAGTATGATGAAAACCTATTCAATTCCACTTATTATATAAAATCAAAATCAAATAAAATGAAATCTAAACCCTATCACCCCACTACCAAACCATCTTTTCTTTATGCTTTGGTTAATGACTTGATGAGCATCAAAACCTACCCATCTCGACCCGTTGTTTCATATCCTGTCAACCTTATCAGCCTTGACAACAGGATTCGCCTTCGAAATCAAATCTCGTCCAGTCTTCTTGAAATCAAATTCACATTTATGCTCTTCAGGGTACCTATGACTCCCACAAAAAGTCTCTCCACACCTGCACTTAAACCCCATGACACCAACTTTCTTATTACAGTCGAAACACCTGTTCGTAACCTTAACCTTGATCACCTCCTCCAAAACAGTCGGTTTCGCAGCCTCCTGAACCGCAGCACAAGACGAGGAGGAAGAACTCGAAGAAGAACCAACCTTAGAGAAAGAGAAAACCTTGTTGATAGCAACCTTAGCCGAAGCAGCTTTCTCGTTTTTATTTAAAAGTTCACTGTAACATTTTGAGCATAGGTTATTTTGTTTTGCCGAGCCGTAAAAACCGCACCCGTTGGCGCATAGTCCTTGCTCTGATGGTTGGAACCCCGTACCATCGTTCATCCTGTTCGAATCAGAACCCATCTTGTAAACCTAACAAGAAAAAGTTATTATAAATCATCACATACGAGACGGACATACTTAAGACAGAGGGTATACACGAGCAAGAAAACAAAAAAAAAGGTTATTTTATAAGGATTTTTTAACTTGTGCCCTAACATACTAAAAGAACACCGGGTCTCATACCTTGAAAACAGATTATTAAAGTATATGTCACGTAAAAGTATTTAGCAGGAACACAATAATCGACTTTAGATAACATATAACATGTGTCACACGACTAGGTGAGAGTTTAGTATTTATAGGCGACCGTAACACATGTTAGTTGACTTTTCTTATGTTACAAGTTATCAATAATGACGGCATAGGGTTACTTAAATGACTGTATTGCCCTTACTAGAATCCGTATCTAGTTGTGTCTAGAAGGGCAAAACCGACTTACTGTTAACATTATTTAAAGGCTGAAGATAAACATTCTAGAAGGACCTAGCTAGTTTTAAAAATTATATTAAACAGTGTGATATGATAAGAAAATTTATGATTTAATACTGGTACTAGATTTTTTTAATCTAAAGTTAATAAGAAAAAAATCATTAGATGAATCGATAGAGATAAATATTCACATCAATAAATAAATGAAAGAAAAAAGATAGTTGGTTGCATGTGTTCATAATTGAAACGTACCTTATTTGATTATGATGATTACGGTGTGAGGCTTTTCAAAATCTATGGATCTATATGAAGGTGTTTGAAACTTTGAATAGATGGTGATTGTGAATGATTTAAAGGAATGAAGGAAACGTCAAGATGAAGATAGATATTATACGAACATTCGTGCATATCAACAATATTTTATAACAGTAGATAGTTTTTTAGTTATAAAAATAAGTTTATAAGTTATAAACAGAAAAATAATAAAAGTTTGAGGATTCGGGAATTAAATATAGTGTTTTGAAACCGGGTTCGACTTGGACAGTTTAACCGGTTGAACCGTACCGGCCGAAAAAACGAGTCAAATTAAACCGAGTCAACTTGCCAGTTTTAAAGAGACCCGGGTCAACCCGGTTTTTGATGTGTATTAATAATGTGTTAATAGTTTCCAGCTTTGCATATGCTTTTCGAAAATAGTGTAAGAACTTCTTAAAATACGTTAAGTTTTTCACTTTTCACTTTTTTATTTTTATTTTATAATTATGATTTAGATATTAAGTTATTAACCCCAAACTAAACACCACCTTAAATCTTGTTATGATGTATTGGTGTTTTCGCACTTTGCATTTAGCGTTTAACATTTAAAATTTAAAGCTTGTTTGACAACATTTTTTCCTCTTTCAAAAATACTACTCAAAAAAGCGTATACGTTATTTTAAAATAAACAGTTGTTCATATATGTCGAACTATCGCTAACTGATATTAGCTTTGCCAAACATACCCTTATCCCCTTTTCTTTTTTTTTTTCTTTTTAGTTTATTTGCCAAACACAACTTTGGTCGACTTTTGGGTCAAGTGTGTTTACGAGATGCACCAAATATTGTATCTAAACAATGACACTTTACTTCAATCTATCACGAGTTACTTGTTTCATATGCAAACATAACTTATTTCACACGTCGAAATACAAGATAACCTAAAGTATATTTGCATATGGATAGGCAATTATGCAATATACACAAATGAGACACAAAGAAAGTAACGCACCTTAAATATCTAAACCTACATGATTTATGTCGTTCATTATTTAGTTAGTATGATCGCTCTACATCAGTAGCACTAACATACCTATATTGATTTCGGTATAGGGTTTACAATTACAGACATATACGAGTTGTATATACGTGTAAAGTCAACTTTGCTATATAGCACAAAATAGACACAAAAAACTCTTTTGAGAAGTTTAGCTTGGAGGCGGACGTAGGGGCGGATGTATCCTTCCTTTATGGGGGCAGTGCCCTCCATGGTAGACGAAATGAGATTATAATGTATATTCTTTTCAAATTTGAGTTTTTTTTTTTCTAAAGTGCACCACATCCAAAATTCAAATTGGCCTCTGCCCACACACTAAAACCCAACATTCGAAAGCCTTTTAACTTCGTCTCTAACAATACACAAACTGACGAACATTCAACACTTTAAAACCTTTTAACTACCTCATCTTAGGTTTTTTTCTGCCGCATTTTATTGCTATTGTTAAAACATAATTTGCCGCATTTTGTTGCTATTTTTAAAAAAGTTTTTTGCCCCTCCAACCCAATTTCCTGATTCTGCCATTGGGCGAACGCGAGTACCTGTATTTGTATCAACTAAACTCAATCTAAGCAACGATCGAGTTTGAACAATGCCGATATAATTCCATTACCAGTTTTAGAATCCAAACTTTCCAACAACAGAATTTCTAGAGAATCTCATAAAATGAATGCACCCTTTAAATTCAATACTTCGATAGCAATCATATTGGCTTTGGAATGTTCTTTACTTGTGACTCAATAACTAAAATGGGCTCAATAGACTGGAGTACTTTATATGGGCCCAGCCCAATACCCAATCAGACTCATACGGGGGAATAAAATCAAATTTAAGTGTTGTGATGGTTTAAAAATACCAATGATAAATTTTTGGCTCAAAAACGAAAATTTGTTATTCCAGTTCATATATGCCAAATCAATCTAAGGTGAACTGTTTTTACTTTTTACAAAAGTGACCAACTATGTTAAAAGATATATTGGACTCTTTTACTACTATGATCACATGATAGCCAAACCACATTGATTGCAATAGTACATGCACATAATGTCTAGAGAGACTTGTATAAAATTTTACTAATCAAGTTATAATATTTCCATATCAATTATCAATATGTAGCTTACCATTACTAACTAGTAGTAGTTTTAAGTAATATGCAAGTATTAACATGTAATGAGCAAAAGTAATAATTGGGTTGATGGAATATCAACTTACACTCATTTAACATAATTTAGTAGTTGAAATTTTTATGAGAAAAAGAAGTATCATATATGATGATGATATATTGTTGAAATACTTGAATGGTGCATCTATTATAAGTGGTGATAATAGCCCAAAATACAATCAATTGCACTGCACCATGGCCATATGCCCCCAATATTGCTACTATTATTACTCACATTTATCATTTCTATTATTATTCATCATTAATATTCCACCAAACTTAAGAAATTATCGAACCATCATGAACTTTGATATATTGTGTCTACTATTAACTTATAAAGATGATGGAGTATAGCATTAAATTTTGGAAAGGGTTGAAATGTGCTCATAATACTAGAGTTAAATGTTATTGATATGATGAGGACAAAACAATTATGTCTTGCACACTCTTAATAAACAAAGACACGACGATAGAAGTTATTGCATTTTGTTAGCATTGTAACACTTACCATCATATGGTTACGCATGTAAGAAAATATTGCATATTTGCAAATAAGAACTGATAGCGTATGAGAACTTTGTAGTATATATTACGTGTATTGCTATTAGAGACAAACAAAGAATATGTTAATCGTAACAAGAAAGTGAAGTGTAGAAAACGATACCTTCATTCTTTTGATTGTTGAGACACAAAAACACAAGTAAGGAAAATGTTGAGGCCTGTGATGCTCACAGTTTCCTTAAGACAGATTCGTCTTCTCCACGGTGCTTGAGAATCGTGAACGTCTATCTCCCAGGATACAACAACAACGGATAACTCCGTTAGCACAAACGGGTTATCAAGGCGAACCAAAATCATGCCTTCCCTCTATTACGAACCGGATACACAAAGAATCAACAAAAAAAGGAGAGGAATGAGTTATGTGTTTTCGGTGTTCTTGAAATGAAAGAATAAGCCTTCAATATATAGGGAATTGGAATGGAAGAAAAACGGTCACAATTAATTATCACAATTAATTTTACTAATGTCACATGAATTAAAATAAAACCACAAATTAATTTTATTTTCAATTCACATTAGTACACATGATGACAAACATCAATTGTCATTCAAACCAATAATTTACCATATTTTCCAACAATCCCCCACATGAATGAAATTGATAAAAGAAATAAATTTCAACGAATCGATGTTGTAATAGAGTTTTGCAGTTGATATTTGCAAAGGATAGGTAGGTGTTACCCTTTGAACCTTCCCTTGTGAAATATACTTAGACTCCTAGCGGCCAGTAGAGCTTGATGTCTTTGAACTGTCTGCTGTTTGTGGAGACGACAATATATATTCACACAAATATCTCTTTGACACTTTTGGTTCTCATAGTTATGTTCGTTATGGTCATGAACATTAGCCTGGTTCTGCGAGAGCTGTTAAGAATTGCGCCCCCACAATTCCCTTAGAAGCGACCCCACTTCTCTCTCACATAGGTGATTCACGATCAATCATTAAAAGTCATATGCTTAACCTCATATTGTCACTGTTATAGGAATGGACTAGGAAGTTCACTAACTCCCTTAAATAAATGTGGAGTTTATTACTCCCCCACAGTGACCTCCGTTTATACAAGTAGGTTGTCCTATTGAACCCAGATCTTGGGATCTCCAGTCCGGTGGGTTAGGTTTTCCTTCATATAAACTTTTCAAGGGCTTTAGTCACATTCCTCTTCACGACTTGCTAACTAACTCTCACATTTAGCTTTTCACAAGCAGATCCGCAAAGCTATTCTATGACTTCATATTGTCAATAGGGATAACCCATGCTGAGAGTAGTTGTTGTATCGACATAATATGTTTGTACAAATTTGAGTTTCGTGCAACTCTAAATATATCATGCTCTAGGTAATTCTTGAGTATTCCAACTAGGCAAGAACTTCATGTTTGTTGACGTTCTTTTGAACTCTAGCTAGGCCGGAATCCCCCACATGGAATTTACCTCAAGAATTTTCTAGAAAGGTTCTCTCTTTCAATGTATTAATCTTGTTTATAAGATTTTTTCTCACATGGATATGACATCAAGATCCTTAGTAATTTTTCACTTCACAAGTTTCATACTAGTGTATGCAAACTTTTTGAATGTCTTATGTTAATTATTTTCCGTATCATAATTAACAGATTCCAAATCTAGCATGCTATAGACCAAGGAATCAAGCGTATGACAGAAGATGCATCATTCTGATTACTCATAGCTTCATCTACTAACATTCTTCTTTTAGACAAATCACCACCTTAAACCACACATGTTTTAGGAGGATCTCATAAGTTATATGTGTAAGTCCTACACTTATAACATATCATTCCAACTCACTTGTGATTATATATAATCACATTTAATCTCTTATCATTATATGATTATCACAATTTATTATGTGATTATAATCACATAAAATCAATTTATAATCATTTTACACAATCAAAATATGTCCAACTTAGCGAATGAATAATAGCTCACATTGGATGACAATCACACAGTTCAAGTTAGTTACATAAACCAACATAATTCGTTGTCATCTATATGTGTGTTCTTTCTTGACATTTCACAATGTCCTACACGGTTATATTCAACACATAGTCATTTCTTACATATGACAAACCGTTCGATTATTAGCAATATGAGTTATAACAAGTCTTGACGATTTTTCATCTTTCTAGGATAACAAGTAGTTTGATTATTCGCAACAATATTCACAACAGAATATTTGAAACATCCAAACTTCCAATACTCGATACAAAATCGAGTGACTTGTATATTCTCATGTTACAAAATTAGTTGTACAAAACCGCACCAAACAACTTTAAATATGCATTACTTTGCCACAAATATTTTGCACCAAATGAAACAAACAATTTTGCGTTGAACATTGTACAAAATATCAGATAATTTTGTATTATAAGAACCATAAAATGTTGTACTAAACAAATCAAATGTATGCCTCACAAAAATTGTTGTATTAAAATACAAACTGCAATCAAATGATTCTTCCGTTTATGCTCAATTTTTTTTTTTTTTTTTTTTTTTTTTAAATCAAGTTTAAGATATTTACCTAATCACGGTAAAAAGAAAAAATTGGTGCAAAACTCAATTTGTTTAGTATGAGAAAAACACATTTTCTCGCAACATTGCACATGAGACATCAACATGTCCAAAATGAATTTCTATATCAAAATAGAAATTGCGATTGAATGGCTTATCAATTTAAGCTCAAACTTTCTACAAATCAAGTTTAAGGTCTTAGCCACCTAACGTAAAAGGTTGGGTTCTAGTATTCATTTATTATGAAAATAATAATAATAATAATAAATAAATGCATTTTTTTTTCCCGACAACTCAGTTCTAATAGCAAAGCTGTCCAAAAAGAACCATCATACCAAAATTAAATATGTGACCAAACAGTCCACCCATTTAGGTTCTAACTTTCCAGAAATCAAAATTAAGTTGTGGCTAAGCGCTATCAAAAATTTGGGGCAGAAACGTGTTCATTTACCATGTGAAAAACTCATGTTTTCACGGCTGCAGATTCGTGACAACAAACTGTCCAAAATGAGTTGTTGTGCGAAAATGGAAACCGCGAACAAATCATTTTTCGCGACTGTGTAGCTGTGACAACAATTATTCTTGATTCCAAATAACACCAAAATTCATATTCCGCAAGAATGAGTTTAATCCCAATATTTAGTCATAAAAACCAATACTAGTTACACAAACTAGTATCATGACATGATTTTGACCAACATGCTTTGAGCACTCCATTGTTCAACAAAAATGTTGATTCACAAATTTTTGAAACAAGGACAAACAACCCGAAAATTGTTTAATCCTAAACAAGATTTCAAAAACTATACTTCATGTTCCTTGAAATCACTACCATATTTAATAGGTCCGAAAAGGTGAGCACTAAGTTCCTTTACATATTAGTGTCATAATAATCATAAAACATTTCTAAGCAAATAAAGTTTTATATCAGTCTCTTTGACACAAATAAGTTCATATAGCTAACTAAAATATTAACTATCAGGATAGGTTGACATGCTCTTTCTAAACAAGACATATAAACTCATAAATTATGTATGCATAAATTCTTTTATGATACTAATATCCATAAATCAATTATTAGCAATCAAAATAGCAAGGCCAAAACGGTTCTTTTTCTGTAACGCTTCACATATAATCATTGACTCATAATCATGAATATTAATACATTTAACAAATAAAACTATACATGCTTTGATAACGGGCAATAGTAATAAAGCTTAATTAATAAATGAACAAATCTCATTATTTCCTTATTCATGACCTCTTAATATACAATCAAGCCGGTATGAGTTTAATGCAAATGAAAGTTAAGCACTTTTAGTTAACCATAAAATTACATGTCTCATTCGAACATTAACACCAACTATTGTTGCAAATAATCAATTTTAAGTGGCAAAGCATTCTGGCGTAGTTTCCCTCAAAATATATCCAAACACCAAAGGACCAAAAAAGTTACACACTAAAAAATCATGTGTAATAGCAGTAAAATAGTCATAAGCAATATAAATAACTATCATTTGACTAGGGACGAGATGCAATTTAGACTCTCCATCAATTACTCACATATAAAATTGTATTACTAGCTACATTAAAAGTGACGTACTCAATGCAACAGTTTAAGTTTTCTTTAACACAAACGTTATTAATAATCTCAAAAATCAAGTTTCATACTATTGTTTCTAGCATGAATTGAACACGGTAAATCTTTAATAGCAGCACACACAAAAAAACTATGTCTTAAGATTGTAGTATATATTACGTGTATTGCTATTAGAGACAAACAAAGAATATGTTAATCGTAACAAGAAAGTGAAGTGTAGAAAACGATACCTTCATTCTTTTGATTGTTGAGACACAAAAACACAAGTAAGGAAAATGTTGAGGCCGGTGATGCTCACAGTTTTCTTAAGACAGATTCGTCCTCTCCACGGTGTTTGAGAATCGTAAACGTCTATCTCCCAGGATACAACAACAACGGATAACTCCGTTAGCACAAACGGGTTATCAAGGCGAACCAAAATCATGCCTTCCCTCTATTACGAACCGGATACACAAAGAATCAACAACAAAAGGAGAGGAATGAGTTATATGTGTTCTTGAAATGAAAGAATAAGCCTTCAATATATAGGGAATTGGAATGGAAGAAAAACGGTCACAATTAATTATCACAATTAATTTTACTAATGTCACATGAATTAAAATAAAACCACAAATTAATTTTATTTTCAATTCACATTAGTACACATGATGACAAACATCAATTGTCATTCAAACCAATAATTGACCATATTTTCCAACAAACTTCAACCCAACTGACTAAAGTCAATACACTCGATATCAGCCTAACACAAGCCCACTGAGGCTAAGATACTGAAACGGGTCTGGGAGACACTTCCAGGCTACGCTTGGGCAAGCCATGCATGACGAACACGCCCAGGAAAACGACACGCCTGGCAACCCAACCAGGGTCGTTAGAACGAACACTACGTGTCACTACCACATTCGTGAAAAGGTAGTGCTACAACCATGCATGTATTCCTCCATGCACCCGACTCAACCAAGGGCGACACACTACGTGTCGTCCCTATCATCATGTGGAGTATCCTGGGTCTTTGGATCACCTTTATGGGTTACTCACAACCCTAAAGTTGTCCCCATAAATACTTAGCCATTTTTTAAAATGGCTAAACGGACTATTCTCTCACGAGTAATACACACGCACAACTTAGTCGACTCGTGAGCGTTACCCCAGCTCGTGACTCAGGTCACACCTTGGGGTCTTTACCGAACGTGGGAAACCAAATGATCGACCGAACCCAAACAATTATCTACCTTCACCTCCAATACGTACCTTACGTAAACAAACCCAACAAAGATGGACCTATGATTTTCAGGAAGGTATTGTAAAAAGTTTTTCGAAAGAGCTTCACACATTTTCTTTTTAATCATAACTACTAAAATTACATCGACTTGATATATAAATTCACAATCATTTTCTGATTCTTTAAATTTGGATTTACATAAAGGTGGAAGGCAAACAAACAACAAACTACGTCGCTAGCCCTTTTGGATTGCAAACTATTTTTTTTTGAAAATAACATTTGTGGTGGATGTAGGTGTTATAACATTACTATACATAACTCGTTGCTCTCTTGCGGAGCTCCACTGCCTCAGGTAGAAGGACATCAAAAATATAAACACGAAAGGAATACAAACATGTTGATTTTCAATGCATGTTTTCTCGTGTTTTGTCACTTTATACGAGACTGCTTTCAAAGCAGCATGTCTCATTAGCTACTAAAATTTGCACCATAAGATTTTTTAGGCTAAACTTTAAAAATATTAAGTCGGTGGGGAAACCGAACCCCGTGCACCCCATTTAGGCTAAGCAAAGTTGCAACATAAAAGAATAAAGTAGCACAAAATAGAGTGTGATATGATGTGATTCGACAATTACATGTTCTAAACAGAAATGTACATAAAAAGCTATCTAGAATGAATGCAATCCAAACTTCAAGTTCTTCCTATGATGATTGCTTTGGTACACAAAAGTTTGGACTTTGTATATATAGCATAATTAAATGGGCCAACAATAGCGAGTGTAGACTTCTCAAGGTAGTTCTTGACTCTTACGATGTTTGTTCAAATAAAGTATGATGACAGGATGATGGATTATAGGATTGAACATTTGAAAATAGTGTTAAAAGAATAGTATGTCACCTCTAATTCCTGACCCACTATATATGTGATTAGCACCTTCTTACTTTACAATCATCCATGCAAAAGTAACTTCATTCATCACTAACAATTTGCTTGCTTGTGCTAGCTAGATCGGCATGCACAAAGCCCATTTGCGCATCGAGATCCTTCTGGTGGCATGGACGCACGGTTGCAACTTGCAAGCTCCGTATATAACTCCTCAGCTCGCTATGATTCTAGATTTTTTTCTACCAATTTGTGATACATATGTAACATTTTCTTACGTGCGCGTATGACCATGTGACATAAAAGAAAACACATTAAAAAGATGATAATTCACGGATAAGCCGAGACTGTTTTATGTAATTCATATCTTGCTTGGTTTTAAAGTTTTTAAACTTTCAATAAAAATGTCCATAGACTACTTATTAAGAACCCTACATCAAGATATATAATATTAAGTGCTTGAAATTATTGAAAAGCCATGGCCATATGTGACCTCAAGTTTAAGAAAAACCTCCATAAGTTCAACTTGAGATTTACATGTATTATTGCGAAGAGATAGTACAGACAAAACATTATAATTTTAGTATCATACTGTTTTTGAGCATTAAATTTGAAAGCTATACAAACAAAAAAAAAACAAAAGTATTAACATAAAAGATACACTCATAGTATAATCTCTAAATATTACTATTATGTACTACGTCTAAGTCACTTAAAGTGGTTAGACGTATGTAATGTTATGACTAGTGTAGTTTTTAGGGTCGTGTGTAGAGGTTTGGTTCTGTGTCGCGTAACAAGGAGGGTCGTGATGTTTTTGAGGTCGGATGATCGAGGGTATCGTTGCTTGCACGATCGTGATATATGCCTTATGATAGCGTTTTTACATTTCATCATCCTTACCTGATTAATTACTTTATTAAGTCCGCCATTCATGAATGCGAAATAAAACAAAGAAAGAGACTGTTACATTTTTCGTGCCGTCACGTAGATAATCCCACCATTCAGAGTTAGTAACTAGTGATGGAATAAGGTGTGATGATCAAGAAAAAAACGGATTAGATATTATATGATGATGGAATTAAAGTGAAGACAATGTACATCTTGTAAAAGGACTATTAGTTACTCGTATTATTATGAAGTATCAGGTTTCCAATCCCACATCGGGTGATGAATAAAAAATTGTATTGTTTATATATTATGGGGCTGTGAAAGCGTGACAAGCTGAGTTAAGTGTGATATTGGTTGCTATATTTGTAGTTTAGAGTTATAAATTGGTTAATTGATAACTCTTAATCTATCAAATCTAGGTACCCAATTCATACAATCTCACAATTTTTATAATTAATTTTTTTTTTCTTTTTTTTGAGAATTTCATCTTTATTTTTAGAAAATCTTACAATTACGTCAATATCATACTAAAATTGATATTTACGTCAATTTAATAATAACAAAATTATTTTAGTATTTAAATCTCCTATCTAAATATCAATAAAATATTATCTTACATTTATACCCTTCTTTCCATCATTATAAAATTTGTTTTATTGGTGATGGATAAATTAGTTCTGTTGTCATGATTCCACCGTTTTAAAAATTGTTTTGTCTTAATTGTGACTTCATTTTTGCATTTATGACAAGGGATTCATGGGCATTCAAATGAGATCTACATTCTTTTAGGCTTGGCACTGGTTCTAATAATCACAATTAGGGATGGCAAAAAAACTCATACTCGACGGGGACTCGATTCTCAAACCCGATTTGACTGGGGAATCCCTGAGTTGACCGGGTATGGGGATGAGGATGGGGAATCTCCAAATTATGAAACCGGAGATGGGGCGGGGATGGGGATAGCATAAATCCCCGACCCCAAACCCGACCCCGAACTTTTTAATGTAAAAATATGTATACATTATACGTATATTACTACTAAATGTACTTGTATATGTATATGTTAGTGAGTATTGGCAAGTACTATACTTGAAGTATACTTGTGTGTATATGTGATATTTAATGGATCAAAATCATCGAATATTTTAAAATGTTAAGCACTAACGACGTATTATCCTATCAGTATTTTGTCCGAATACACTCATTCGATGTACTATAATTTTAATATTATATGTGATGTTTTAATATATATAATGCTTTAAAGTTTAATGATATTTTAATTAATCCAATTATGTGTAATGTACGCTTTTTAAGACATTTGATATTTGAATTCTTTTTATTTTAGATTGGTTATGTAACTTTTATGCTAATTTTATAAGAGCCGAAAATCACCAAATCCCCGTGGGGATCCCCGATCCCCGTAGGGGATGGGGATGGGGATGCAAAATGATTCCCCGATGAGGATGAGGACGGGGATGAGGATAGAAGCGAGAAATGGGGATGAGGATGGTAAATATAATCCCCGATATTCCCCGCTCCGTTGCCATCTCTAATCACAATAATAATCAATATTACTTGAATCTCAACACAGTTGATAGTATTCAATTTAGTGTAGAATTATATTGTCCATATGGAAATACAGTCTCGTTAAAGGTGACATTGCGGGAAATGATAATTTTGTCGGTTGCAAGATCGAGGCACCGATACCCACGATGGTTGGATGGGTAACCGAGAAAGATACACGGTGTAGAGCGAGGTCCAAGTTTGTGGTTAGTATCGACATGAGGGTAGCAAAGACAACCAAAAACACGTAGAAACGTGTAATCGGGTTGGGTGTTGTAAAGGCGAGTGTGGGGAGTGTCATTTTTTACTGCGGTTGAAGGAAGGATATTAAGTAAGTGAGTGGCCATGTAAAGTGCCTCGACCCAAAATGAGGGGTAAATGGGCTTGAAACAAAAGGGTACGGATTTGGTTATTGATGCTACGAATCATCCTCTCGGACTTCCCATTTTGTTGGGAAGTACGAGGGCATGAGAAACGAATATGTATGCCATTTTATCAAAAAGGCGGTGAAGAATATGGTTATCAAATTCACCACCATGGTCACATTGGAATGCCTTGATATCGGTTTTAAACTGATTTTTAATGAATGTCTGAAATTGAGCAAATTTACTAAGCGTGTCGATTTATGGCGCAATGGATAAACCCATACATAATGAGAGAAATGATCTAAAAACAAAACATAGTATTTTATTCCACTAATACTCGGGAGTGGAGAAGTCCACAAGTCTGAGTGCACAATATCAAAAGGAGAGTTAACAATAGAATCGAACTCACAAAAGCGGAAGTCGCGTGTTTGCCAAGCTGACAAGCATGACACACACGGGTGACTTCACTTTATCACAAAAATACTATTACTAGAAATAAGAAGCGTAGCACGTCATTTCGGGATGGCCTAGGCGTTGGTGCCACGTATGCTGACTTGTGATAAAAGCTTGGGGGGAGGTGGTGGGCTTGGTGACGGGATATAGGTTGCCGATCTTGTCACATCGGAGAAGAGTTTGGCCGAGTCAAATAATCCTTCACAGAAAAACCAAATTCATCAAATTCAATGGTACATTTATTGTCTCGAGTAAATTCTGACGAGAGATAAGATTTTTAACAATATGAGGTGTGACAAGTACGTGATTAAGGTGTAATGGTCGATAGGGGTTTGGCAAAGTGCTATGGCGGTGTTGGTGATGGTATTGAGGCACCGTCACCAACAATGACGGATGGATAAATACGCTCATTAAAAACAGAACTTAAATTATTTGCATTTGAATTTAAATGTAGAGACGCTTTTGTATCCATATTCCATCCGGCATCTCCAAAATCCTCTAGAGTGAGTGTACTAAAAGCTTGAGGCGGTTTTCTGATCGACATGGGCCCGAAGGTTGATGGGTCGAAGAGCTAGGCACTGCGATGGGTAGCAGACCACGAGAGGCTTGTTGAACTGAGTGCCATCTTTGTTGGGATGATTGAGATATTAATCTGGTGGGCTGAAGAAGTTTGGTATAAGCTTCAAGAAGTGGGCCATGGCCTAAAGTGGCTGGATTAAGTTGTGCACTGCCTTGACCAAATTCACGAATTCCATAACCATTGGAATGGTTATTATTAAATTTTCCACTTCCATGACCAATTGAGTTATTATTATTAAAGCTTCATGCTCCACGAGAGTTATTACTCCCATGAATAAGCGACATATATCCCCATACGAGCAATACCCACGAGAGAAGTTACGACAAACCGAGGTCGACTTGGGGATCGAGGAACGCGAAGTGTTACCTTGGCTCTGGCGAGCTAGGTTGTACAACGAGTGCGGTCGGGGATGATGATGATATGCGGGATGATGAAGGCGAAGCACTCTTCTGTTCATACGTGACTCGGCTAGGGATAAAATGGGCGGGTTTGTTCGAGGTTGGGAGCGGGACTTTGTTGAGGATGACATGAGCAACATGTTCATATTTGTCACTGAGGCCATTTAACGCATAAGTGACCAATTCATCTTCGGTCGTGTTAGACCCTAGGTTATCCAAGCGTGATGCAAGTGAGTCAATCTTTCGGAAGTATCGTCTACTTGTTAGGTCACCAATATCCAGTTCCGTAACTCACCGACGAGTTCCACGGTTTTGGCGTTTGTTATCCGTGAAAATCTTCTCTAGAACGTCCCAAATGTCCTTCGAGGTTTGAGGTTTAGTTTGAGGACCGTTCCATGGCGATTCGAGATGGTGGAGAGGATCCACGATTGAATGATGGAGTCCACGGTTAGCTATTCATCCGTGGGAGGTGAGGGGGCACTAGTCGATGCCGGAGGTTGGATGAATTCGAGGGCATTCAACCTCGAATATGGATCTTGAAGAGGCTCCAATTGAATAATTGGTTTCTGCATCTAGGGTGACAACCATAAGGTTTTTGAAGTTGTTTGTCGTGAGCAGCTTTGTATATTTGGAAGGGATTGGCGTTTCATTAACCATGGTGACTGGTTATGGTGATGGGGATCGTAGCATGAAGGTATGGAATATTACTACGCTAAATAATATGAGAGTATAATTTGGTGACAATATTATACTATATAATGATGATGAGAAAACAATATTAAAGTAATGAATGATCAGCTAGTGTATATGGAGATTTGGGTAGTAGGGATTATTAATTTGATGGCGCAATGATATTTTGGTGGTGGAAGAATGACGGCTCGTGTGATTAGGGTTTTTGGGATAACTCTGGTAAAATGCGATACCATGTAGAATTATATTGTTCCCGTATCTCATTATGATTAACCAATGAGTATAAATACAAAATACATGAGGTAAATGGGCTAGACCCAATAGCAACTAAATACATACATGGGCCTACCGATACATACTACTAACATTTAGAACATTGAAATAGGGACAAACCAATAAGTCGTTTTTTGTAAATCACCGCAACACATGTAAATACAAATCTGTAAGTATCTTGTTGTAAAGCATTTTTTCTTCTTTTTGTGTCTTTTTAAAGAGAATACTGTTTCCAAATTAATATAAACCCGTTTATGATGAAGGAGAAAAAGGTATAAATGTAACATAACATTTTATTGATATTTACTATTTAGATAGGAGTTTTAAATACTAAAATACTTTTGTTATTAGTAAATTACGCGTTTGGGTATATATGAGTATATTGTAAGTTTTGAAAAGATATTGAAGTAATTATTAATTTTATAATGATATTGAAGTAATTGTAAAGTTTTCTAAGGATATAGATGAAATTTTCTTTTTCTTTTATACAATAACAAAAAAGAAAACATTGCAAATGCACCTTTTATGCTGAACTAGTAAGTCAGCTTAATTCTGCCACGTAGAATCATAGCTGCTATGATTCCGATCTTAATCTAAAAATATAACGATTTTACGATATTATAAAGCATAAACTATCCGGAATTTACCTTGGATCTTGGCATGCTTAAGATCTTATAAAATCCCAATTTTGATCATAAAATCTTAAGATCTAATCTGACCCGATCTTATTTTTCTTGAATCGCAAACTAAAAAACTGCAAAGTATTAAATTATGTTTTGTAGAATTTAAAAAACAACATGTTAATCTGTTGGGTCCAATAAATTGACCCAATCACCCTGAACAAGATTTGAAAATAAAATAGCCTAACTTACTAAATAAATAGTGAGTGACTCACTGATAAAGAAATCAGTGAGTGTTGTTTAGTGCTTTTTACTTACTGATACGGTGTCGATAAGTAAAATATATAACAAACAACACCAGGTGACAACTGAGATTTTGACAAATGTCTCAGTGATCCGAAGACGCTATCTCTACATACGACCGAAAAATATGGGTAGGAACTTCTAAGAGAAGAAGTCAAACAAGTCAAGACTTTACCAAAAAGTGAGAATATTAGTTATGACAACTTCAAAAGAGTGGTTGGTCTTTTAAAGTAGAAGAAGATGGACCACATGAGGGACCACATGTCACCTACCACCACAAGTCTTTGTATCTTTAGTTCATATAAATGTCTGTAATTGTAATAGATAGGTATGCATCCTGAATAAACACAATACATAGTATTAGTTGTTAGGATCATCCTCTCATTGAAACACAAGCATAGCTTGGATCAATGAGAGTTTATTTGTCATTCAATGGGGATAATATACCGAGATTATCCCCGTAAAAAGTTGAGGATGTTATCATGTAGTCTAGTTGGTATTGAGAAATCTTGTAACAATTGTTCTTCATTATTAATGAATGTGTTCTTCATTTTATCAAGATTTACTCAATTTTTTGGACTAACATAATCTTATTAAACATTTCATATTCAAAATTTAGGACAACATTTTCATGAAACATTCATATAATTTCATGTAAGGGCATCCACTATAATAAATCTATACAAATGTTTATACATTTAAAACTCCATTAATTTATAAACCTTTTCAAATTATAAACCTATTTCTACTATGGATAAACCTATTTATAAAACTTTTCATATCACCAACCACACTCAACATTTACCAAATACTTAAATTTTGGACCTCTTCAAAATCCTAGATCTATTCATGCCACATAAGCTTGAAATATACATCCACTATGGTTTATACATTTTTAGACCTCTTCATCTTTTTATAAACCTTTTCACAAACCACCATGGTGGATGCTCTAACCTCAAGTTTTAAAAGAAATTAAACCTCCATAAATTCAACTTGAGATCAGACAACTAATCAATACTACATTATAAAACATTTTGGACATTCTTAAAAGGAAAGCTTAAAAAATTAAAATTCAACACTTGCTTATAATGGCAAATTTATATAAGTACATATATAATAGCATTTGTTGCAACACTTTAAAACATTTTTTGTAGACATGTTATTTTAAAAATACGAATTATTTTAATATAAGAAAAAAAAACGTGTATAATAATAAATACCTAATAAATATTATTTTTAAAACACCCCTGATATGAAAAATACTTGTTATTATATATATATATTGTACAAACTAATAAAACACACAAATCTTCTTACAATTTATATGTAAACAAGCTGATGATACATATGGTTAAACGGACTGGACCAACGGCTTCAACCGAGAACCGGAGTCACTACCGGTTCGGCCTACACATAAAAATAGTTCGAAAACTATATAATTAAATCAATGGAATTTAAAAATGCATACTACATTACAATGTTCAAAAAATATATACTTTTTAAAATTTTTTTGATAAAACTTACCGTAAAAACTAAAAACTTTGTTTTATAAAAATCGAACGATTTTTTCAAAGCAAAAGATGCAAAGTGCTAAGTGCTAATTATATATATTATATATATTTGTATAATATTTATTCTCTTTAAAATAACCCACATGATTTCTTGAATATTTAATTTTTCTTTATCATTATTAGTAATCTTTTATTTTTATCATCTATCTTTGTGAGACAAATATAACAAACATTATTTTAAGAGAATTAAATTTTCTTAGTATAATGTAATTGATTTTTTAAAATTCGGTATGGTGTTATTATCAAATGATAACTTACGACTACGAGCCATTGTCAACTACTTTAACCTCATACCTTGACAATATACCTGCTACCAACTCGGTATTGTCACAACATCACGTGGATAATTTACAGTTTTTATATGAAAATTTTTGTTATTGCATAAAATTTATTCAAAACTAAAATTGTCGTCATCCGTATATTTATTGTATTGTAAAATATAGAACAAAAAAAAAAGTTTTGCTAAATATTTTAATTGCATGACACCCCGCCGCTGCAACGCGTGAGTGCCTTGCTAGTTATACAAAACTGTGCATGTGTTATTGGCTTATTGCGAAGAGATAGTATTGACAAAACATTATAATTTTAGTATCATACTGTTTTTAAACAATAAATTTGAGAGCTATACAGAACGAAAAAAATAAAGGTTGAATATAAAAGATACACTCATAGTATAATCTCTAAATATTATTATGTAATTTATATATTCACCATTCATGAATGCAAAATAAAACAAAAGAAGAAACTGTTATATTTTTCGTGCCATCACATAGATACTCCCACCATTCAGAGTTAGTAAATAGCAATGTTGTAAAAATCGTGAATCGGTAGTCGGATGGTCGACCACCCTGCAGCGAGTAATCGGTCAAGTCGGGATTAATCGTTGATTAATCGGATTGATATTTTCTGCAATTTTTTGGTATTTCTGAAAACCAAACAAAAAAATCTTAACCGATTCCAAGCCTACTATGTTTCCAAACCTCAATAAAAGGCTCCAATTCTGATTATGATGCCCATTGTGCGTTATATGTACACAATCACCAAATTAAGTATAATGCATAAATTATTATTATTTTTAAAATGACCGATTTGCCCGATTCGCCCGATTCGGCCGATTTTGACCGATTCGGCCGATTTTTTGATTTCTTAGTGTCGATTTTTTTCCTTGGCCGATTTTTCGACCGATTTTCAAAAATCGAAAAGGTACTCGGCCGATTAACGATTAATCGGCCGAGTTGACCGATTTTTGCAACATTGGTAAATAGTGACCGAATAGAGTGTGATGATCAAGAAAAAAACTAATGAGATATAATATGATCCTTGAATTTAAGTGAAGACAATGTATAACACAAATAAAAATATATTAAGGTCAAAGTTGAATTGATTAGGTTTTTAAATGTATTTTCAATGGTATAATTCTTATCAACTATTGTATAACACAAATAAAAATATTTAAGGTCAAAGTTGAAAAGGAAAGACCGGAAAAGTCAAACGAGGACCATAATTTTAGGACGAAGGTAGTATTGATTAAGCTATTTGTTTGAGTTTTTTCTTTTCTGTTTTTAAATATTGATATTAAAAAAGGAGACTGATCGCAAAAACTTATAAGAACATACCTTATGGCGTGAGTAATTACCTAAAAAGGTGAGCTTATTAGTGATGACTCAGCACCCACAAGTCACACTATTAGCTCTGTCCCTGGTTAAGATATTACAAAACAAAAATGATCTGAAATTTACGTAGGATCTTAGCAAGCTTAAGATCTTATAAAATCTGGATCTTGACCATAAAATCTTAAGATCTAATCAAATTTGATCTTACGTTTCTCGAATTGCAAACTAAAAAATTACAAAGTTATAGATTATGTTTTGTAGATTTCAATAAAACAACACGTTAGTTCTTTTAAATATTTCATATTCATAATTTAGGACAAGATTTACTTGAAACATTCGTATAATTTTATGTGTGTGGTATATAATAATTTGTAGATTTGAATAATATTACAAACACTATTAATAAAATGACATTATAATAGGATCTTAAGTCCAATTTGATTTTACGATTTCGATCTTAGAAAAACAAAAATGATTATGAGTAATATCCCGATTTTGAAAACTTGCACAAAAGTCATCCCATTGGCTAATAGAAAGCATTTTTTTACTATTCACGTTCAATAAAGACTCGGGTTATTCACATTTATAAGATTTTTGCTCAATAACACTAAATAAATAAATAAAAAACTCGTCATGCCTCGGGCTTTGACGCGCCTTTACTCGATTTATCTCACGCCACTTCTAAAATCAACGCCTTAATTTATTTCGTAACGTGAAAGCCACACTTTATGCCTTGGCGGCGCCTTAACGCCACCATAAGTCACCTTTTAGAACCTGGTTTGAACCACTTATATACATAGAGATATGGTCGTCATATGGTTTGATAGATTAATACATATACGTGCACAAAAGGTGTCCTTGTTCTTAGGCTTTTCCATTTTGTCTACAGATGGCCTTCGTTACATGTAATGATTGCCATTCTTGAAATTAAATAATCACCACCATATCTCTTGATACATGGCCCACTCTACACATGATGGTTAAAAATTAATTTCGTCAGATTTTAAACATAAATACAAACACCATAATTACCAACTCATCATTTCATGTGATAAAAATGACAAAATACTACCGTTATATATACATGAAAACATCTTTAATATTAAGGTAAGAAAATGTAGACACAACAGTCGGATATATTTAATAAACACAACAAACATTTTTTTGTCATTAAAAGACCCTTCAACAATCTATATTTGTTATTTGTCTTGACATTATAAATTGTTATGTGCTAAAATGATGTAAGAAACTACGCATCTCCTAACTTGTTCGGTTCGCCTAGTTGATGTTTTCACGAATTTATGTATGTTTTCCGCGACTTATAAACATAAATATTGTTGAGAGTCGATAAGTTAATTAGTTAAATCTAATAAGGAAAAATGTTATAGCTTAGAGTTACGGGTTTGAGATTTGCTATTCGAGACTCAAATTCAAATCTCGTACGTACAACGTCGTTAGAGCTATTCTTCGATCGGGCGTCTATTCTTAGGTTACTTGGATTATAAGGTAGAGGCCAATGCCGTCTTTAAGGGTGTGCAAGGTGGGGATCACTCAGGGCCCAAAATTTGTCCCATTAATAATTATATGCATGTATACATATATTAATACATTAGAACATTTAGATAATCAATTGCGTTATGTCGTATGACAGTTTATATATAACATTCCTTCTCGAAATGCCTCATTATATGTTTTCTTTAAAGGCCCTAAAAAGTTTAATAAATTCATGAGACAGCCCTGGCAGAGACTATCTATTTATAAGCTTGTCCAAGTTGCTAAAAGTCAGCTAGTCTTATCTTTTGCTCATTTGACCAAGCTTAAGTGACAATATAATTGATGTTATTAAACCTAGCATGATTACTAGTATTTATTTTCAGCAAGTACGCGTAATATGAAAACCAATACTAAAAGAGAATTTGACCTATATATATATAAGAGAGAAGGCAAGCTAGCTAGCAACCCACAACTCATTCATTCATTTGAGAGTTTTGTACCTTTTTCTTAACCTTTCTCAAAAAAGGAAACAACAAAAACAAAAATGTGCGCACACAACTCTAAATGCATCTCATCGAATTCTTTTCTTTTCGCAACCCGTAAAACAATACTAAAGCGCGTTCGGAAACAGACACATCTTCGCATTCATAAGCTCAACAGGTAATTTTTTTTATTTGCACACTCCAGTGTACAAACTGGAGAAACAAACACATGTTTCAATATGCATGTGTTTGTCTCTTGTTTATTTCTTGATGAATTAGGTTTTACTCTTTGCACAGGGCGAACAAACTAATCGAAGAGAAGACTAAAAGAGAGATGGAGGTCAAGAACATGAAGTTGTACATGGAGAACATGAATATATTTAAAGAGAACGAGAAATTGAGGAAGAAGGCATCACAACTTCATCAAGAGAACCTAGTTTTATTATCCGAGCTCGAGAAGAAATTCTCTCATGTACAATAGTATAGTCGAATTCGTGTAGTAACTATTTCATCCATTACTACGTTTGATTTCGTATCTTAACATAGTTAATAAAATAACTGTTGGATTAATTTTCCAGTTCTCAACTTAGTACAATTAGTTGCATATATGTTCTTAAAACAGTTTTAACTTTGTAGGTGTAACAAGCTTGAAATGATTAGAGTATATTAATCAATCAATAAGGTTCAGGCAATATGACAGAGTACCATATTGACTTGTACAAACAAACGTACCAATTGTGCATCTAACTACCAACCTCATAAGATCGACATGCCAATCTTAGGCTGGCCCAGTAATGGTTGACGATCGACTTGTTCGATCGATCACCAATCAATCTTGTTACTGTGGTCATTCGATCGCCTCATGGTTTTAGGAGGGAAGTGATCGCTTCCCTGATCGACTTCAGCTTGGTTATTTTTTTGTTAAGAATATAAAAGGTATATTTGTGGGGTATGTTTTTTGTAGTGTAGGTAGCCTTACTGGGGCACCCAATCGTCTGAAGGTCGTTGGAGAGAAAAAACTGACGTGGCAGAGAAAATGAGGGGGATTGGGTGCCCTTACTGAACCAGCCTTATGGACTTATGGCTAGCCGAAAAATAAAATATAACAAACAAGCATGCAACTAGACTAAAAAGAAAAAAGCCTTTACCCAAAGCTTGAAATTATTTATTACAACCAAATGTCATAAAATAAAACATCAAAATCACAATACTACACATTGTCATTAGTAAAACTTTTGAAAAAAGGATATAGTGGGTTCAAGCCTCGATGAAAGCATTTGTAAAATATAGTTTGAGATAGTGTGAAAAAATTGTCGTTGAAAAAGAAAAAAATTCATAACTAATATAATAATCTTTTATAAAAGTTGGCCATAATCTTTTATTTTAACAGAAGTTGGTCATAATTTAAGCCAATTCTATTCGATCTGGCTCAGCTAGTTCTATATATTAGAATGTTGTACGGCTGTACCCGAGTACGTTTTATGACTTTATCCATTATCAGTTTTTTAACAAATAACAAAGTCGAAGCCCAAGACTTTTATAAACAACATACATTAGATTAATAGATGATATTATAAAAAACTTAATTTAAGTGTGGAAGTCAAGAACCATAATGTCATTTGAACCCCTGGACCATAAAGCTCTAAAAAGTCATAGTTCGTTTTTATTTAACTCCAAAAGCATCCGAAAGCTTTGACTTATACTTCAAAAGGTGAAAACTTTTCACATAAGAGAATGTGTGACTTGATATATCCTCAAGTATGGTTATACCTAAGACCGGAACCAGAAAGTTATGGTCGAGGAGACAAACTTTGACCATTTTTAGAAACTACACTACGAATTGGTTCGTTAGGAGCCAAATTACAAAAACGACTCGATATTTTTTCGCTAAGGATGCCCACCCTGCCCCTCTCATGTCTCCGCCGCTGGTAGAAAATTTAAAAGGATAACTAACCGTTGACAGTTCACTTTTTGTGTATTTGGTTTCATGTTTTTGGACTGAAGCAAGGGGACCAAATACCAATAGTGACATTTAAGCCTAGCTAGCTGCAAAATTGATCGAGCATGCAAGAAACCAAGAAAATTTGGGCCTATCATCATCATGACTGTAGAAACTATGAACCATTTCTTGATAGATTTTTCTAAATGTATAATGATATGCATAAAACGAGTCAAAAACCCTCATGATTAGATCCAGTACACAGGTCCACAGAAAAAAAAAAAAAAATCCAACTTGCTTGACAATGATAGTCGATATAAAAAGTTAAAAAGAAATCTATATATGCAGCCCAACTAAAGAGGCTTTTTTTTATGGGTCATTTTAGTAACTGGTTTTTCCCTTTTATAATGGGTTATGCTTCTTATGGACTCACATTTGTTTCTTGACCCAAACAAATGAACACACTTGTAAAAATGTAGATGAGCCTAATTGTTTCAGATTGAACATATAAATCTAGAGTAAATTGAAAAGGTGGCATTTGTGGTTTGGCCAAATTACAGGCGCAGTCTTTATAACTTTGAAAATGCGGCGCAGTTTTTGTGGTGAACTTTGGTGGGCAGTTATCGTACATGACAAGGACTGCATATGCACTTTCAAAGTTAATATGTTGCCATGCAGCCCATGCTAAAGACCGTAATTGCAAAACAAAGTTCCGCATAAAGGCTACGCCTGTATTTTCGAAGTTGTAAGAATTGCGCTTGTAATTTGACCAAATTTGAATTACTTTAAAATCTATGTGTTGAGTGTCCAAACTCAATCCCACATCCATAGAACTATAATTTCAAAGTTAACATATAAGCTTGATGTGCTACTGCTTTAATCCCCAATTAAAACCTGAGTTGGGCTAACATGTTGGACTTGGTGAGATGTCGAGTTGTAGGAATTTTAACACTATGCATATGAATGTTTTGATTGTTAAAAAAAGAATAACTTCTGATGAACAAAATATCTTTTTTTTCTTTATCATTACATAACGATATGAATAAAGCGACACAATAATATTCATGAACCTAACTAACATGACCCAAAGTTGTAGCAAGCAATGTCCATAACTTCATAATGGACACTACCAATTAACAACATAATTCTAATTTCCAACCCACTACAATAATTGACTCAAGTTCACCACCTTGTGTTTGTAGGTGTTGACATCCAATCATGCATCAACATTTATCTTATCTTATACTAGTACTATTTATAATTTTCTTACAAAATTATGTAATTTGTTTTAATCCGTTTAATTAGAATATCCATTTAGGGAAACTTAAAGCTCATCATCATATGCTTTTGAAAAACAAGATGAGTACCCGTGCATAGCAACGGTATTTTATAGTGGAAGATCGTTTAGTGATAAAAATAGTTTATGGGTTATAGACGAAAAATAATATAAGTTTGAAGATTTGAGGATTAAAATAATGTTTTGAAACCCGGTTCGACCGGGGTGGTTCAACCGGTTGAACTTTTCCGGTCGAAAATGGGTCGATTTAAACCGAGTCAACCCGATGGGTTGGGTCGAAAACGGGTCAAAATAAACGGGTCCGATTTTCAAAACTATATGTACAATTAACTTGTTAGCTTGTATGAAGCTTTGTGTGTTTTATTAATTTGTATAATGTGTATAATAACATGTACTTTTTATTTTAATGTGTTTTAAAATAATATTAATTAGCGTGTTTAATTATTTTATATTTTGAATATGTTGTAGCTTGTTTAAATTGTAAGTTATGAAAATTTTATTGTACTTTTTGATAAAAGGGTGTTTTAATTGATTGTTTTTAATTTGGTATATATGTTTTTATTTTATTGTATAATGTGAATAAATTATTGTAATTTTAAGTAATAGGGTGTTTTAATAAGAGTATTAATTATCTTTGACTTTCAAGATTTCACTTTTCAAGGTTTGACCGTACACTCATTATATGTAGTATAGATATGACGCACTCACGCAACTCTTAATATAACTTAACAACTTTGATTATAGAAATTGCACACAATGTGTCACAAAGCCTTGCATTCGCCAGCCTACGAAATATATTGTTGCTTTACGAAATGAGTTGCTTGTTTTTCTTTGAAACAAAGATGTATATCCTAACTAATTTGGCATAATCATAACGTTTTCTTTCAGATTAATTGCTTCAAAATGTATCACATTTGTCATTTTTTGTTATGTGTACTGATTTTTTTTTCTTCTTTTTATTGTGTATACTGAACTTTCAAATTTTGATTATTGTGTGTATTTTGTGTCCAATTTACCCTTTCTTTTTTTAAGTTTTGAAGGGTAAAATGGTCATTTTACATGGCTAAATAGTCACAAAAGATACCCAATAATCGAAATTTAAAAGTTTAGTAAACACAAAAGATAAAAAAAAAAAAAAAAAGGTTTAATACATACAATAATAAAAGTGACAAGTATGATACATTTTCAAGTAATTAACCTTTTTCTTTTTTTCTTAAAAACGTATAAACAATGGTTTTAAGCCTTTATCATTTGTAAATTATTGTTGCTTAGGTTTTCTAGTATTAATTAGTAATTACCATTTGGAACTACTCTTACATAATAAAAAAAATACATAAACAGCTAGATACAACAATTTAATCATTTTAATCATTGTTTAAATAAAATATTCTAATTTGTTAAAAACTTATAATACTAGCATTCCATGCATTTTCATCTACTTATATATATTGCACCTTAGTAAATAAATTTATTTGTTACAACTTTTTAAAGTTGCTTTAGTATCTTTGTCATAACATGGCTTACGAAGAAGAAGATGCAGTTTCCTGTTTAAAGATTGTGATTCGAGACGAGGTTGTTTCCAAGGGTGATTATGGAACATTTTCTCACCCGGAACATGGGTTGGCTGTCACGACGTCGTATTGGAACTCATGTAGTAGTTTTTGGCATTGGGCAAAGTTTGTTTGTGCTGCTTGTTTCGGTGCAGCTTTGGGTCTGTGTTTCTTGTTATGGATCGCTCCTTTTTTGATCAATAAGGTAACTAGTGGTTACTAGTAAATTATTATGGCTTCTAGTATCTTTTTTGCTATAATGCTTCATGTTTGCGACGTTTATAACAGGGAATAATACCCCTTTTGAACTGGGAGACCGAGACGTTCAGCAAGCCAGTGCTAGCAGTTCTTATATTCGCTTCAGTGGCTTTATTTCCGAGCATTCTTTTACCATCTACACCTTCTATGTGGGTTGCAGGAATGAATTTCGGCTACGCCTATGGCTTTTTATTAATCATTGGTGGTGTAGTTATCGGTACATCTTTGCCTTACTTTATTGGATCCTTATTTTACCACAAAATTGAAGTAAGTGTTTCATATTACAAAAAAATTTGCACTTTTTCTAATGGAAGTTACGTTAATCTCAGCTATGTGTTGTTTGATCATTATGCAGGAGACGTTAGAAAGATTTCCTAAGAAAGCATCGATTTTGAGATTAGCAGGCGAAGGGAATTGGTTTGATCAGTTTAAAGCTGTCATCTTGTTGAGAATTTCACCGTTCCCGTATATTCTGTACAATTACTGTGCTGTGGCAACGGGTGTTAAATTTGGTCCGTACTTATTTGGCACATTGGTTGGAATGCTTCCCGAGATTTTCGTGGCTATATATACGTAAGACTCATATGATCTTCTTTCTTCATATGCTTTTGTAAGCATAACTTGTGAGACTTAAAACAGCATAATGAGAGTAGTTTTTATAGTATGGGTCAAAATGGGTTGTTTGACCCGTTAATACCTTTGACTCATAGTAATGTTTTTAGTTGTATCTGTATAGTTTTATGTTATAATTTTTGAAGGCCTAAAGGGTGTATATTTCAGGGGCAAAGTGATCAGTTCATTGGCGGACGCATCTAATGATGATAGAAGGATGTCTACACCACAGATCGTGTGCACAGTGGTTGGGTTTCTTTTAACTGTGGTGACGACGGCGGCAGTTACAGTATATACTAGAAGAAGATTTACTAAGTCGAGGGACGAAGAAGAGCCATTATTGCAGTAAGAAACTGTGTTATGCCATGAATGTTGAAAATAACAAATCATAGTATAGATAGATATAATCACTTATTCTTGAGTGCGTGTTTATGTGCTGAATTGTTCTTTGTGATCGAGACAAAGGACTTCCTTGCCCAACGCTGAAGATTCATCGGTTTCTTCTCTTTGATATGTTTTGTCTTCGTGTTTGCAATAGCAAGATTGTTAGGGAACAATGTCTGCCAAACAAAGGCGTGTAGAAATGTTGAAACAAATATATTAACCAATTGAGCAATCTCATACATGATTTTCGTTTGTGAGACTTTTCATAATTAAAAATCACTTTCTATTTTGCATCTATGGAAACGTTTAGAGCTCGGTTTATTAAAACGGGTTACTTATAATGTTACCACAATGTTTTTCGTCGCTACAAATAACAAAGGTAAGTTGATTACAAAATGTTTTATCCTGACACTCTATCCCACATAGGCTCAAGATAGAAGTTATTGGTTAGTAATATACCATAAGTGTATGCGTGTTAAATGTGTTAAGACAAGTACTATATCTTCGGATATTATAAATCTTTCAGGGATGTTTGTTATGTCCAAGACTCATATGAACTCTTAAGTTTTTAACGTTAAAAAGGAACACATATTTTGGAGGCGAATAGAAACATATGACTAACACTTAATAAAAGATGTTAACATAAGTACTCTCTTATAAATCTTTCAGGGATGTTTGTTATGTCCAAGACTCATATGAACTCTTAAGTTTTTAACGTCAAACAAGTTAAAAAGGAACACATATTTTGGAGGCGAATAGAAACATATGACTAACACTTAATAAAAGATGTTAACATAAGTACTCTCTTAGAAATTTGAGATTTTAATTTAGGGCCAAATTAAGTATCATAATACTATTCTAGTAATACTTTAATAACGTTTATGATCCAAAAACATAGTTCACTCAACGATATGTTCATATATAGATTTCTACATAAACGAATTTAGATAAGTAAACGCTAACCCCTATTTCTTAGAAAAAATCGCAGTCTCTTTTATTACAACGCTTAAACATTTCCAATCTTTCGTTTTTAGAGCAACAACAACATGTGATTCGCGTTATCCAAGTTGTTAGTTCCCTTCGTGATTCATGCTCCAAACACATAAACTAGTTGTTTCTAAACTTCAGTTTGGAGTTCGAAGTGGCATATCTTTCTTTCACGAGCTCATGATAACACTCTCGCATTTTCTTTCTTTCCTTGTCATATGAATATTTTCTATAACAATTTACCATTTTTTTTTAATGGAGACCTTTTTCTAGTCTTCTATCTGAACAAAATATTTTACATAATACTTAACTATTTTTTTATGTAGATCTTTTTTAACCTTCTATCCTAATATTCTGTCCCACATAGGTTGAAGAAGAAAAATGTTGGTTACTAATATATATCAGAAGGAAATGTAGTCCTTATATTGGTGAATGGTGAATGTTTGTGGTCTTGTATGTGTTCATTGTTGAAATTTTTTTTAGTTGTATGTTCGGCTTTGTAATTTGTTTCAGCTACTCGTTTGGTTGCAATGGCATGTCACATGCTCCAAACTTGTTTGCTAATTGCTTGTACACATGTTTGAAGTTGGAGTAATATATTTTCACCCAAAAAAAAGGTTAGATTAATCACGAAATATATATTGTTTGTTCTTTATGCAGGAGACGTTAGAAAGATTTCCTAAGAAAGCATCGATTTTGAGATTAGCAGGCGAAGGGAACTGGTTTGATCAGTTTAAAGCTGTCATCTTGTTGAGAATTTCACCGTTCCCATATATTCTGTACAATTACTGTGCGGTGGCAACGGGTGTTAAATTTGGTCGGTACTTATTTGGCACATTGGTTGGAATGCTTCCAGAGATTTTCGTGGCTATATATATGTAAGACTTATCTTCTTTCTTCATATACTTTGTACGCATAACTTGTGAGCCTTAAAACATTATAATGAGAGAGTTATTAGGTAACGGATCAGCTCATGTCAGAAAAGGTAGTTTTTTTATAGTACGGGTCAAAATGGGTTGGGTCGACCCATTAATACCTTTGACTCATAATATTTTTATGGTAAGGGTCAAAAGGACTTGCGCCATCCAGATTTGTCTTAACAGTACATTTTGTTATTAGACTAAGTTGTTCTTTATATCAGTGGCGTAATGATCAGTTCATTGGCGGATGCTTCAAATGATGATAGAACGATGTCTACACCACAGATCGTGTGCACAGTGGTTGGGATTCTTTTAACTGTGGTGACAACGGCAGGAGTTACAGTTTATACCAAAAGAAAGTTAATCAAGTCGAGGGATGGAAACGAACCATTATTGCAGTAAGAAACTGTGTTATGCCATGAACATAGAGTTTTTTTTTTCCTGGATCTGTAGCAAAGAGACACTGTATATAAATGAACTGTGTAAAGTATTGAAGTATCATAGTCTTGATTCAATTATAAATTTTACAATGAAAGTAGCAAACTATATAGATAAATAATCACTGATCATTCTCGAGTGTGTGTTTATCTGCGGAATTGTTCTTTGTGATTGAGACAAATGACTTCCTTGCCCAACGCTTAAGATTCATCGGTTTCTTCTCTTTGATATGTTTTGTCTTCGTGATTGCAATAGCAAGATCGTTAGGGAACAATGTCTGCCAAACAAAGGCGTGTAGAAACGTAGAAATAAATAGCACAAACACCATGGTTGATGAGAGAAAGGACAGTGTCAACGCAATCCCCTTGCTTACAACACCAGTGTTATATTCTGCGTATTTGATTGCTGCAACTGATATTGTAGTCATTGGGAAAGTATAAGACCACCATGCTACCGAAAACCTGCATAACATTACACAATTAAGTATTATGAAAAATATGTGAGTTGCAATTGCATAAGCAAATGCTCAATATGAATTTGTGTTATTACTTGAATCCTGTGAAGAAATTGATTCGTACGACGAGAGAAATATAAAGGAAAAGCGCAATGAAGTAGCAAGTCCTTGCAGATCCATCAAATTCACCATAAATAGCTTCCCAAGCAATGCTAGCAGCAGACGGGGCTGCGATAAACATAGAATAAACAGGATGCAGCTCCTTAGGTAATGCTACACTAGTCGGTAATCTTTGATACAATGTAACAAATAGCACAAGATAATGCGCAAACCCAACGGCCCAAAGAAACTTTCCTGCTTCATTCCACCCTACTTTCGCAGCCAAAATTGCCCCAACAAAGTTTCCAACAACTGATAAATGAGACGAAGGGTTAGCTACTTTACAAAGCCTTCTTTTACCTCCTGAAAGCCACTGACCATAAATTTTGAGCTCGAGAAGAAAATAAGGAATCATGAAGGCACACCATAAGGCTGGGTGAAGAGGCTTTTGAACTATCATTGGTGGTGCCCCTATCGCCAAGAACATGCACACGACCCATGGTGCGAAAAAGAAGTTAATACGCACAGGGTGGAAGTATTCTCTTCTTATGGCTTCAAAGTAGAATACACATTTTAGAAGGTAAGTAGTGGTCACGCATATAAGCACGATTAATGCTAAGATCCAAAGCACAAGGTTTACGTATGGTGGAATGTTTAGAAACTTGGTGGCTGGGCTTATTGTGAGGTTGTGCCATAGTATCGCTTGGCTGCTTAGGCCTAAACACATACCATAACAACCAATAGGAAATCTAAGTAGAAACGGCCATTTCTTGTCTATAGGCAGAAGTATGTCTTCTGTATCCTACAAAAACGCCGTTAAATAGAGATTGTTAATTTTTATAACCAACGGGCCTTTGTTCTAACGGTATACATGTGTAATTAATAAGACCAAGGATAACAAGATTATATTATGAATGAAATTTAAGTACCTTGACTTGATCTAGTTCAGGTCCTGTAAGCGCAGCAAAATATCGACCAGCAGGAACACTTTTATCAAAAGTTTCATCAGGAAGCCCGACACCCTCCTCACCGTTCTTATGAAACTGATTAACTCCACTGTCTTTTCTCAGCGGCAACATGAAAGAATTCTGTTTACTAAGTGTCGACTTCGTCCTAAACATATTAAAATCCCCTTTTTTCACATTCCCATCAACTCCATGCGACGAACCAAAGCCACTAAAACTCCTACCACTCCTCGGAAGCGATTTTATCTCATTTTGTGCTTTGTTAAGCTTTGACACACCTGTTTCTAACGAAACCTGCCTACTAAAACTTCTATGAGCATTATTACTTCTCTTTCCTTCACGAAACTTCATCATTGGTGGCCGGTTTTGCCTCTTCTCGGGTGGCCTTTCCGCCATTTTATTAGTATGCTTTTTCTCGTTCTCTTCTTCCTCCTCTTCCTCTTCTTCGGGTACTTCATGGATGTCAACAAAATGAATATTTGTCGGGTTATGAATATTTCGTTCCTTAACCATTTCTTGCTGCTAAAAACACTGATTATAGAGTATAGACACTTTAACAACAATGCAAGTTTTTATATTTGCACAAACACAAGTCTTATAATATGTAACGTACGTATGAATAATATTGCATATGTATGACTTTGGTTTAGTATCACATGCAATGTGCTTTTTGTATTACTACATGATTTGGGTTGTAATTGTTGGGTAGTCACGGAAATTGGTCAATTTGTGGTTAGTGTTTGCGTTGTTTTAAATAGAAAGATTGGTCTATGGGTACGTATCTCGTGAGTTAAAATAGACTATCAACATTTTGTTTTGTCACATCATTTTGATATTTTTTATGAAAAACATAAAATAATTATTCGTTGAATCTTCTCATACCGTGAATCTAAGTTCAAGATTCTCAATTAGACAAGCAACCAAGGCGTGTTATCGATTTATTCGGTTTGGTTAGTTTGTTTAAACAAAGATTCCGCTTCTCAAGTGTTTGTAAGTAAAACTTATTTTATATGTGAAATCCCACATGGAGTAAAGAAAGAAATGATGCTTGTTTATATACTTTGGTATGAATGACTTAGATGTGTTGAGATTAATATTATATTGTTGATGCTTATAAAGCAAGAAAATAACGTTGTAGATCTCTTGGAACTAACAATTCTTACTTTTTTGTCATTTAACTAAGGATGTTAAATAAAACCGACAAATCGAGCCGAACCAGTCAATTCTAATCCGAAGAAATCAAAGCCGCATAAAGCAACTTATCACGGTTCAGTTTTGGTTTTTATTTTTAAGAGTAAACTGCAAAAAATGTCCCTGAAGTATACCTGATTTATTCGGTATGGTTTTTATGTGAATTCAGTTTTCGATTCGGTTTACTATTTAATTCAGTTCGGTTTAGTTTTGATAAATCCAGTTCGGTTACAAATCCGGTTTAATTTATTCTGTTCGATTTTTTTTTTTTTTTTTTTAAATTTATTTATTATTTTTTTGTTTTTGTTTTGGGTTAGCCGATTTTGTGAACACCCCTAGTTGAATCTTCTAATACCATGAATAGGCTCAAGATTCACAAATGATACAAAATAGCAGTAGTAAGCAACCTTAATAAAGATCTTGATGGGCCTGGCTTTATGGTAAACTGGTTTGACCCAAAATCTCGGATCCATATTTGCTTTTTGTTTTTGGGAAGTTTCAATGTTTGACTGAACATGCAAAAAATAAACATAATAAAGCACTATTCTTTGTAGCTTGAGAAAACATTTTTCAATATTACAATTATCTCTTTTGTTAAAAATTATACACACTTGTTTTTGTACTTTGTCAAAAATTAATTATCATTAATTTTATTTATGTATGCCATTCTCCATTCTAAAGCCCAAAGTGTGGATGCATGACAATATAGGTCACAATCTTTTGTAAAGTGGTAAAGTGCATTAATCCAAGTATATTACAAATTGGAACCAATCAGCATGTTATTGCCGTCGATAGCCGGTTGTCAAATATGCAAATTTGCAAGTCCTAAAAAGTACATGTATAAATAATCACACAATAATATCAAAGTTTCATCACACTAATATCAAACAATTCAAAAGCCACTTTTTGGAGGGAGTTTTATAATTGTATACAAAACTTAAGATCTTGAAAAACTTCCAAAAATGGCCATGTCTCGTACTAATATCGTCTTGATTGCAACAGTTTTCGTTCTAGCAACCTTGGTCTCAGCTACTGAGTACATTGTTGGCGATGCAAGTGGTTGGACTCTTGACTACGATTACCAAGCTTGGGCGCAAGGAAAACAATTCTTTGTTGGAGATAAACTCGGTATGGAATTTGACTTGCTTCATTTTTGTCATTAATAGCAACAATATCTCAAGTTTCTTATAGGATATGTGAATTATGTTTCAATGGTAATGTATATAGAATTCATTATTTGTCATTATTTTATTGCAGTATTCAACTACCCGATCGGAAAACATAATGTCTTGAGAGTTAACGGGACTGATTTCCAACAATGCACATTGTCATCTCCTAATGGCATTTTGAGTCAGTGTCTCCCGCTCCTAGCCCATCCACAACTTCAGGGACAAGCAGTTTGGTGATGACAAAAAGTTACAGTCTTGTAGCTGCATTCATCGGTAGCCTTTTGATGGCCTTGGCTTAAAATGTTTTAATCGGTACTAAAAGTTCTCATTTCTTTACACTATATTGTACTTATGTCTCATGTATCATCCTGAATTCTTGGGTGTGAATTATTGTATGCTTCAAGCTATTTCTTTTATTCGACTCGGTTGACGTGGATCTAGATCAGCCACTGTATGGTACACAACTCAAAATTGACATTTCTAACTACAAGCCATATGACCTAAGATATGGTACACAATAAAAAGTTTCTTTCCATTTAATGGGTACATGAAAAAGTTGATAACTCACTTTTAAGGACCAACTACCAACTATATGATGTTGTTTCTACATCTCTAATTTGGTAGTAACATGTTACTAGGTGTTGTGTGACCAATGTTGCAAGTACAACAAAACCACCTAATAGTGACATTGTTCTATAATGTGTCACACATTTGTTGTTGTACCATAATGGACAATATATGTCACACATTTGGGGTCATTTTACACCACACATACTACATTATTTGGTCCATCACTTGCAAGCTTACAAAATTAAATAGGTCAAAAAAAAACCTAATAGAAACAAGGCATGTGCATATGCTACAATGGTACTATGTAGTTGCTATAGTTGGTGCCAGCAGTCAAACATAGTGAATAGTTATTGCAGTAAATGGTTAAAAACAGGGAACATGAGTAAAGTAAAAGACAACTTTTGTAACATAAGCTTTAGGTACACCTAAATTACCTGTCAAACATATTATTGAGGCTAATGTGGGAAATTTATGAACTCCTGTCACATTTAAGGTTCAAGATCTTCTGTCTTAGGATAGAAACAGTAAGCTTCTACTTGAATGTGCTTCCTGCATTTAGGTTATTTTGCTTTTCATGTGATTTTGTAAACTACCCCAACCCGTACCCTGTTAGAAGATAGAAAACAGCTCTATCAGCATTCAAATTACCATGTCCTAATGCCATACACAATTAGGGAAGCGAAAACGACCTGGAGTAGCCATTGATCCTAAAACATAGATTAAGCATGAAACATCATCGATCTGTTTACCCGTTAGACTATCCTGAAAGTTCTAGACATCAATATTCTTGAAATAAGCTTTAATTTTTATAAAAGCATTGGATAAGATTCCTAAAGAAATTGCGCACTAGCAAGGTCCCCGGAATTTTAGGATAAATTCCATATCCTATATTTGCAGCAGCAAGAACTAAAGCAAGTAGACACTAAAGTTAACTTGAATTGGAACACACTCAATACAGTCAACATTCAAAAAGGATAACATTATTGTATTCACATATATGATTACAGCTAAACCTGAATTAGAACACACTCAATACACCAAATCTATATCATAACTAATAGGTAAAATATCATTTCAAGAATGTTTTTTAAAGTCGTATTCGGACTTAATGTTGCTAATATAACAAGTAAAGGTACAAACAGGGGAATGTATGTTGATTCTCTAAATGAATGGTATACAAATCTCATACTATACAATATTACAATCTAATCGTGTGTAACGTTCTTTATCCTTCACTGAATTTCACAATGAGTGAAATTAAATAAAGCATCAAACAATGAAACTAATAACAAAAAGTATTAAAAAGAACATGAACCAGTGAAACATGAATCCGCTTTTAGGCTGTCAATGAACTGTAACTTTGCATCTTTTCCTCGCCTCACTGTAAAGCACAACTCCCATTATCGTAACACCAAAGCCCGAAATCCCCATAACTGTAACCGGATTCCTAAAAATCAAAACAGAAACAACGGCAGCAACAGCCGCCTTGGCATTGCCCAACACTTGCAAAGTCAAAGCACTCGTATGCTTAGTCACCAAGAAATTCGTCAAATTAACACAATACGCCACGGTGGCATTCCCAATCAACAAAAACACCATAAACCAATCACTTTTCGCCTTCTCAACCGTCTTACCAAACACATCCCCTTCTATATACAAACTAAAAGGCAACAAAATACACGCAGCCATTGGCGCCATATACAACAACAAATTCATACTATGCAGCTTCTCATTATCCGAAGTCAGCAACAACCCTTGCACAACCGATTTCAACGCCCGGCCAGCAGTGGACCCCACACACATCATAAAACCAAACAAATGAAACAAGGGTTCACTATTACTAGCCAAAACAATCCCAAACACAACCGGCATTAGCGCGCAATAAACCTCACTGGACTCTTTCTTACACGTGATCAAAAACGCAAAAATCGCCGTAAAAAACGGCGTGGTAGCACCTATAGCTTGGTTAAACGAAACAGGCAAGTACCTTAAACTAGTATTCCCACAAACAACAGAAAAACAAAAAATCATAGACAAGGCAAAAATCTTGAAAAACTGTTTCTTAGACAAAATAAGTTGAAACTGAACAATCTTAAAAAAACGTATCATTAGTAAACTATATAACGTGCATGAGATCATATGTAGCATGGTTAGAAAAATAGGATATCTAAAGCCATAAAAAGACAACAAGTACTTATTTAGTATCAAGACACCAATGTTGGACAAGTACCATGAAGCAATATATAAGCTAGTTAAAAAAGCTGGAGATGTGACTGTTGTAAAAAAGCTGATGTTGCTAGCTGATGTTCCAAAACGAACTTCACCAGTTGGTGTTACTGGGATGTCTACAGATGTTTCTAAACGTGGGTTGCTGCTCCTGCGAGTTGTGTAGGATTGTGCTTCCACCATTGTAGGGGTGTGTGTGTGTGTTTGTAAGATTTGGATTGGATCTGGGATATGATGACTAGATGAGACTGTGCTGTGACTATCATGTGTCTGGAGATGCTGAACTTGTCCTAGTGTTTTGATGTGTTGACAATTTTAGCCCTTGGGTGTTTTACAATTTGCCTTTAAATGTTTCACATTGTTAGAGCATAGGGTGCAGTATGCGAGTAACACTCTCCTCTCGTCAAATCTATGTGGCAGTCTTTTGGCTTGAGCCAAATGCATGTTATTTCACCGCCCCTTACCTCTCGTCAAAGTGCAAGTTGAAAAACTGGCATGCACCAAATGAAGTTTTTGTGTTTTTTTTTAATTGATTTTTGTGTTGGGTTTGTGTTTAATTGGGTATAGTAAGTTTCAAAAGTGGTGTTTTGGCTTAAGTTAATGGGGAAGGTGATTTTGAGTGTGTGAGTGATAAAGGAAGTGAAACGAAAAATGATGAGGTGGCATGACGTGACGCATATGTGGTAGTTTGGCTTAAGCCACTTCACCTGATGCTCGTGTAATTGTTTTCAACAAGACTTGAACGTGCAACTTCTTGGTTGATGTGTAAACACAAAGACCAGTAAACTAAAGATGTTTATAAGTAGTCAATCAATTACATGGTAATGTTTTTTCTTTCATTAATTTGTTTATCGTACATTGCTAAGTTTGTTAAACCATGAATGAATGTCTTATGTACTCCTGTAACAAGGGAGAGATTGAATTTGAGGAGTAGTTATAGGTTACACATTTGTTGTTTTTAAATCTTTTGCGATTGACATGATTTCGACAAACACTGATACTTGATAGCTAACAATGTTGACCGGTTCACACACCTCGCCCAAATGCAATATGTAAAAGACCCTCAAGACTGACTTGACGGCCAGCTTAGATAAGTGTTCACTTACTTTGGTAACTGTTACACATAATTCTCATGGAGCAATGTCACCTCAGGACACACGTTTATGTTGTATAAATACTCTTTTTAATCGTATAGCCTGTCACAAATCACCGAACACATTATTACACAAAACCGTTTTATTGAACCAAAACATTTAAAATTACTTGCAAAATCACTTAACATTCCAATACAAAAAGCAAACAACTTACTGAACACTCCGTAATGAAAGATATTTCTTTACAATGTTACAATCATTACAAACTTGGAGGATTAAAATACAAAATGAAGTATGTGAGGCTTAAATTGCAAAAGTCTCCAATTATGAGGGGTCATTCTTCTAGATAACTATTGATCTCATCGGATGGGCTCGAAACACATTTGCTGGTAAGAAAGAATTAATGTGAGCCGTGAGATGAAGATAAAATAATTATCACGTCTCCCAAAACATGGCTTAATTAAAAAAATGTCGGTGCCATTTTATACCCACATTCATGGACTCTTTAACCTATGATAAATCACTATTTTGACAGCCTAACTGACGTGTATGAGTTCATAAAATAATTGGTAAGACATATCAATCAACACAACAAATTGATAGGGAAATAAAAGTTTTTTTTAGTAATAGGCCAAATTAAATACAAGGCAACATAGTATAAGATAGAAAAGTAGCAAAGTAACACAGGAAACCTATTTGTGGTAAGTGTGTTTTGATCATAGCTTTTTGAAGTTTTTAGGAGCGGTGAACAGCGAGCATTGAGTGTTGTGATTTTTAATGTTTGTTTGTCAACTATCAATTAGCTTTACATATTTTTTCGGAATACTCATTTTTCAATGCTTCATAAAGTAGCATTTAGGAGCTTTGAGAATCTAGGAGCTCTTTTATACATTATAATTACAACTACAGCTATATTACTAAACGTTTTTATAAAAAACTACAGTTGTTGATCACATCTACTGCTCACTGCTACCGCTATTTTTAACAAACACACCTTAAAAAAAGTTTAAGATACGGAAGCCAAGTTAAACACAACTTTAGATTGTAAGAGACTAAGACCGAATGTAAATAATTATTAGTCATTAAAATCCATTAACTACACATCAGCGTCACATCATCATTATTACACAACCTGTAGCAGTGATTATCAAATCAAAAGCATTAAAAATATCACTTATATATAAACATACTCCACAAACCAAGGTTGTCAAGATCGGGATCCTACCCAGGATCGTTTTCGTCTTTGCAAGATCGTGATCGTAAGATCGGATCAGGATCTTAAGATCCTACTCTAATGTTATTTCTTAATAGTTTATGTAATTTTATACAAATCTACAAATTGTAATACATTATAACCATAAAATACTATGAATGTTTCATATAAATGTTGTTCTAAATTATGATTATAAAATGTTTAAAAAGATTAACATGTTGTTTTTTTAATTCTACAAACAAACAACCCATAAATTTGTAGTTTTTAGTTTGTAATCCGAGAAAAGTAAGATCGGATCGCATTAGATCGTAAGATCGTATGGTAAAGATCGGGATCCTATAAGATCTTAAGCCTGCAAAGATCCTATGTAGGATCCGGATCGTTTTTGCTTTGCAGTATCGTAAAATCGTAAGATCCTAAGATCAGGATCGGGATCCTGACAACTATGCCACAAACACAAAAAATAAAAAACAATGCTAAAATCACATAATTTTTACAAATATTTCTCACAAGTCACAACAATGTCATGTCATATGAAATTTAACTAAGATTATGTGACTTTCATATTTTTAATGGGTCATACTATTAATACCCCCCTATGATGTCAAATCATAGAGGAATATTCCTTTTGTCCCAACTTTTCAACTGACAGATTTTTGTCGGTTCCGTTCACCCGTATTTCATAGTTTTAAGCGTTTGACGTATTAAACTTTATATTTATCGTTCGCATTTTCGCGTTTATAGCTTTTGATATAAACAAAATTATAAAATTAAAAAAAAAATAAAAAAAAAAAAAACAAAAAATATAAGGGGGTATATCTAAAAATATAGCCCCCGTATGAATAACCCCTGCCTTTTTAATTGGTCAATGATGTATAAGTCACTATGACACATCATTGTATGAAAATAAATTTGTAAACTAGTGTCAGACACTCGTCATTGCACGCAATAGTGCGATAGGTGTAGTGGTAAACCGCGTACCAAACTTCAAAAGTCACCATCACCACCAGTGAGTTTGGTGACGATTAGAGCATTCACAATGAGTCAAATGATTAAAAGCTTTTCACTATTTCAAAAACCTTTTTAGACTAGTTTTTTGCATTGTATTAAAAGCTTTTTAACATGACTTAGTAAACTTTAAGTCTTTTTCAAAAGCTTTAGTTGATAAATATAATATGCATTAAATACATCAAGTTTTTAAAGAGCATCGAGGATACTCTTAGAGGTGGTTTAACACACCTTTCCAAACACAACTTTCTAAGTTTTGCCAACAAATATTAATAGATTAATTATGTTTTTATATTATTATTATTATTATTAGAATAAAATACACCGTTGGTCCTTAAACTTGGCAAAACGCTTCGTGATGGGACAAAACTCAGCGTTATCATCGCCAGAGGTCCAAACCTTGGCCTTTAAAAGCCAAAATCGTCCCTTGACCAATAACGCGTATGTCAACGTCTTTTTTTTGTTAGTTAGTGGAGGGTATTATAGTCCATACACATTTATAACTCACCTAAGTTAATTCTAACTCAAGAACTATTCCACCAACACATAATGGGGTTATTGTTTGAACAAATTATATCGCATGTATCTCGACCACTTAAGTATGACTTCATAAAAGTTAACCGGTAAAGAAAGTATGAGCTCACGTTTTTACCCGTGATAAACAAACAAATTTACACATTATCAACTACTTAGCTAGTTGACTTATAACGATCCAACTATATACGTGTTTGATGAAACTGAACATAACCGATACTACTTGAAGTCATTGTCTCGATACATGGTAATATACGATATTTTACAAAATATAAAAGATGAATTTGGGCCCAACTTCAAAACGCTCAACCAGCTTTAATCTTCAAATGATCTACACAGCTCTAATCGATATCCAGGAACTGTCGAACCAACAAAACATGAACCCTAAATTAATGATGTTGCTGCTACCTTGTCTGCAAAAACAAGTATACAAACAACAAACATATAAGTTAGGTATTGTACTTTTACAACTTAATGGAATTAAACACATGACATGGTATTCATCACTGAAACATCACCTAGGGTCGCCTTTGGGTGAACAGTGCTAGGACGCAGTTTGTAATCTTTTCTTTGCTCCTAAAGGGTGTCTTAACACCGCTTGAAACATCGCGATATACCACCAATCTTTCGACCTTCCCTCCACATCAAAACCAGCAAGTTCTCAACATCAAAACCTGCAAGAACTCAACCATTTTGGCCTTCTCCTTCCCATCTAAACCTCGCTTAAATTCTTGAACAACTTCTCTCCTTTTTTCTCGGGCAAAACATCCTCTTCATCAACCATCTTTCCTTTTCCTTTAATTTTCTCCCTTTTTAGCTACAACCCCTTCTTCCTCTTTGATTACAACACCACCTTTCACTTTTGGTGTCTCGGTTTCACTCCCTGCATTTTTTCTTATCTATCCCCTGCCATTGACGTCTAGTCCTAAAAGGTGTTTGACTAAGCATCCTAAAGTTAGCATCCCCGCTCTACCCAACCCACAACTTCAAAACTCGATATTTTTAAGTAAAATTGTGCTAACTTTTAGGGCTTGTACTACTTAAGATATCAACTGACTCATTTGTTTCAGCCATTCCAAACAAAGTATGAACATCAACATCATTATGAATCAAATGCAAACCATTTTCTAGGGATTCTTTAGGATCAC
This sequence comes from Chrysanthemum makinoi, assembly GCA_910596185.1. NCBI lineage: Eukaryota > Viridiplantae > Streptophyta > Magnoliopsida > Asterales > Asteraceae > Chrysanthemum > Chrysanthemum makinoi. The sequence goes on along the minus strand of OU343224.1, from coordinate 129,737,397 downwards.
AGAAAAACAACGCCCATTTTGTTCATTAATCTCTTTATAACACATTATCAAGGCTTGAACTAAATATATCCCTATCATTGGTAAAGGCACACAGATTAATTAATGAACCTCCTTCATACATGGTGGGCTATAATCAAAAACCCCATTATAGTGGATTCTGAAAAGTACCTCACCTTCTTCTTCTTCCTTCACATCCTTAAAAGTTGAGATGAATATGCTTCGTCCCATCATGTTATTTTTTGGTTTTTTTACTTAATGGATTTGACTAGATGCGTGTTTCAAGACGCTGAGTGTGGATGTATGTTAGGTTTGGTTTTGATTGGGTTTTGTTAATTGGGTCGGTTTATTATGATAGTGTTAATTGTTTCGGATATTGTTAGTTGGGTTTTTGGTGATTCCCAACACATTAATTGTGTATAAGCGTATCAAGGAAGGCAAAAGGTCAAGTTGCGGATAACAGTTTAAAATGTCACACTTGGTCCCCTAATTTGGTCATAGCCTTTTTGCACTTAAAATTTCCGCGTATTTTTTCTCACACAAACTTGACTATTTCTGTTTTTACTAACTTCACAATTAGTCCCTGAATTTGGAACGTCCAATTGCATACCAACAATCAAAAGAAACATATCCTAACAAAATCTTAACAACCTCCCAATGGCTGACTTCCCACTACTTGAAGAACTCGCCAAAGTTTCGAACTCTTACTACATTTTTGACTCGATTTCTCTTTTATCGAGAGAAAACGATAGGACATCAAAATTGCTAAGGGACTCCAAAACACTTTGACCGACTTGATTCTTGGGTATGGAAACCCAAGAATACATCTCCGAGATCGAAGGCTTTCGAACTACGGTGATGAACTACAAGGTTCTCGAGGATCTTCGCAACAAGCAAAAGACTAATTTCTTGAAGGCGTTGGAGATAAGGAGGATGATCCTCGGACACACTCACGGTGTGTGACAGAACAACTTCCTTTGATGATCTTAGAAGTGTTGAGAAGGAAAAAGTGGTTATGTTTTCCCTCTTTTTTTGGAAAAATATAAAATGAATATTTAATGTTTAATATGAAATTAATGAATCTATATGTTATGTTCCGATGTTTTAATTTGTTAATTATGTTGTTAATTGTTGTATTCGTCTAAGAGAGTAGTTATATCGGTTTTGATTGTATTGGGTGTTTGGTAGAAGTATGGTCCTTGCTAAAACAGTTTAAGAGTATAGGGGACTAAGGTTTTAGTCCCCTATCATGTCCTCACATTTGCATTAACTTATAGCAAGCACTTTATTCTCACATTTTACCACAAATTTGAATTCATAAACATAAAGCCAACCCTTTCCGTGAAATTGCGTGAAAATGGGCAAAACTAGAGCTCGTAAACAGATTAAATGCTTCAATTGTCAAAATGTTGGACATAATAAGTCTAGCTGTCACAAGGATCAGGTACCAAAACCAACAAATGAAAGTAAGGTTCGAGGTAGAAAAAGGCATTGTGATGGCAGAAGGCAACATGTATTCATTTAATTGTCATTTGCATAACGATTGTTCTTGTGTGTTTACATTCTAGTTGATGTGCAAATGTATTACTTTTGTAGGGGATGGATGAAGTCGATATAAGGAAGACTATGGAACAAGAGATTCTTGAAGCTCTTTATGAGCAAGAAGAAGAACACACACATTTGGAGGAAGATGAAGAAGCGAGCCTGTGTTGGATGAAGAAGCATTCCAAACAGTTTTTGGAAGAGGAGAGAATGTACAAAAGAATTGAAGAGGAATTGGGAGAGGAAAAATTGGCTTGAAGATGCAGAGTTTGAGGCGTACTTACTATGGAAAGTGTCTCATGGAAGAGTTATATCCAAGACATCCATATGTGTAGGATAAAATTCACTTCCTAAATGGCACAAATTCCAAAGTTTTGGGTTGTAGGCTTCTACTCTTGTAGCCATTTGTAATATCGACAATATCATGTTTGAACATGTTTTTGTTTTTTTTTTTGACTTTATAAGTTGACTAGTTTGTAAGAATTTATGTTGTCTTTACTCCTTATCTACTTTTTCAACAACCAAAACTCCAATCCACTTATATAATACATCTTAAGTCAGCAATTGTTTATCATACCAACATATTATCACCATGGATGTAGAAAATGGTTGTCAAATGTTATGCATTAATCGTTGGGTTGAAAGTGAAAGGGGTCGATTGACCTTTTTTCAAGGCCCACCTTATGAGATTTCATGTGGTATGTTTGTCCAAAGGTGCCTTGAGATAAGGGAAACACATCTTATAATCGGTAGAGATGTTATTCTGGAAAACACAAACACAGGAGATAGTGGTGCATATGTGATGGGTTCATATATTAACCGCACCTACTAGTGTTGGTGCATCCTCGGCACATGGCGAAGAAGAAAGTGAACCACCTACATCTGAAATAGCAAGTGGAGAGCACCCTAGCCAAACACCACTTGAAGCACCTGCAATTGAAAGACCAAATGGAGAACGCCCAAGACAAACATCACTTGTACTAACCGGAACCGGCAACCAAATGGATCACCTACTAGTCAATTAAAGCGTTGAAATCCTAGCAAGAAATCCTATGTTGTCTTTCGGTCTAAATGTAGCTTCACCGATATGTGTGCTTCTATTTTTATAATAATTGAATTTTGGTTACAATTTGAATCTGTTGACTTTATAAGTCAAACAAAAGAAGTTTTAAATACTAACAATTCGGTGTGGTTCCTCTAATAATTTGGTTTATGTTGCCCTTATAAGTCAAAATGGGTTTTCCCAAGCACCCACCTAAACTTGATATGCAAGTGCAAACTACAAAATGAAAACAAGAAATCCAAAATATACCTACACCACCACCTAATTACACCATATCAAGCAAAATATACATGTTAAGAAGTATCGTTTTCATTAACCATCATCAGCCAAAAAATATAAATCTTCATTACATCAACAACTAAAAATAACAGGTGAACTTCTTGATGGGATGCTTGATATTCATGGGGGGAGACTTGAGGTCCTTAGGGGGAGGCACATACCACTCATTCCTATTTGTGTTGGAGCATCCTACAGCCAAAGACCAAGTACAACCTTTGGGAGCTGAAGCCTTGACGCGGAAGTGGAACCTTTCAAAGTAGTGGTCTTATAAGACATGTTCCCACACTTATCATCAGATGTGTCTGAAATAATGATGACATTAGCTTCATTTCCTTTCACGTTAGTATCCGAAAGATAGACAAAATAGAAAGAAATCAGAGTTCACCCATTTCAACTTTCTTAGCTTGTAAACATTAACTCTAACCTTTCTCGGACTCCTTATTCCCATATTTTTCCCACAAGTCTTCAAGGATCACATCAACAATGTCATATCCTATATCCCACTTATTCCCATAAGTAGCCATGGCATACTCAACCATATCGTCAGATACCTTTAACTTGCTATAATCCCTCTTTTTGACATATTGGACCGCCTCGATTTCACAAATAAATTAGAGTTATTTATGCTCATCCCTTAAAATGGCAATAACACAAATACAAAAAAAAACCCGACTAACCTTTCATCACTTTAGCTTCTTTCGCAAATCTACATAAATCATCAAACGTTTCATCTTCTTTTAACCAACTATCCTCATATTTTGCCTTCACATATTTTACCATCTCATGATACATCCTGTAAAAGTAAGCTCATCATTCGCCATTGTTAAAGTGTGTGTAGGGTTGTGTGAGAAAGGAGGGAAACGATCAAGATGGTATACTGTAGCGTTTCAATTAACTTAGGTGAGTTATAAATGTGTATGGACTATAATACCTCCACTAACTAACGTAAAAAAGACGTTGACATAAGCTATTGGTTATGGATGATTTTGGCATTTAAAGGCAAAGGTTTGGACCTCTGGCGATGATAAGGCCGCGTTTTGTCCCATCGCGAAGGGTTTTGCCAAATTTAGGGACCAACGGTGTATTTTAGTCTTATTATTATCTTTCTAATAACGCGAGGGCGTGGCTTAACGACGTGACAAAGTTTCATATTTTTTAGGCCAAAACAAATCTTTTATATCTATACTACATATAATAGAAAAACAGTCAAAGTTGAAAAGTGAAAAGATGAAAAGTGAAAATTAGTCAATGGAGAGAGAAATGCATAGTGTAATTAATACTCTTATTAAAACACCTCATTAATTAAAAATACAATAATTTATTCACATTATACAACCAATTAAAAACATATCTACTATAAAACACCTCTTACTAAAAAGTACAAAATTTTCATAACATACAATTTAAAGAAGCTACAACATAATCCAAAATATAAAATAATTAAACACACTAATTAATGTTGTTTTTTTAACACCCTAAAATGAAAAGTACATGTTATTATACAATTATATAAATTAATAAAACACACAAAACTTCATATAAGATAACAAGTTGATGGTGCATATACTTTTGAAAACCGCAATCAACCTGACCAACGTGTTAACCGTTAACTGGTACGCCACCGGTTTGGCTAACCAATTAAAGCCATCCAGAAAATGAACCGTAGAGGACCCGCTTGAAATCGATACAAATTGTTGAATCAGTCTCATCGAGATCTATTTCTCTCTAAACGTCACAGAAGACTGCATCACAAACGCTTCGCTATATATACTATATATAAAAAACCAAAAGAAAAGTGAAAAGTTGAAAGTAAATGGGAAATGTTGACATATATTTCGAAGGAACTATTAATACACATGAAAAACGGGTTGACCCGAGATGCTTAAACCCTACGGGTTGACCCGGTTTAATTTGACTGTTTCACCCAACCTCGTTAATTTGTTTTTTACCGCAATGGTTCAACCGGTTGTAACACCGGTCGAACCGGTTTCAAAATTGACAAAATTATAGAGAAACGATTGAAGTAGTTGTGAACCCGTGACAAATTTGAAAAATTAGAGATCAATTGTAGTTATTGTTTATTTTGCTTTGACTAATATCTGCTTTATTATTCAGATAACGTTATTTTGAAAAATGTTGTTTCTAACCACCTTAAGCAGACTAAACAGATATATATGAATCGCCTTTAAAAATATATATATCCATTTGTCAGATATCAATAATGTTATGTAAGTTTATTAGAATCACAAAAATTAAATAGTATTGTTAACTTTAGCGATAATTATTTGTACCCCAAATAAATGCTTAAATATTTATGCAAATTGATATTACAAAATAATCTTATTATGGTGATAATTTGTAAGGTTACAAGTTTAAAAGTCACACACCAAATGATAAACGCTACACATGTAAATAAAAAATAGTTATCACCTTCCTAAATTACCAACAAAGAAAAAAATGGTACACACATTGGCTTATACCTCTAAACTACAATATAATATCACAACTATATAATACCGTTGCTTTTTATAATGCTTGAATATATTATTAGTAAAATCTTAATAACATAAAACAATCACATTAGAAAATGTCTTTCCCACACTTAGATCCACTCCTCGTAATTTTCTTCAAAAACTGTATATTTTTAGTGCTATGCTCCAACTCCAACCTTGGTGGTTACAGAGAAACAAAAGAAAAAAAAACTTTATCGTGCAGTAGCTGATGGTTGCTCCGATTCCTTAACAATTAATTATCGGTTAGTAACTTTCATCTCCATTTAACAACTGGGTTGCTGTTGTTTGTTAAGTGTTCGATGAAATGCCACTTAGACTGTTTTAGGAACTAGATACCAAAAGGCCTTTTTATTCACTTTCCAGATTACTCAATTGCTACCACTCACTAGTATTTCTTCTCTACTTATATATAGCTAGCTTATGGCTTATCTGGTTTTGGGCTTATGTTTCATAAGCTCACTTTTTGTGGCTTATTTTCAAACTTTTCCAAGTTTATTGTGTCACAATAAACTTATATAAGCTCAAAAGTTTCGAAATAAGTCACAAAAACCGAGCTTATGAAACATAAGCCCAAAACCAGATAAGCCATAAGCCAAAACAAACACCCCCTTAAGCTGAATTGGTAGCAGTATTTCTTCTCTAGTTAGAGGGTTTTGAATTAGCCCCTCCCGATCGTATTTCCCCCGAGATAAAAGAAAAGATGGGCAAAATCAGAGTTATCGCCCCAACCAAAAATATATTCTTGTCATATAAGTTGAAAAACTGTGTAATACCCCCCAACACCTACATTTGCATTTTAATTTTGTTAAAAATAGATGACTGTGAATTCGGATTCTCTTTGAGGAGTTATCGTCATCCTTGTCTTATATTTATCTTCTAAGCTGTTTCGGGCCTTTCCACATAGTATCGTTTATTTTTTTCTTTTTCTTGGGGAATCGTTTGTTGTAGTCAAGTGATTGTGCGGATATATCTTTGTGGTCTTTCTTTCCTTAAATCACTGTGACTACATGTGCCCTATGTCTCGGATACAAGTCCTTTGACGTCTATGCCAGAATACAACAGTCGCCCCATTAAGAATCCGTACATGGATCATTTTTAGCATAAGTGGCGTAGGAAAGAACTAGATACTAAAAGGCTACTTGGCTTGTTTCTTATTTGTTGGGGGAATAGACTAAGACCTAGTCAGTGCAATAACCGCCTTTTTATTCAGTTTCCGGAGCCAAAGTGTGATCAGTTGGTACCTTAGTCAAGCTTTTTGAGCTCCTAGTTTCAAGTCCTTATACGTAATCCTACTTGATCTTATCCCCATCTGAATTGGTAGCTTGACTTCAGTATTGCTTCTCTAGTTATAAGTTCAAACCATGTGATATGATCTGTTTCCTGAAATCTGCATTTGCTTCTTTAATTGTTTAATGGCTGACTGTAAATTCACATTCTTTTTGAGAATTTGTCCTCACCATTATCACATATTTATTATTTGTGAATGACTCAATGAGACTGTGCTGTGACTATACACCTCAGATAATGCAGTTTTTAGCTTCGGTTAAAGGCATAAAGTTTAACATTTTTTTGGCGAAATAAAGCTTATAGTTATATTGAGCTCCTAGTTTGAAGCCCTTAGGCCTAGTTTGGGGGCGAAAGTTAAAACATTGGTACCCAAGTCAAGCTTTAGAGTAAATATTGAGTTCCTAGTTTAGTTCCTATCTGAATTGCTAGACAAATTTTCGTTCTCTTATTAAGTTTTGCATTTCGGTTTGAAACTGTATTATACCAAAGGCCTGAATTCTTCGTTTGGTTCTTTATTCGTTTAGTGGCTCACTGTGAACTCACATTCTCCCCCAGAAATTATCGTCATCGTTGTCGCATTTGCTAAATAGTCTAAGCTGTTTCGGCCTTGCTACACAGTCTCAGTTCCTTTTCAGGAATCATTTGCTGTAGTGAAATGATCATGGGGCCAAATCCACAGTTTTAATTGCATATCTTTATGGTCTTTCTTTTACTCAAAACGCTCGGAGTATTTGTGATCTGTGTAACTAGACACAACGATAACACCTTAAAATCTGTCTTGGATAGAAGTCCTTTTATCTCTTTACCAGATACAACAGAACCCATACATAGATCATGTTATGAGATATTAGCGGGGTAGGTAGAAGACATAGGAATGATCCATACACTGGCAGTATGCCACCTTCAACATTAATGACTTACCAAGATAAAAAAAACAGTACCATTGGGTGGGGATGGGGTGGGCTATACTAGGGATTAGCAACCGTATCACTTAAACTGCAGACCTCCCACCCAGAATTTAACTTGCATCAAGTCGTCATCCAGTAAAAATTCCAATCTGCTACTAAATTACCATCCATGACACATATTCATTTTTCTGGGAACAACTTTGGCACTCGCACATTGATCAGCAAAATACTTTATACTCCAAGTCCACACTAAACAATCAAATTCACTTCCGTAGTTACACAATAGAACAGTATTTGATATTTTACCGCCTTTCAAAAAAAAATTAGCCGAGTTAGCATGGTTTCTGATGATATTCTTTGGTGCTTTGTATGTCTCTGGGGGGAGGGGATTGTTCATATTTAACACTTCAATAAATGATATGTGCAATCATGATTATTTTGATTACTGAATCTGAAATCCTTACGGGTGGGTAATTAACAGTAACTTAGCTTTGACCATCACACGTGTGTGTTTAATCAAGGCAGATACTTATGGGCTGACATGCTATTGCTTCCACATCCTTGGTAGTAGGGTGACACTTTACCTATCAAAAGGGTTAGCTGCTCGAATATCACAAATGATTGTGCTAATTCTTAGACCAGGGCTGTCTAGGTGCCAATTTAAAATGAAAAGCCAAGCATCATAGTGCCATCAAAACTGTGATATTAACTTACATATACCCTTTTTACCAGCATAAAAAGAATTTTTTGTTACATCGTAAAAACCGAAACCATTGTTCTCTTATGTTTTTGGCTCATTTCTTGTTACCATTCTGTATTTCTATGTTAAAATTGACCTTTGTAATTATGCAGGTAAGATGGCGAAGCAAGCTCAAACATTCTTTCTTGAAGAATGGCTCAAAACAAATAGCGGCGCTACCATCAATAGTAACTCTACGCAATCCACTCCTCAATCAGCTCGTGCCATCATCCAAGCATGGGCTAATCTTAGGGAACCGCTCCAGCAGAAATCATTTACTCAACAACACTACCAGTCTTTACAGACCCTGATAAATTCTGGATACTCCCTTTATGTTGCAGATCCACAAGTTAAGCTTATACTCTCCATTCTATCAGCACCGGACATATCTCTCCCTGCAGAATCATATCCCCCCTTTCTTAGGCTTTTATATATATGGGTTAGAAAATCATCTAAGCCCTCTCCTGCGTTTATTAATTCTTCCGTTAATGTCCTCTTTCAACTATTTTCATCCCAATCTATCGCCAACAAGAGTGCTTTGTTCTTCACCGAAGGGCTTCTTCTCCTTGGTGCCTTTACCTTTGTGCCCTCCATATCTGAAGAAACAAGATCTCGATGCCTGGAATTGTTTTGTAAACTATTCGAGGAAGATTACAAGTTAGTTTCTTTGTTTGATGATCTTGTCCCCAGTGTACTTGGCGGGATAGGCTATGCTCTATCTTCTTCAGGGAGTGTACACTTTGTTCGAATTCTTGATTTGCTGTTTGGAGTTTGGAATAAAGGAGGACCTTCTAGTAGTTTATCGCATGGTTTAATGGTACTCCATCTTGTTGAATGGGTTCTTTACAACTGTATCCAGTCACAGTCATCCGAGAAAGTTAGTGTCTTTACAAAACGGATTCTAGAAGCTCCAGATACACATTATGCGTCGTTTTCAGTTGTCATGGGTGCAGCAGGAGCCTTAAGGGCCTCCAATAGATCATTATCTACCGGTCTCATGCAATTGAGGAACTCTGCTGAGCAACGACTTGAAATCGTTGCAGGAGCCTTTATTTCTAAAACCAGAAGTATTACTGATCCTAACAACGAACTTGAAGATCGTATTCTGCTACAATGCATGTCATTAGCTTTAGCTCGAAGTGGTGCTGTTTCCTCGAAGGATTCTCTTCTCCTATGCCTTGCTTCAGCAATATTGACTGAAATTATCCCTCTAAGGCGCTTTTATTCGAAGATTCTTGGGGTTTTTGTCAATTCAAGTACCAGAGGGCTTTATGAAATTAAAGAACATCTGAATAGTGTCATTTTCAAGGAGGCTGGAGTGATAACCAGCGTTTTCTGCAAACAGTATACCGAATCCAGTGAAGGCAGTAAGAGTAAAGTGGAGAATTTTATATGGGATTTCTGTCAAGATATTTATATGTCACATCGCCAGGTGGCTTTGATGCTTCAAGGCAAAGATGAAGAGTTGATTCAAGATTTAGAAAAAATAGCTGAATCTGCATTTCTTATGGTCGTCTTCTTTGCTTTGGCTGTTACTAAACAAAAGCTAGTTCCTAATATCCCTAGAGAAATTCAGCTGGATATATCAGTTAAAATATTAGTTGCATTTTCTTGTTTGGAGTTTTTCAGGATGCGACTGTCAGAATATATGGATACTATTAGGGGGTTGCTGGAAGCGCCAGGAAGACGAGGTAGCTTGTGTCTCATTTGTTGAATCCATACCTTCATATGGTGAATTGACAAAAGTTCATGGTATTACATTTTAATAACACACTTTTATGTTACCATTTAATGCGTAAGTGCTCATGTCATGCTATTTCCTGCCTTGTAGTTTCTTCCAACAAAATGGAGTGTACATGGTCTAAAGACGAAATGCAAACTTCTAGGATCTTGTTCTATTTGCGAGTGATTCCTACATGCGCAGAATGCATACCAACTTCAGTTTTCAGGAAGACTGTAGCTCCGATTCTGTTTCTGTATCCTGAATAAAGTGAAAGGCGGTTATATCATTCCAAGCATACTATATAATTAAGAATAAAGATTTTACTAACATATGACATTTTATTCTTCATATTCGAAAAGTCATAATTTCGTTACTTAACATATGCAATTCTAGATACATGGGACACCCAAATGGGAAAGTGACTCGAGCCTCACATTCAACATTTGTGGCTTTAATTTCTTCCGGGAAAGAAGAGGACGATGAAAGAGTTTCATTGAAGGAGCAACTCGTTTACTATTACATGCAGAGGTCGCTAGAGGTATCTAAAACTACTGATAACTATTGGTAATGCTTATTGATTTTTTCATTATATTTCTGGAAATGTTTGAAATGGTAGGGATATCCTGGTGTAACCCCATTTGAAGGTATGGCTTCTGGAGTAGCTGCTTTGGTTCGGAATCTTCCTGCTGGAAGTCCTTCTATCTTCTATTGTGTTCATTGCCCTCGAGAAAGCTAGTAGCCTCTGCAGTGAAGTCCCTACAGAGCCTGGTTCATGGAACGACTTGCATGACGAGTTAGAGCCTTGCAAGAAACTCCTCGATTTACTGCCTTCTCTCTTTGGTTGATATACAGGTAGCCTGCAGTTTGTACTTTGACTTTGTTGATAGTCAAAATGACTCTTTTCAACTTTATGACTGAAGCATACTTTTTCTATGTTCTGATCCTTCAGATTTTATGAATCTTTGGACCTTATACAATATTTTCAGGTATTACCAAGTTTGATGAAGCTGTTAGCACAGCTGGTTGTGCAACTGCCCGAAGATGGCCAAAACATGGTCCTAAACGACTTGTATGTTCAAGTCGCTGATTCAGATGACGTAACAAGAAAACCAGCACTGTGGTCGGGTGCAGTCCTTATCTTACCTGTCTTCTCAAGCTACAATCAGTAAAGCACCCAAACGACACCCCCAACATGAAAAAGCTGGATCTAAATCTTGGAATAAGGGCAGGTTATTCGGCTTGAATAGGATATTTGCACGAATTTAAGAGATCTAGGGCCTTTGGTCTTAAAATAGTTCAGTTCACAACCCTGTAATGAAGGGTAAACTTACTATGTTCTTTGTCATAATTAATGTAGAAAGCATGTGGATGATAGGTTCACATATAGTAAAATATATGCTACGTTTTTTTCAATAAATTTATCGCATATGAAGTGTAAAGAATCTTGTATGGCTTGTGTATATATATGCCTTTCTACGGCTCTTGTGCATCCATGTTTTCATAGTGAACACCTTTGGCCATGAATAGTGATAACTCTAAATCAGACCACTTCTCCCATACTCATAAACCACCGGAAATAACAACAGTCACAAAACAATAATGTTTTTGCGTAGGCGTAAATAGGTCAAACTAACTTTCAAAACGCCAAAGTTGGAAATTTTCAAATTTAGAATTGGCATGAAGTTTGTATTAAACTTTTAAGAGTGACCTGTATGTAATTGTATCAATTATAAAACTGAAATGATCATATTTGACTTCAGAAGTCAAAACGAAAACACAATGGGAAAAAGGAGAGAAAAACCAGTTACCGAATGAAGCTATGAAGAGTTCAATTAACAGCGCTCAGAGAGTAACGGGTGTGCACCAGCCGGGAATCGAACCTGGGTCTGTACCGTGGCAGGGTAAGACCACCGGTGCTTTTATGTACATCTTTACTATCCAGGTAAAATTGTATATGTTTAGGTACGTTTTGTTCAGCTAACAAAGTGTTTGAATGAACAATTCAAATGAAAAAACATTGCGACTGTATTATGCTGATTTCACATCTAATTTCCAAACTTTTAGCCAAAACGATATTCTTGTATAATGTAATTTTAATTAACAGATGTATATTGATTTTAGGTATATAAGATTATAAGGTTTCATCAAATATAAGAGCATGAAATAACCAATAATGTCTAGAACCTGAACTCATTTGAAGCCGACATGATTGTGTTGGTCTATACACGATGACTATTTTGCATCATTCACGTTTTACTTACCTTTTGTTATACGAAATTAGGAACTATTATTCAGATTGTCCCGACGACTTCTAGTAGTTGCATTCTTAACAATTGAAGTACACTCTAAAACATTATTGAAACTTATATACGAACCGCCTCGCCCATTGGCTGCTGCTGCTTGATTTATATGCAGAAGCCAAACCTTATCAATGGAACTTTGTGGCATACATTCCAAACAATACTTTTATTCAGCACTGCAGTATATACTTGTTAACAAAAGCTCAATTAGTTGGTCTTTTTCAATGTTACACAATACCTTCTTTCAGTGACTAACTATGGCATCTGACCCAAAATGCCATAACATTTTTTCAGATGAGTCACAGCATCTCTAATCACATTTTCCCCCCGATTTGTTAAAGAATTAAGCACCGCAGATTTATTAGAGAATTAAGCACCACAGATTTAAACATGAGTAATGATCTAAAATAAACTCGTGTAAAAACCAACAAGTTCATTTTCATAAGTTATCGAACACTAACGGAATTTAAGTTTAAAAACGTAATAAAAAACTGAAAATAATCCTAAACTAGGACAAAGGCTAAAGGACTACTTCAGTGGTGCACCAGCCGGGAATTGAACCATTTTTTTCGTATGAGTCACAGCATCTCTAATCACATTCCCCCCCCCCTATCTTCTATTGTGTTCATTGCCTCGTTGAGAAAGCTAGTAGCCTCTGCAGTGAAGTCCCTACAGAGCCTGGTTCATGGAACGACTTGCATGACGAGTTAGAGCCTTGCAAGAAACTCCTCGATTTACTACTTCGTCTTCTCTCTTTGGTTGAGATACAGGTAGCCTGCAGTTTGTACTTTGACTTTGTTGATAGTCAAAATGACTCTCTTTTCAACTTTATGACTGAAGCATACTTTTTCTATGTTCTGATCCTTCGTATTTTATGAATCTTTGGACCTTATACAATATTTTCAGGTATTACCAAGTTTGATGAAGCTGTTAGCACAGCTGGTTGTGCAACTGCCCGAAGATGGCCAAAACATGGTCCTAAACGACTTGTATGTTCAAGTCGCTGATTCAGATGACGTAACAAGAAAACCAGCACTTGTGTCGTGGGTGCAGTCCTTATCTTACCTGTCTTATCAAGCTACAAGCAGTAAAGCACCCAAACGACACCTCCAGCATGAAAAAGCTGGATCTAAATCTTGGAATAAGGGCAGGTTATTCGGCTTGAATAGGATATTTGCACGAATTTAAGAGATCTAGGGCCTTCAATCTTAAAATAGTTCAGTTCACAACCCTGTAATGAAGGGTAAACTTACTATGTTCTTTGTCATAATTAACGTAGAAAGCATGTGGATGATAGGTTCACATATAGTAAAATATCTGCTACGTTTTTTTCAATAATTTCTCGCGTATGAAGTGTAAAGAATCTTGTATGGTATATATCCATTTCTACAGCTATTGTGCATCCATGTTTCGTAGTGAACACGTTGTGCATCCATGCAATGGGAACCCCATGGATTTTTGCCCCGTAGCGTAAATGTTTGTGGAAATCCTGATTTTTCGTGAACTTGGTCACAAACTTTTCTGTCATGTTTTATTCATTTAGTCCATTTTATTATCGTAGACAGAAATTGTGAACCTGATCACTTTATACGCCTGGATCCGCCTCTAGTTTAGGCCTGACAATGACAAAGTTATTCTAAAAACAGTAAATAGAGTGAGAATATTTACATGATCTAACAATCAAAACTATACAAAAACACCCGACACCAAATGAAGATTACGAACAAATTAATTAATTCATTACCTTCATAAAGTATTGGGGGTGCACCAGCCGGGAATGGAACCCGGATCTGCACCGTGGCAGGGTAAGACCACCGGTGCTTTTATGTACATCTTTACTATCTAGGTAAAATTGTATATGTTTAGGTACGTTTTGTTCAGCTAACAAAGTGTTTGAATGAACAATTCAAATGAAAAAACATTGCAACTTTATTATGCTGATTTCACATCTAGATTTCCAAACTTTTAGCCAAAACGATATTCTTGTATAATGTTATTATAATTAACAGATGTATATTGATTTTAGCTATATAAGGTATCATCAATATAAGAGCATGAAATAATCAATAATGTCTAGAACCTGAACTCGTTTGAAGCCGACATGATTGTGTTGGTCTATACACGATGACTATTTTGCATCATTCGCGTTTTACTTACCTTTTGTTATACGAAATTAGGAACTATTATTCAGATTGTCCCGACGACTTCTAGTAGTTGCATTCTTAACAATTGAAGTACACTCTAAAACATTATTGAAACTTATATACGAACCGGCCTCGCTTCCATTGGTTGCTGCTGCTGCTGCGTTGATTTATATGCAGAAGCCAAACCTTATCAATGGAACTTTGTGGCATACATTCCAAACAATACTCTTTATTCGCACTGCAGTATATACTTGTTAACAAAAGCTCAATTAGTTGGTCTTTTTCAATGTTACACAATACCTTCTTTCAGTGACTAACTATGGCATCTGACCCAAAATGCCATAACATTTTTTTCGTATGAGTCACAGCATCTCTAATCACATTTTCCCCCCGATTTGTTAAAGAATTAAGCACCGCAGATTTATTAGAGAATTAAGCACCACAGATTTAAACATGAGTAATGATCTAAAATAAACTCGAGTAAAAACCAACAAGTTCATTTTCATAAGTTATCGAACACTAACGGAATTTAAGTTTAAAAAAAAAAAAAAAAAAAAAAAAACGTAATAAAAAACTGAAAATAATCCTAAACTAGGACAAAGGCTAAAGGACTACTTCAGTGGTGCACCAGCCGGGAATTGAACCATTTTTTTCGTATGAGTCACAGCATCTCTAATCACATTTATTCTAATCGTCCGTAAATTTTAAACTTACACTGTTATTCGTGGTTCGCCAAGTGCGTATCCTAGAGTTATAAACAAAGCACATACGAAGATTGAACGCTCACATATAACATACTAAATGGTTTGACATTCGGACAAAACCAATGCATAGCAAACATTATAGAAGTAGCAGCAGGAGCATTCTCATTTCAACATCTTGATTCTTTATTTGTTTATTATTACTCTTTTTGTGCCTGCAATCTTTCCTTCATTCTTTATCTAGTTTCAACTTCAATCTATTTGACATTCGCTTTTGCCTATCCAGTGACGACATAGAAACCTGAATAAATATCATATAGCACCATTAGTAAGAAACAGATTGGTTCTAAGATCTCCACTGATGGAACCGCACCGTTTGCAAAAGGCTGATAGATATTGGTATAAACTAAAGGAACTAAAATCATTTAGTGTGACAATTTTTACCTAGCCAACCGTTTGTTTGAGGCTTCAGTATACCCTTGTTTGGTCATCTTGTCCATTAGCATACAAACAGTATATTGGTTAGCTTCTCCATCAAGCTTGCTTTGAAGCTTAGATATAGTAATGTAATCCATTGGAAGAGCATGATAGAGTGCCTGCAATAAATGAGCTCAATATCAATAACATTCTTCTTAGTCTAGCAGTTAGATTAAAAGTACAATTGTAATAAAGAGAAGGTCAACTATAATGCGAGCTCACCTTGATTACATAAGGCCACCTGTAGCGCATGGACTTTTCTTACCAGCTGCAACATAGCCATCATTTTCATTTTTCACAGCATCAAATTCACACTCCAAATTCTACAGATGACATTTATTTAATACAATGAAATTCAATTAATGATTAAAAATTTAAAAATCTTTGGGAAAGGGTGGAGGCATTCCAATAATATAGCATTTACCAAAAAAGTATCGGACGCGTTTGACAAACAACGTTAACTTTCAAATTCAGTCTTTTTTACTATGAGGCGCGGATAGGCAAAAAGCCAAAGAAAGAGAATATATTTGCCATGGCTGCAAGCTAAATAAGCTTGCCCCGCTAGGATCCAAATAATGACATCCTTGCCCAAGTTCACCCGAGCGCGTGGCAAACACACAAACAGTCGTAAGAACTACTTTTTTGCAGCTAAACACAAACACTCCAAAAAACAACGGAAAACACCGTCGGCTGCAAGCTATATCAGCAAGTTAAGTTGCAAGTACGCTATAAGCAGGCTCGATACCAGCAATCAACCATCGGCAAACTAATCATTTTACATGTTAAGTGGCAAGCACGCATCAGCAGTTCGGCCAGTTCGGCACAGTTAGCTGCAATCAACCATCAGCAAACTAATCATTTTACATTTCTTATGAATAAGCGATAAGCTCAACAAATCAACCACATCACTTTGGGAAAGAATTTAAAAATCGAAAACTTTCTACAGATACCCTAATCTTAAATTGAACCATATCCAAAGGAAAAAAAGTGCAATTTTCAAACTACCCAATTTACAAAAACACAAACAGAGAATGAAAACCCACGACCAAATACACACTAAAATACATTCTTCCTAGCATTCCATTTATACATATAACTTAGTCCGTCAAAATCATCGGTGAAAGCCTTTAGGTACAAAATCTCTCACATGAATCATCACTGTATGTAAAAAAAAGATTCTCAAAAGAAAGGAAAAAAAAAGATTCTCAAAAGAAAGGGAAAAAAAATAGATATGGACAACGAATCAAACCTTTAACTTGAAATTATAGAAATCAATATAACTTTTTTGCACATATACCAAACAGAGGTTTGGTTTTCTAAGGCAGGGCACATGAAGCACAGTTTCACTATTCAGATGGAACGTCAAGTCTCTAAAAGCATTTTTCATGCTACCTTTTCTATATCAAGTCACAAAAAGCATCAACCTCACAACCCAAATAAAAGTAAACCATACCCGGCTAAAGTCGCTAACCAATAAGCCAAAACATTGACGAAGCACATGCTAGCAACCCGGAATCTTAACGACAATTACAAACCAGCAAAAAAATATGCCAATGAAAACCTTCGCGTAGAAAGAGGAGATGGTTAGCGACTTTTGTCATACTTTTATGACAAAAGTGCACCAATCAACGCGTCACAACGCACATATCACAAAAGGAACAGAACTTGTAAGACTTGGGATGCAAAAAATGGTTGTGACGTATTCACTCATTGAATTGATGGTACTTGACTGTTATGCCACTCATAGCAGAAGACTGTGACGGATCCGCTCATTGCATCTCCAAGAACATTGGCGAAAATAGTAGTTTTAATAGGAACTCCAAGGTTACTTAAAGAAAAAGAATAGAGCCCTTCCAAAATACTCTATTACTAATATTTATTCTAGGGGTGTTAATCATTTTGGTTTCTCGAGTTTTTGGATTGTTCAGTTTTAAAACTTTTGTCTTTCATAGAAGTGAATTCTGATCCATTTTTGAGTAAATTGGGTGAGTTTGCTACTTATGCTTAAGGACGCTTTTGAGTTAATAATAGCCAGGCTACCCCAGCCATTAATTCAATCATATTTTAACACTTTGAATACTACGTTATTGTCTAAAATATTGACCAACTAATGCACCTCTTCCTTTCCTTTAAACAAATAGTCCGAAAAACATATACATGTCATTCTTCCTTTGTTTTTTATCTTGCTTTCTCTTATGGTAGTTTCTATTCTTTTTATTCCATTATAATCTTTCCACAACTCTCGTCTTAGTTCCTAATGAGCCTAATGTTCAACTACATACCATACTAATTATCCTAATTTAAAACCATACTAATTATCCACAAACACCTTCTACCCAAGCCAAGATATATATATTTTTTCACATTTTTTAACAACAAAATCATAACCAAACAAACACATGACAAATAAACAACCAAAACAATGATAGTAACGAAGCTGATGTAAGACTGTAATCGAAACACTAAAGCGCAAAAAAAAAGGAAACCCCCAAAAATAAAAACCCTAAGTCTTCCGTAACTCTTGCACCATAATTGCTTTTTCTAAGCAATTAGGGTTAACAAAATTACAAACTTGATCTACCTTTAAAAGAATGCAAAAAAGATTTAGGTAGAATAAGTTACCTGTAATTGAAGATATTCAAGATGATTTTGATCTTGGATTAATGGGGGGTTTTTTGCATATCATGTTTGTGGATGGATATATATGATCTTCCATCGAGATGGAAGTGTGTGTCTGGATTCTTCTGTAGATAAAATTGTGTGTTTTTTTTATGGGTGATGGTAGGTTCTGGAAAATGGTGGACAACACCACCGACCTATTAAGCGTAGAAGTGTCTGCTATTACGGAGTAATTAGGGAGAACGGACACCAAGTCTAATGAGTATTTCTTTTGTACAGGTCACACGTATGTACATTTGGTGTACGTTTTTCAGAGGCCCATGAACAGTAAATTGCCAAACACACTCTGGCCAATAGCAGTTCGCCACATATCTGTTTTGGTAGTATAAATTTGTATAGACATATAAAGCACCAATGAGAGTTTGACACCAACACATGTATAACCCAAATTTCTATACGACCCCAAAACGGGTGTTAGTATATTATATATAATAATATGATATATTGACAATAACTAGGGTAAAAAAAGAGTCGTGAAATAACATTATCACCAGAAAAACCCAAGATCATATTCAACTCCTGCAATCATTAACTAGCATATGTGTTTATATTAACAATGAGTAATGCTACATCCACTCAAATTTTACACAAAAAAATCCACACAATGATGTGGCTATGTATGATTGGTGGCTTTTGGTACAATTTCTCTTTCTTCATTTTGATTAGGCCAATCACACATAGCCACATCATTTGTGTGGATTTTTTTGTGTAAACTTTAAGTGGATGTAGCATTCCTCATTAACAATATGCAAGTCAGTATACATGAGATAATTATCAGTTGATGTTTGTATTTTATTAGTTATTATTTTGTATGAGACCTATTTGTAATATTTAGTCCTAACCCATGATCTAGAATTATCTTGTAAAATAATATATACGGTTTGTAGAGATTATGAAAAATCAAGAAATTTAATTAGCCTTCTAATATTTTAATGAGAAAAGTTTGATGTAGATCAAATCTTAAAGATCAAATGAATCAATCCTGGTCATTCATTTTTTGAATAGACATAACTGTCAACTGTACGTATGCCAGCAGACGACGTGCACCCTTTCTGGTGACATAACAAAAGTCTTTGATAAAACAAATCACCGGCGCTAGGATGTATGTACGCTAACCTGCCAATAGATGGCTTGTTCAGGTTACGCCTTGGTGACCAGAACTTCTGTGGGGGATTCCAAAAGAATTTCGAAGGGAAATCAAAATATGTTAGGTGATGGCCAAGTGTAGAATGAGCATTAAAGTCTAACCATTGTGTCAATGTAGTATTTTTGTTACCCGGATTGTCAACGATGGATTCTAAAGTTTCGCTCATTCTGAAAAGAACATGCTGTATATTCTCAAGATTAACAGCTAGTATTTGCACGGTAGGAGCTCTGTGATGAATATCAAATCCAAATATGCGCCAGCAGACTTCGTGCGGGCCAATGTATCTTGCTCCAAGGTAGTTCTTTATCTCATCGACTCTATTAGTAGGTGCCCTGCTTGTCAAAGACATATCTCCAATGGATCTTGTAATCTGTGTCACTATCCGATCTGTTCCCTTAGAAATATACTTGAATAAGTTCTTGATTAGCATTGTCCATTCACAACACTCGACATTGATGTGTGCGTAAAATCTTCTGAGAAGCGACATGTTATATGATACAACGTAGCCGTTATCCAATTGTACATTTTGGCGTACTGTAACACCACCAAAGGCACGCCGACGATAGTGCACATATCCTTTTTTATCTATGGATGTGGTATCATAATACGGTTTAGGAAATCCTTTTGTACATGTATCCCCGCCTTTCATACACGCAGTAGACTTGTTCACTATACCACATGGCCCATGCATCATTAACTCTGTCACGATACGATACCATTTTGGGTTAGACTCCCTATCAGGTAACTTAGCGGATACGTAGCGATCTATATCTGCATTCGTGCGAACCCTCGAATGATCCTCTATCCACAATAACAGATGACAATATGGTAGCCGGCGTTTTTGAAACTCGACAGTGTACAGAACTGCAAAAGGCAGTTAAGGAGTTAGTAAAGTATAAAACAATGAACATATGAATAGGAACGCGCATATATAAACGACAGCCTACTTGCCGCCACTGATCCAAAAGGTCTGACGTCGCGCAGATATGTGATCAGTTGATGTATTTTCTGTTCAAAGACACGGTCAACAACGTCAGGTCTATCGGCACCAGTGTTATCCGGAAATTGCTCCATAAAATCCAGTATCTCTGGCTATTTAACATTGCATGTGAACGTAATAAAGAAAGATGGGTTCCCATGAACTCGGCATATTGGAACAGCATCTAGATGATGACTATACATATATCGCGGACCACCAACAAATGATGCAGGAAGAATAGTCCTCATCCCACCTCGGAACCGTTCCGGTCACCGCGCGCAATAGCGTCATACAACCCAGCAAGGTAGTGGTTCCTGATGTCATCCTGATGCTTACGAATAAGCCGTAACAACATACTGTTGAAACAACTTGCCTCCTTGTAACACCCTCAAAACTAGTTTAGCGGAAGCATTCAAGTGATGGGGTGCTACTGAATTGGAGATCACAACACAAGTAATAAAGAACGGAATACTCATTCCATTAAAATTTTATAAACATTTTCATCAAGTTTCATATTCGAAAAAAGTGGCCCATAAATTTAGGTTGACCCATATTTAATGAGTCATGGTTTTATTATTAAATGCCTCAGAGGTTAGCCTACGACCCTTGTCATGCCATGATCTTGCTTACTGAAAGAATACCTGAGAAAAAACATGCTAAAAGTCAGCAAAAAGCTGGTGAGTTCATAGGTTTAAATATTAAAACAGTATAGGACCAATCCAGATAATAAAATCATTTAAAGCAATAGTAAACATATTATGCTAGCACTAAGTTCATGCAACCGAAGCTACGACAGTTTTCTGCATGCAAAATGTAGTCATGCTGATAGGGGCCCAAAGCGAGTGTTTATCCCAATACACTCGATTCCGACATGCTATACATTTCTCCTTGACCCATGCGGGGCCAACCGAACGGGGGAGTCACCCTCAATAGATTTATTTATAACATTTTCGCTTCCTATCAGGAATTGACGGTTCATGAAAACGGGCATATTTGGGATTTAAGGGCTTAGGCTAATCCGCGTAATAATATTCAAGTAATAATTTAGGTCCTTAAAAGACTTGCATATTTTCTCACCCCAAAGATTAGTAAACAACTAATAGAAATAAAAGTGGGGCTATAAACTCACATCAGCAATTAGTAGTCCGAAGGTGGAAATCAAATTGTGTTGTGTAACCGCACCGACACGCGACCTAAGTAAGTAGGGCAAAATTTAGTTCATTATTCCAGTTAAGACTTAGTAAGGTATACTTACTTTCAAAGGTTTTAAAATGGTTTAATTAATATTGCTTGTGTAATGGCGTTAAGACCGAAATAGTTTTTAAAATATTCACAAGTATTGGCTCTTGGAAGTACGAGAATATTGAATAGGAAACTATGTCAAAGACGGATGAGCCTTCGGTCCGATGGCAACCGAGAGATGACGTACGTGAAAATAATCATTTATAGTACTAGACGTTAAATGTACATATAGGTATTCATATTTTTATATCACTATTAGTAGAATAAAGGTTTTCAAAAGTCTATATGAAATTTAATGTGTGAAAAATTATGAGATAAATCTTCTCTTGTTACAAAAATAGGTTGAATTATATATTGTTGTCGAAAATCGAGCATGGCCCGTATATAAGTTGTTATTTGTAGGTGGTAACTAAGTTCAAAGTTTTGTAATAGATTTTATTAAGTTTAAACTCTTAAAATAGAGTTATAAGTATGCGTCTAAAAATTTATGTAAAACATTTAATTTTTGTTATAAGTAATACGAAAAAAAATATCCGTTTATGTTTTAATAAGAACACTCATTTTATTTAGAAGATTATGTTTTCAAATTTTTGGGTAGCGTTAATGTATTTAAATCTTTTAGTTTTCTATTATTTGAAGTATAAGCATTTAGGCGTTGCGTCAAATGGTTAAATATGCTCACGTGGTACTAGTCGCGCTCATTAGGATGGCTCCCGATGGGAAAGGCGTCACGAACAAAAATTAGACAACCGAGGAAGTATCGTGCGAACGGTGTAGAGTGGGACGCGAGCAACACTAAAAGATTACGAATGACTTGGTTTCCTTTAGACGTCTACATGATTTATTATCTATACATACTAAAACACAAAGGATTCCCTGGAATATTCCCTTTTTTTTGGGCCTGCACCGTTTTAGCCCTTTTTCTGGTCCATAACGAGTTCCGGAACCCAAATAGAAGTAGCGCTATATGTATATTTTTTGGGCGGTGGATGACTATAACTCATCTTCATCTTCATCGTCACCTACTTTGGATAACGATTACCCATCACCGCCTTAAACTCGATCGTATCATGTAAGTCCATGTTTTTATTTTACAAACACAGAGCTCTAAAAATACAGAAGAATTAGAGTATGTTTGGTGATGGATATTGTAGTGGATATTGAAGTGGGTTATTTTAGATGGTGGATATTGAAGTATTGCTTTGTGTTTTAGAGATATTTTTGCTACTAAACTGGCAGCCGAAGATGTTGATGAAGTAAAGAGGAGAAGAGCAAGTGGTGGTTGAAGATGTTGGAATAGGCTAAAAAGAAGTTGGTGAAGAAGGGTTTTAAAGCGAAGAAGGCCTTGGTTTCGATTGTGTTTAGAGCGACGATGCACGTATATATGTGGATGTATAATTCATTCAAAGTAAATTTTTTTTTATAGATTTATTCTTTTGTTATGGTGTTTGTTTAGCGGGTGTAATTGTACATAAGAAATCTTCTATACTTAGATATGCAAGATGAGAAAATGTAAATACGTGGATAGAAATTTAGCGGCTCTTATCTTTAACCAATCTATGCATATTTTTATAGTCATTTTACCTTCAAATCTAGTCCTTTTTTTTTTTTTCTTTTTTTTTTCTTTTTTTTTTTTTTTTGGGGATAATTTGCCAATTTGACTTTCTTCTTAACATTCACTTATAGGTGAAAGTTGACTAAAGATGCTAAAAAAAGATGATGTAGATGAATAGCTTCTTTATTCACTAATAAGTAATAACTACACACATATTTAGTATCTAGATCGAATAATGGAACCTTATTTTCGATTGCTACTATTTGTGGATAGTTTCCCTTTTGTATTTATTGTTCCACCTATGTCTTTTACAGTGTGGCACGAAACATATACGATCATTCGCTCTGATTCAAGAAGCTCTTGAGGTAATTACCTTGTTCGAGTTTCGTACATTTTCTTTTTATTGACTGTCGGCGACTGGATTTGTGAACAATATGTGGTCAGTCGCTTTTAGACACACAAAGATATAAGGTCAGTTGCAGAAGATTCTTTATGCAAAAGGCATTTACCTTTTTCTTTGTACATGTGGCTCATAACTTTCCGCTTGCTATTGCATGTATCTTTGTAGGCATCTTGACTGCTTCGCTCTCAGCCTATGACTGTGAGAAACAATGCCGAATAACAGAGATATTTGGAAGCAAACAATTGTCAGGTTAAGTCTTAAATACAAGTATCAATTCTCCGTTCTTCCGTACCATAAATTTGGAAGGTTTTGTTACTTCTAACGTTATAATCAATTGCGCAGTTATAGGCTGATGGCCAATCGCGCTCGATCGATATTAAGAAAATTAGTAACAACAACATTCAGCAGGCGTGAATGACAACAAAAAAAATGGTCGGCAGGTTGACGGAGGCATTTGGTTCGTGGGTTAGAAGCAAAGGGGAGAAGCCGCAATCTAGATCGTCTCCGCATAAGAATGGTGGAAAGGTACGCCTCTTTAACATAGTTTTATATGCAATTCTAACATAACATGGGATAAAGTATAAAAGCAGCCTTTTGAGTCATGCATACTATGCAATGGGTTTGATATGTGAGACATAGAATCGACTAAGACGGTTCCATTGTATAAATTTTGCCCAAACATAGTACATGTGCTTTGATGGTATTGTATTATACGGTTGGTCTATATGTAGCAACGATTTTGAGTATATTCTTGAACATGGTGAGGGAGCGAGAACGGCAAAAGAAATTGTCTGTGAGGTATGCTTCAGAAGGATAATGAAGCTCGGGTGAGTTTTTCTCATTGTAGTTCTCTAACGGTATATAACTCTCACCTTAAGTTTTGTTCATATAAGATATAAGAGATGCCTTGGATTATATTAATTACTTGCAACATATTGTTACAGATAGCAAACAAAGATTAGAAACGGACCCCGTCTCCTCAGGTGCCAATAACAAACGAAGTGTTCGGCCAACCACTGTAAGCGGAGCCATAAGTTTTTATGTTGTTGGGCTGATGCATAAGAGATATGAATAACGGTTTAACTTATTTTAATCCTTCATGATTTGGTGTTGTTAAAGGTGTTAACACAAGACCTGGAAAGGGTAGCATTAGTTTGTGGGCGCACAATAAACACGACCGGTACGAGCACCTAGGCAAGTGAATTTATTAGTATTTGTGTAATCGGGTCGGGCCATTATCAGCCAAGCTTTTGTAGCCATTTAAATCTTTTACATAATTCGCCAGTTAGTATCTAATTCTCGAACTTTTACATTGTTTGGCAGAAGAAAGCTTGCTAACGGTCTGCTTTATGCAACCATTGTGTTCCAGCTGCGCACATAGGTTCAGGATATAAGGTAACTTTATATTTCAATATTTTATTTCATCTCTATCCTGCCTTAATCATCATCTGTTCATTTAACAGAATAATGGTATGACAACCGAATTGCCTCCAAACGAGGTAACTTCCCGACCGAATTTTTTTTTTCGAAGTCCATGTTTTTATTTTGCAATATTGCATCTACAAAATTAGTAACATAAGTTGCCAAACATAGGAACCTGCTTAAACGACCATGCTTTTTTCCTTTCTATATAGCATGCTAAAGCTCTAAAAATACATGTTCATCGCATCAACATATTTTTAAGCGTTGCGTGTCGTGCCTTGAATATGTAGCGGCAATAACTTGCTACTACTCATATAATTTCGAATTTTTGCCTTTCTAATTGCGATATGTGACACACCGTGTAGGAAATGCTCACGTTCAATAATTAGAGGAAGAGGTCAACAGTTGCGAGAAATCATAAAATCATTTCAAAAGTTTTGATTTTTCAGATGCATTGTATGATTTTGAATGAAAGTGCCTCCAGGTAATACCACTTTATATGTTCGTTCCTATGTTAGTTATAATATTCCATAATGGTCTTTTAAAGCGAATGAATGCGTCATGGAATATTGAAGGTGGATGGATGAGTCTAATTCTAATGTCCACCCAATTGCTACTTTTAGAACACTATTTCTTCTAGATTAGGCCAATCCTAATCTTGCTGAATATACATTTCAAACCCATTTACTCTTATAGAGCTTATAGCATATTATATTACTTCATAAATGTCTTCATTTTGTGAAACTAACACCGGACCCCAAACGGATGGCTTTAGTTAATATTGCTCATGGTAGCATCTTCAAGATGGGTTGACAAGGTGCTTCATGTTCTTTGCCATCTTTGAAAATTATGCATCTCCATACGCTTTGTCATTGTCATTTTTGTTTGTTGGGTTTCTCCCTGTATGGATTTTTAATCTTCCATTTTGTAAACCATTTTCGGTAACCCAATATTTTTTGCAGCTTCGTTTTTGCCTAACATGACAAGAAAAACACAAAAGAGTGTTCAAAATATTGTTAACAGCGTTCGCTGACCCATTGTAAAACAAAACACACAATGTTACGCGTGGCGCTCCATATACGTACCTTGCCACATCAGATTCTAGAATACATGCAGCAGAACCAATGCCCCTTTAACAAGTAAGGTTTAACAGATCGTGTAATGTTTCTGCATCTTGGATTCATAGTTACGTGTCCTGTTTTGGGTGACGTATGTGATCAAAAAGACCATAGCATTGCATATATCTAATCCATTCAATAGGCCTGTAGATCCCGTTGCACTTCAGATACCTGTAAGTTTAGTAGTTTGTTTTCATTCTGTATTGAAAGATGTGAATTCTGCATTTAAAGAATTTTTATGTATTTGTTGCGAACTAAAATGTTGATTCCCTCTAACTTTCTGTTATGTGCAGATAAGAAAAGGAACTCGGGGGCATTGTTATTGGATTAGCAATTTACGTTTATATATAAATTTCTTATGATGGTTTTGTTATTCTTACTGTAGGATATTGCTCGCTGTGTTTGGCTTCCACTTAACCAATAAGGCTAGGTTTTGCACTCAACTTCTCAGTGTTCTATTATGAATTCTCAAACCAAATGACCGTGCTTGATTATTTGTTTATATACTTACATACCTGTTGAATGTAAAAATGATATTATTTGTTTAGCATTTTAGGATTTGTGTCTACTAAGCTAGCTACTAATTCATTTGTATGGGTTTCATGGTTTGCTTCAGTTGACATATAAAGATAGTGTTATTATATCGAAGTTCATACTTTCATGGCTTTTATTTTCCGTTGTGAATTTAGTTGTGAATTTAGTCAAGATAACCGTTTGTTTGTTGGAGTCACTCACGAAGATGGTCACCTAGCTTTGTTATAGGTATTACTGTTTGAAATTATCTAACTTCCATAATTTTAGGTGTAAAAGTGTTAAGGTCAAATTATCTATACCGTCACCGAACACACTAACCGTAAAAGTTAGAAAATTTTTTTTTTGGCAACATACTATCGCCTAAACTTCTCAGGGAAAAAAAATATAATACCCGCTGCAACGCAGCGGGCTATAGTCCTTGTTCTTTTACAATTTCTATGCATCTTCTATTTCCGCCCGTGCACACTCTTATTCGGATGATGGGCTGTGGCCCGTTAGTTTTGTATTGCAATTGGACTTAGGTTCATAGACCAACCAAGCACACTCGTAATATTTTTCGGCCCAGTTGAAAATACTAACAGATTTTTCATTCTTGATCTTAACTTTGGAATAGACTGGTTTTCGTGTAGTTGTTTTGACGCAAGACTCCTAACCAACACGCCATTCGAAAGTGGGTTTAGACTCATAGATAATTTTGGAACATGTGAATGTTATGCTTACACGACCACCCCTTGTGGTTCCGCGTTTACAGTGTGTGACAACACCCGTTGTGGGTGTCTTTGTGCCTCGAGGAAATTGACACGAACACAGCACCATACCCGACTTTTAAACATAGCACCCCTTTATGTTGGTGATGCGAGTTTATCCAGGCCAAGTTACACCCTACGTGGGTTGTCCTTGAGTCCGAGAGTAGCCCCAACAGCTCGCATAACACAACTCTCATGAGTTTGTTTTGCTAAGCCACACTAAACACCACCACGACCCACGCACCCTATGTTGGTCGTTGTCGTACCAAGAATAAAACTTAACTAAGCCTATGGTCGAGACGAGAGAGATTAGGACTTAACAATACCAAGACTTACGTACCTATGTACATGACCAGTTTAGAGGTCAAGGAACAATTTAGCGAGAGAAGTAACAGAGTATTGCCACCCACTGTTCCAGCAGCGGGCATCGACTATGATTCAAGAAGACGACATATTAACCAAAATAAACTTTCTCTTGACGGGACGAAACCAACAAAACTCATAACAAATTTTATTTTGTCGCTTAGATGAAATGTAACTATGGCCATGACGATAATGACAAAACTCAAACCAATACACGAACTACGCTATTTCCCACGGTGGTTCGACCACTGTGAGTTGCGACAATAATTGGAAACCAACACGAACGGGGCTACTCGAAAGTTAACAAAAGCTTTAATGAACAAATTTTTGCACCATTCAAACAAGAGCCAAACTAGATCTTTTCGTCATTGATTCTTAAGGTAAAACTTGCTTCTTGCCACATATCAACAATAACAACAAACCAATTTTTATTCACAAAAGTTTCATCATGATCGATCGGTAAAAAATATATATATATCATAACGAGTCGCTATAAAATTCAATACAATTACTGAGGTCTTACAACATCATAAGTTCAATCGATCAAGAAGAATAATTAAAAAAAAAATTCTTACAAGAATTGAAGACACGATTTGGGGAGGAGAAGTACACACCGCGAACAAAAATAAATACCACACTTGAAAATAATAATTGTCCATTTCGCTTTTTAAGTGTCGTTTGTTTTTTTCCCAATAAGTACTTTTTTCCTCTTTTGTCTGCAGGAGGGCAGAGGTTTCTTGTTTGTTTTTTTCAGACATAAGTGCTTCTTTTCACTTCTTTCCTCTTCTAAATTTCAGACATTATCTTTCACTTCTTACCTCTTCTTTCACTCCTTACCTCTTCTTTCACAGACCTTACATCTCTTTCTCAATATCTTACATCTCTTTTATATTTCGTTCTTTTTATTTATGTTTTCGCCCATTTTTTACGTTTTCGTCCATTTTTTTTACGTTTTCGTCTTTTTTTTATGTTTTAATCCTTTTTCTTATGTTTTCGTATTTTTTCGTCCGTTTTTTTTATGTTTTCGTTAATTTTTTTACGTTTTCGTCTGTTATTTTACGTTTTTTTACGATTAACCCATTTGAACCATATTATAAAAGGATTTATAGCGCAAAAAAAAAGAAAAAAAATAGAAAATAAAAGAAGTACTTCAATAGCACAAAAACAAACGGTCTTCATCCATGCAGATGAAGACTTTAGATCTACCTCTTCTTCTGCAGACATGATTTGCAGATGAAGAGGTAAAAACTCTGAAAAAACAAACGACTAAGTCTTTTTTATTTAACTTTGACAAAAAAAAAATTGTTTGTATAATATAATACTTGATGAAATATATATGAATAAATTGGGTTTTAAATGCATTTTCACTTGGTATAATTTTCACCAAGAATTATATAACACAAATAAAAATATTAACGGTCAAAGTTGAACAAAAAAGACTCAAAAAAGTTAAAGT
Organism: Chrysanthemum makinoi; assembly: GCA_910596185.1. Taxonomy (NCBI): domain Eukaryota; kingdom Viridiplantae; phylum Streptophyta; class Magnoliopsida; order Asterales; family Asteraceae; genus Chrysanthemum; species Chrysanthemum makinoi. Next base: position 129,708,080 of record OU343224.1, on the reverse strand, counting down.
GGACAATTATTATGGGACGGAGGGAGTAAATAAAAAGAATGGTTTTTAAATTGGTTATTATTAGTATTACTAAAGGTATTGTGTATCCCGTGTTTCGCTAAGTTAGGTTGTAATCGTAGTATTTTTGTTCTAGTAAATTTTTACGAGGTGGCGTTTTATGAATGCGCTTTTGAGAAATTTTTATAAGTACCAAGTTTTCCACTTCGGGAATTTATTATATGTTTATTTTGCCCTTACTGTAGTGTCGGTACGCGACAGTATAACCTCTCGTTGTATAATTTAATCATAAAAAAAATTGGAACCATAAATTCACAAATTTTCGATCAGATTATGAATGCCAATGCTATACAGTAAGCTAGTACTCAAAATAGTTATGTAAGCTAGTGTGTTAATTTAATCTGCTTAGCAATAATAAATTATCATTTATTATTTAATAATAGATGGAAAATTACCGTGTGTCACACTCTTCTCAGCAAACTATATTCCTGAAAATGATCATGGAACTGTTACGCATAGTACATTTTCATTGAAATTTTCTTGTTTTCATCGATCGACTAGCTGCTCGTATCCCATAATCGGAGACCAAGATGGAATCCGTCTTCTCCATATATAAATAGGAGCGGAAACTGCAACGACATGTAAGACGGGTGTAATTTGTTCACCCTTTCCGGGTCACCAGCGTGTCTGTGGATAACAACGTCAAATTCAGTTCCTGTGTCAGCACCCCTTCAGAACGATCGCGCCAATCGAATCTCCATAAGGCAACTCATGCTGCTTCGATCCTGCCACTACAAATAATCTGATCTTGAATTCAGGAACATTTCCAGCTGCAAGCATGTCCCTTGTGGTCCTAAATATCCGAACCAATTGATTGTACTCGTCCAGCAGATGAATCAAGTTCTGGACAATTTCCGCGCTCAATGTTCTGCCACCAGTATCAAAATGCTGCAACCTATTTTCCACCAAAGACAATTTCCGGTGCTCCTGAAAAGGCCAAAGAAAAATCAATTGAAAAAAACGTATGATATAAACAAAAATCATAAACAGAAGTAGTAATGGTAAAGTATGAACATCAATGGTACCGCTAATATTTCGTGCAGGGATGGATGAACCTGCTGGCGCACGACGCTCCCTCACCCCTGGCCTCTTATGCCTAGCTATAACAAAGACAAACGGTAAAACAACCACGCCAACATGTTACTTCAGCCGGTGAATGGTGAAAATAAAAATATCAAAGAACATAACGATCAGATAACATAAATAAAGTCAAGAGCAATCATACGTGGACGCAAAGACGCAGAAGGTGATACACCTACAGCCGACGTAAGATAACACTGTGATCTAACAACAGGTTGGTGACAATAATGGTAGAGAAACTGTCAACAAAACCGAACAATTCAGCTGCCATGACAACAGCAAGTGATTAGTTTGCACCATAAAAACATCAACACATCTGTTAACAGCACAAAGAAACACAACACTTACACTCATAGACAGCGGATGTACTCGTATGCACCACATGTACGCCAGAATGATTATCGTGGATTGTCTGTGTAGCTGCAAACAGGAAAATAAAGGCTGAAATCATCCAAAGCAAGAAAACGCATAAAGCATAACCATAAATGACCTATAAAAAGAAATGTTACTACCGACTGGCTTTTGCAACTGTATCTGAACGCTGCTACTCCCGACCCCGGCATTAGTTACAATGACGGCGTTGAAAAATATATTAGCACATCAATCACAATTAGAAAGTACGGGCAGAGTAACAGAAAGAAAAAAAATTAGCATACACAAAAAGTTAGTGTACACATATAACAACTGACCCTCATTGGCATAAGAAATTATGCAACCACCAGTTGACGATCCAATTCCAGCTATAACATCAACATTTAAAAACAATGAATATGGAAAGAAGCAAAGACACTTACATGTAAAACTTGAAGAACGCATACAAAATTAATCATACTTTGACCCGGAGCAAGTGAAAACACATCAGTAACACAATGATCACCCAACAAAGCATCAGAAATAGAACCATCCATACTGTAGGAAACTGGAGATAAAAAGTCCAAGGCAAATGTAATAAACATAAATAAATTGTGAGCATTCAAAGTACGAAAAGAAGAGCAGCTCACCATCGGAAACCAACATCGGTACATCATCCACTTTCCTATTCCCCTTGCCAATAGGATCCACAGATAGCGGAAGCAGTTCATGACGGCTAGCAACCGAGCGGTGAGAAGGGTCTGGTTCATTAATGGTTATACCATGCTACATCCTCATAGGCATACCGGTAACACCCTCCCAACCATGACCATACTCCAATGGACCATCCACATCCACGGAAGCCCCATTCATTCCCCCTAATGACTATATCATCCGACACGCTATTAGAATGTAACAAAACAGGCTTATCTATACCAGATTCAGCCAAGATAGGACTGGTTGGGCAATCGTCAATAACAACAGCATCACCACTAACAGACCCATCTTCCTGTAAACCATACCCACAACTATTTCTACACAAAGCCTTACTTTTAGTTTTCATGTTCTATGACACACCCTAAAGAAATAATACAGCAATCTCATACAACGATCTCCTAACCCTCCCAAAGCAAAAAAAAAAAAAACCAACACATACGCAAAAATCAAGAGAAACACATACCGCAGAGATGCAAGAACAAACAACAACGATAGAACACACGATTACGTACTACGAAGGCAGTGAACGGCTGAGAAAGAAACGTCGATGGCTCTGGCCGAGAAGATGCAGAAAAGTGACACGTAATCTGACAAACTACACGTATGTTATGAAAGGCGGTACCAGGCCAATGAAACGGACTTGGACAAAGCACTTGGGCTGAGGAGGAAAAAAGCAGCCCTAAACAATAGCTCAAGCGCCGTTTCGTATCCTCAAATTAATATATATATATATATATAGAGTTATATATATATATATAATTATAAGGGGATAACTTGGCTACAATTTTTGTAGCTAATTGGCTACAATCCTTCATAAAAAATACACTAGCATTGATTCAGGGACCCACAGAATAAAATCAGGACCCACAAAAATAATCAGGGACCCACATTTTTAGTACAAAATTGTAGCCAATTGGCTACAATTAATTGTAGCTAATATATTAACTAATTATAATATTCATATGAAAAAACTAATTACAAAGAAAGAACATGCATGACCTAAAGATGGAGTCTTTCTTAAGTATCACTTCCCCAAGACTTATATGCTCACCAACTCCCCAAATCCCTCATTTTGTTTATGACAAAGTCACATGATGTCTTTGAAAAAGTGACATGAGGTCTTTTGGTAGATTTTTGTTGAATTTATGTTTGGTGATGTTTGTTTTTTTTAAGTACCTTTTACTTAGATGTTTAATCTCATTCATTTACATGCGGGTAGACATTTGGCTCATTAAGAGCGTTAGATATAGTTTGGTGCTGCGGGTGGTGTCATGGAAAAAAGTAGTGCTAATTCAACACTTTTTTTTCATAGCATTACTTTTGGCTATAGCACCAAAACCCTCTCCCTAGCATAACACCAGTTTTTGTGATGCCATTATAGTTTTTTTTTTCTTCATTTTTAAATAAAACAATATATATAACTAAACCTTAATTTCATTAATATAAAACACACATTACATTGAATAAAAAAATAAATATAAAACATCAGGGACTAATAATGTAAACTTTGCAAAAGATTCACTTTAGAAAAGATTAACTTTGCAAAACAATAAAACACCAGAGACTAATAATGTAAACTAATATACTACAAGGTTTAAACACAAAAAAACATAAATATTAAAATAGTTTTGGTCTTCTTCCTCCTCCTTCGAAAACCTGCACCTGCAAAAAAAAAAAAAAAAGGTCACGCGAACACATCACAAAGACACAAACACAAACACATTACAAAAACACAAACAAACCCACAAAAAAAAATCGCTCGGCGTGAGCTGGTGGTCACGGCGCCAAACCTTACCAGCCCAGCATCGGTATGGTTCGTCGTGCCAAAATCTCGCGCGGTCAACTATAGCTCAAGCCAACAGCCACCGTACCTGGACCTCTAAGTGTGTTTGTTTTTTTAATGTCACTAAGTAGCAGTAAAAGACAATCAATGTTAAGAACGTTTGTATTTTTCTAATCGTTAAAAGGCAGAAAGAGATATAAACCTTTTATTGAACTAGATAGATATGGAGGTATGTCTTAACACACACACACACACACACACACACACACACACACACATATATATATATATATATATATTACTTTTTTTTTTCATTTGTTATGTTTTTTGTTTGAGTGTTTTTTTTTTTCCTTTTGTCTTATTTCAACTTTGTATTTCGTATTAAAAGTACGTTTTAATAGAATAATTACATGTTTTATGTTAAATACAAAATGTAAAACGTGATAATAGTTATCTGACAATTCCTATTTTGCTCAAATTAGAGAGTTTGGGTTCGCTGATTTATATATTTCAACTCTAACCCGACTCATTTAGTTAATCGTTTTGAAAAGTTCAATCTAAACCCCGTCACGTTTACTTAAATAAACATGAGATTGAATGTTTTGTCTAAAATACTCTCTAAATTTTAATTGACTAAATTAAAAAATTTGTTTTTCTTATGTTTAATAAATTTTATTTCTCGCGTGAATGCAATTGTTATTTAAAATGTAAAAACTGATAATATAACACATTAAGACATTTTTATAAAAAGAAACAGATTTATTTGATTTAGATTCAAATTTCTCAACCGCTTATTCAGATTAAGATGGAATCAGATTTAGAATTTTCAATCATATATTCAGATTTAGATATACGAATAAAATTCAGACTCGAAATCTTTTAATAAACAACTAACACCTTAGTGTTTCAAATTTGAGGTTCGATTTTAAGTTAAAAAAAAGGGAATTTAAGGATATTGACGTCTCTGTAAAAATGATATCTAAGTAAAGGTATTAATTACTTTCTTTACAATCACCGGGTAGATAACTGCAACTTCGAGATGCAATAGTGTCCGATTTTAAATATATACTCTCTCCGTCTCAAAATAATGATTCACATTTTCTTTTTGGGATTTTTTAAATTAATTGTTCATTTTTCATATTAAGTAATAAAAAGGTAATTTATTGGGAGAATATTTTTATTTGAGTGGCTAAAAATTGTAGTGATACCACTTTTATTAAATTGTGTGATTTTTGTCTTCTGACAATAATTTTGAGACAAAAAGAGTATATATTTAAAATTGATTGATTTTAATGAATGATAAGACAATGGGCAACTGTTGTTGTAACAGTTGAATACGCGAAATTAGAACTCAAATAAAGATAAGGGCATGGTTAAGAGTTAAGACAAATGGAATAACTATATTTATATATCTATAAAGCAAAAATGCTCAAACTAAAGTGAAAAATAAAAGAAAAAAGTGTTGAAAAACTAAAAAAGAAATGTTAAAATAATTAATTATGAGCAATTTCAACTATTAATACACGTATATTTCAAAAGGAAAGTATTTATATAAACCAAAAATCGGGTTGACTCAGTTTAAATTAACATGTTTTTTGACCAGAACGGTTCAACCGGTTCCCCGGGTCGAACTGGGTTTCACAACATTATGTTTATTCCTCAAATCCTCAAACTTTTATTATTTTTCGTTTATAACCCATAAACATTTTTTTATCACTAAAACTATCTGCAACTATAAAATCCTGTTGATATGCACGGGTAATCGTCTAGTCTAAATAAAATACCTTTCCTTTTGATTTTGTTTTCACTTTCATACGGTTGTCTACCAAAATCTCAGTAATTCGATTATAAACTTAATTAATAATTTTTAACTATAATCTAAAACTTCATAATTTGAGATATTCTCGTTACACATACAAAAATATGGTACGGAGTACAAAAGTAAGTCGTGTAAAAACTTTTAGAGATCTCAAGTAATCAAGTTTTTTGCATCAAGCAATTTTCCAATCTTGATCCGTGTATCCTCAAATTTTTCATCCACTTATCTTCACATCTTTGAACTTGGACTATCATCAGCCACTACAAATACATTGTAAACTACAAATCATATATTCTCACTAAAAAAAACAATAAAGACTTGCAACTAACTATAAACAAAGCATCACAAAAGTACACCACAGGAACTTGTATCTTCAGGGTAAAAAGATATAGGTTTAAACTTTACTTACCTATCAAACTAGTTTAGTTGGTTAGGCAAATGCAGGTTATTAGCAAAATCCCCATAAAGCTAGATCTCAAATTGGTTACATATTCATGAATGGAGGCACCGCAATTTCATCATTTCATGGAGCATAAAAACAAACAATTGTCACAACGTTATCAAATCATCTTGAAGTTATTGCACTACATGAAGCTAATAGAGAATGTGTATGGCTTAGATCACTGACACTACTTAAATCAACTTAATGTGGACTTGACAAAAAGAAATGTCCAATTGTGTCTACAAAGATAATGCAACTTGTGTCACGCGAATGAAGCAAGGATATATAAAAATAATAGGACAAAACATATACCTCTAAAATTCTTCTCAAGTCACGCTAGTTCGTTTCATTTATTTCCCATGTGAATGCATTGATTCACTTGTACCCTTTATTATGACTTTATAGTATAAAGAAAAAATTATAAGTTTGATTCGTGTGATTTGCTCAGATTTTATGTTTAGTTCCTCAAATCATTTTAATTAAATAAAAAAAATACCTATTTTTGAAATATTTCACCTATTTAGTCCCTATTTTGGATGGCAGTTAGTTTATCCGTTAAGTGTTAAAATAATATGTGCCCGTTATTCTTTCCGTTAAGATTTTTTGCACCATTAGTCATAATTTTTTAAAATGAATTAAAAACTCGTTTTATCCGTTTTCGTCAATCTTTTTTATATTTTCGTCCATTTTTTTTACGTTTTTGTCATTTTTTACGTTTTCGTCCGTTTTTTACGTTTTCATCTGTTTTTTTACATTTTCGTTTGTTTTATCCGGTTTTTTCCGCTTTTGTCATTTTTTTACGTTTTTGTCCATTCTTTTACGTTTTCGTTTGTTTTTTACGCTTCTATCCGTTTTATTATGTTTTCGTACGTTTTTAAATGTTTTCATCTGTTTTTTTACGTTTTCGTTCATTTTTTATGTTTCCTTCCATTTTTATGTTTTTTGCTACTTTTTTTTTTACGTTTTTGTCTTTTTTTTACGTTTTCGTCTATTTTTAAACGTTTTCATATGTTTTTTTTTCGTTTTTGTTTGTTTTTATACGTTCTAGTCCCACTTTTTACGTGTTCGTCCATTTTTTACGTTTTTGTTTGATTTTACGTTTTCGTCTGTTTTTTTACGTTTTCATTCGTTTTTTTACGTTTTCGTTCATTTTTCACATTTTGTCCATTTTTTACGTTTTCATTTGTTTTTATATGTTTTTGTCCATTTTTACATTTTCATCCGTTTAAAAATGGACGAAAACGGACCAAAACATAAAAAAAGGGACCAAAACGTAAAAAAACAAACGAAAACGGATAAAACGGACGAAATGTAAAAAACGGATGAAACGTTTAAAAACGGACGAAAACGTAAAAGATGACTAAAACGGACAAAAACGTTAAAAAAATGGACCAAAACGAAAAACGGCCTAAAACGGATAAAAATGGATGAAAACGTAAAAAAAACATACTAAAACGTATAAAAACAAACGAAAACGAAAAAAAAAATGAAAATGTTTAAAAACGGATGAAAACATATAAAACGAACAAAAACGTAAAAAAATGGACGAACACGTAAAAAAACTAACGAAAACGTAAAAAATGACGAAAACATAAAAAAACAGATGAAAATGGTTAAAAATGGAAGAAAACGTTAAAAAACGTAAAAAACTAACGAAAACGTGAAAAAACGGACGAAAACGTATAAAAATGACAAAAAGTAAAAAAGCAGACGAAAACATGAAAATGGACGAAAACGTAAAAAAAACGTAAAAAAGAGATGAAAACGTTTAAAAACGGACGAAAACGTATAAAAATGGACAAAAACGTATAAAAAGAAACAAAAACGTAAGAAGACGGATGAAAACGTAATAAACGGACGAAAACGTAAAAAAACAGACATAAACATAAAAAAAAACATTTGAAAACGTTTAAAAACGGACAAAAATGTAAAAAAAATGACAAAAAGTAAAAAAATGACGAAAACGTAAAGAAACGGACGAACACGTAAAAAACGGACGAAAACGTAATAAAAAACGGACGAAAACTTAAAAAAGATGGCCGGAAACGAATAAAAACGAGTTTTTAATTCATTTTAAAAAATAGGACTAACGGTGCAAAAAAATCTTAATGAAGGGACTAACGGACACATATTATTTTAACACTTAACGAAAAAACTAACGGGTCATCCAAAATAAGGACTAAATGAGCGCAAGATTTCAAAAATAGGTATCTTTAGTATAATTAAAATGACTTAGAGACTAAACATGAAATCTGGGCAAACCACATGGACTAAACGTGTAATTTTTTCTAGTATAAATAGACCACGAATGTTATGAAATAAACATATCAAAGATCATTTTCCTTATTAATCTTTACTTCTTTCTCTATAATGGTTTCCTGATTCTTGAAACTTCTCTAATTATATTATCATAGGCCTCGTTAAGTTATAACACTTCCTTAAAAACTACAAACAGATAAGCACCACACATGAGGAGGTCATTCGGACCAATGGGCAGTGGTGGTGGTGGAGGAGCGATGATGAGGACGGTTCAAAGAGCTGTGAGGACTATCTCTGGTGGCCGTGGTGGTTCATCTCACGATCCTAACTATAATAACAATAATAATAATAATAATAATAATAATAATAATAATTCCGACATCATATCTTTGTCATCTAGTCATCATCCTGTCAACTACCTTAACAATGAATATGATGATCATGTTTTTGCTATTGTTCCATCCATGAATGAAGTTCATCATGCACTCTCTTTCCTCCAACGGTAAGTTTTTTCATTTATGTATTCCAGGTTTTGATCAATTAACACACATGTGTGACTGATTTGTTGGATCACGTCTCGTTAAAGTAAAAAACAAGTGTGTTCGGATATTTGTAGTTTGAAATTTAGTTTAGTTTGTGTCTGTGAAATATAGGGTTGCTGATCCATCAACAAGTATGTTGCAGCGTCGTGATTCTGTTAGGCTTCAGGTACTTAAAAAAAACTTTTTTAACATTTATAAATTCCAAAATAAGTGGAGATGATGTAAGTAAAGGTTTTACTGTCCAGAGATTGGTGTTCTCGGTAACATCTGATACATCATTCTGGGAGGCTTTTATGAACAGGAAGGCAGTTCGTGAGCTTAGAGATTCGGTTAACGAAGGTACTTATGAAATAAATAATGAAATCGGAAGTTTAGAATGTCGTAATGATTTATTTTGTTGGGGTTTATTTGCAGCCAACTACATCACTTCAGGGAGGGATGCCGAACCTTCTGATAGCTCAATTCTACTTTCGGACATTTTGGATTGGATCTATGTCAACACGAAGGCACACATGATGGAAGTACTTGAGAAAACTATAGCGATGGTGAGCAATTTGTTTCGGTCTCCAAGAAACGAGAACAACGCTACAGGAGTAGGAGATGAAGGTGCAGCCAATGAACCAAGAAACGAGAACAACGCTACAGGAGGAGATAAATATGCAGCCAATGAACCCTTTGAGAACGACCTAAGAAGTGCTTTCTGTTTGTCCGTTATGGTCATGATAATCGTAGTTTTAATCCGGGCTTCTGGGTTTAGAATCTAATCTTCAGACATTACAAAGGTCAAATCCCATTACAGGGTTCTTTTTGTTATATGTTTTCTCGTTATAGCAAGTTACGAATGATGTGTTCTTGCTACAAATATTACTGGAAAAAATAAAATCTTTTGAACTCTACTGGATAATTGTGCATGAAGCATGAGTTTCCCAAGTTGCATACAGTTTCTAGTTATTAACGATATAGATATACGTACCCAAAAAATCTACCAAAACACTCATCGTCATCTGGCTGTACTCTTAATGTTAGCAAATATACTATTTCCATAGGATATTTTTCTATAATTATGGCTTAACCTTACGGGTGTTCATGGTGCGGTTCGGTTCGGTTAGTTGGGATATTTTAACTATCCATCACGGGGCGGGTAATTCATTTTACTATCCGAACCCGAACCATGTTAGGCGGGTAACCAAACATGCGGTTATCCGAAATGAGCGGTTATCCGCGATTCGGTTCACGGTTAACCATTTTAGATGTTTAAACAAGTTTAATCGTATGAACAATAACATAATCTAAAAGGTAAAACGCAATTTTAGTGTATTAAATAATATTGAATAGACTAAATTCATTTTAAAATTATTTCGTCACAATATTACGTTCAAATAAGCATACATGACACATTAACAAAAAATATTTGTTTGATGTTTATATATTACAAGCATATTAATCTACTTTCACACCTAGATGTTTAGTAAACGTGTACATTAGAAGTAAAAAATTCGTTATACAATAAGAGTAGTGTAATTATATAATCGATAATTGTACTATTATTAAATATTTAGTTAAAAACATTCATGTATATTATATACGGTTCGGTTCGGTTAACCATGGATATCTAAATATAAAAACCGAAACCGATTCGTAATAAACGGGTTTTTTCGGTTTCGGATTGAGCGGTTCGGCTCGGTTTGTCGGTTTTACGGTTTTTTTGAACACCCCTACTTAACTTACATTAGCGTATTTGTACATTATATATTGTTGATTTATATCGGTAATATTAAGAATAATTTAATAATATTTAGTTAACATAATGAAACTCCGTAAGATATTGTATCTTGATGGGAGATCCAATTTTCTTAAGAGCTAATGTCGATAATGTATCTTAATGATAGATCCAATTTCCTTAAGAGCTAATGTTTAAGTAATGAATTATGGTAATGATTACATAATCATAACTTAATTAGGAGTTGATCCTAATTATTCACTTCTTATAAATAGAGGATTATTCATCTCATAATAATACAAACAAACATTATGATCCATCACTAAGAAAAGAGGATTAAGTAGAAGATGTTCATCTCTATCAGTGTTTTTCATTCATGGTGATTTCGTTCCTCGACATCAAGTAAGTTTTAATGTTATGCTTTATGTTATTGATCGTTCATATTATGATTACATGATATTATGATAACATGTTTAATTTCTAAAGATAAATTAATCTAACATGTGACATCAGCGCATGGTTTCCATATTGTAATCATTATATTTTAACAATTTCTCGTTTACCAAAATCCATGAATTTATGATCATTACTTTTAGTTGTTCGATCTGTTGTTCTTCTAAATTTTAATTCATACAAGAATCCTAAAATCTATTAGAGTGGAGAATAAAAACTTTTAGAATAAATTAAGATGGAGTTGTTCGTTTATGATTAAACTTTTTATAGTGGAGAATAAAAACTTTTAGAATAAAGTAAGATGGAGTTGTTCGTTCGATCTGTTTAAGTTGTTCCGTCGTCAAAACGTTTGTTTTCTAAAGATTTAATTGGTTTTTCGTTTATGATTAAACTTTTTAAGTAAGGATCAAATAAGAAATTAAAGTAATATGAGAAGAATGAGAAATAATCACAGCCGCACATTTTAGATGCACGCATAAAAGAATGCATTTCTCATGAAATTCTCCTTTTTCATTTGAAATGTGTGGCTGAAAACATTCACTACAACACAAATTGGTTTTTCTCACAAAATTTTTCCACGGAAACAAAACTATGTGAAATTTCCCACAAAATACCGACAAATTACACACTAAATTGTTGACTAAATTCTCCTTGGGAAATATGTCGAAATTTCCCACGAATTTCTCACAATATACACACCAATTTTGTTGACCCAATTTTTGTGGGAATTTCGTCGTAGATTTCCCGCAGATTTGCGACAACATTCTTGCTATTTGTGTTGTTTAGATTTCCGTGGGAATTGTTGCAAATTTCACACATATTAGCCATGGTCAAAGAACGCGGCAAATCATAGCTATATTTACGCATAGATTTCTCACAAATTACCCACATATTTGATAAATTCGTGAAAATTTTGTGCGTAAGTACTCACGGATTTCCCACAACATATATTGTTTTTATGTTTTGATACACATTCTCATATCACTAAGTATGTCTCGATACGAGTTTTTAGTTTCATATTATAATGTGTTTGTTTAATAATGTAACTATTTGTGTATGTATTACAAGTGTAAGTGTAGCTTTAGGTTTAACTTATTCCTTTAATAAACCAATGTACACGTATGAATATCTTCTCGAATATGTTCCATATGTCCGATATGACTTTTATGTTATCTTTAAATGTTTTGGTATGTAGTTATACACGGACTTGTATATGCGTGAACGTATAACTATATCAAAGAGTAAAAAAAAAGATTATGTCTGTGGGAGATCCGTCGGTAATTTCCCACAGATTACCCACCAATTTGATAATCCGTGAGAAATATGTGGGTAGTACTTACGGATTTCACACAAAAAGTATCGTTTTTATGTTTCTATATACTTATGCATTTATGTATTACTAAATATGTGTTTGTAAATATTGCATATTATATATGTTTGCCTATTAACGTAACTATTAAGTGCATGTGTAGATACATGTATAACTTTTTTGTGTAACAAACCATTGTATATGTACAAATATCTACAAGTATATGTTTTGTGTGTATGCTATGACCTTAATTGTATATTTGGATGTTTTATATCTAGATATACAAAGATGTATATGTGCATGAACGTGAGACTATATCAAAAAGGTAAAAAGGCGACCATGTGTGTGGGAAATTCATCGCTAATTTGTGGCATATTACCTACCAGGTGTGTGGGAAATTCATCGCTATTAACGTAAGTATTAGGAGCGTTAGCTTTTAGGAGTTGTTTCACACATTATAATTACAACTATAACAACGTTACCAAACATTTTCATAGGAAAAAACAACCACTGCTCACAACTACTACTTACATCTACTGCTCACTGTTACAACTTACTGTTACTTCACTGCTACTACTATTTTTACCAAACACACACTATGTCATGTGTCATGAAGGATGAGCCAATGGTGCATAGTCATTTCAAATGTACTGACCGCCTTCACGTTATGTCGATATGGGTCCTCAAAGATTAGCTTCTTATGTCTTCCCTAATGTATAAATATCCATTAGAGACACATTATGATTTATGTGATCGTTTGACATCAATCTAGGATATGGCTCTCAAATGCTTTTTTGTTGGAAATGTATATTTTTATAAAACCGTGAATGTCCGGATTCGAACTCGTGACAACGGGATTGCACACATTAGCGAATGAGAATTAAAGTTAATAATTAATGTTAATGATTACGATTAATTATTACACAAAAGTCCGTCTAACGATCGTTAAGGATTTAACGGAAATGATTAACGACCGTTAAATGTAAAAAAGAGAGAATATATGATGAATAACTTAAAAATGGAAAAGATTCGGGTTCCCCTTTTCTCCTCTATAGTGGCTGCCCAAGGGGGCAATTCCAAGCCCAAAACCCTAACTTTTCCTACAAGATATTATATCACTATATATACAGGTCAAGGGTTAAGGTTTATGGTTAACTTTTGTGCATTGAATTAACCCTAGATCTCTCTCTCCTCTCTCTTGCATAATCGGCTGAACCCCTCCCATAGGGTGTTTTGGTTTTGTTTTTTCATAAAACAAAGGCTTGTGTTAGATCTAGCAATCACTTTGATTCGTGGTTAATTCGTGTGTACAAAACTGTGGTAGTAAGACATTATTCTTACACCAATTGGTTTGAGTTGTAAAACGATAAGGGACAACTCTTTAAACCACTTCATCTTCTTTGTTCAAGAGATCTAACCAAATTGCAAGAGGTACGTTACCCATTTATTTCAGTTAATTAATTACTATTATGTTCTAAGTCTTCCGTTGTGTACTCTGTGATGTCTATATGTTATTATTTGTATATCATATTGATCCGCTCCAAACCGTCAAGTTTTATCACTCAAGCCGGCCACTTGTGAATGGCCGACCGTAACAAACTTAAAACAGTCCGGAAACGAATGCAATGAAGATCTGGGGAGTATAGTGTTTCCCCGGGTCGTTATGTCCCAGCGAGCTATGCAATGGATCACCAAACGTATAGTGATCGAGGAATTTGAACAGAAAAAAGGGATTTGATATGATTATAACTACAGAAAAAGCCAATCAAATTACAACGGCTTAAATGCAAATTAAAGAAAGTTTAAAAAGATAAAAAAATATTAAATAAACGCTATCACTATTTGCAAAATGATGTTTTTGTTTTTATGTTTTTATAAAACTGAATTAAAAACTACGCGACGTACAAATAAAAATGTGAACCTAAAGCAATATTAATCCTAAAAATATGAAAATGACATTTTTACAAACCTAATGATAAAATAAAATTTTTAGAAAAAGAAAATTATTTTTATAACTAATTATCTAATTATTATTAATTAAAAACTATTTTTAACTATTAAATAATTACCTAAAATACAAGAAAATAGGAAATAAAGCTAGAAAAATAAAATTAAGACTTGGAAAAATCTAAAATAACAAAAGAGAATTTTCAAAACTATTTTTGTATTTTTCTGATTATTTTTCTATTTTCTAGGAATTAAAAACTATTTAAAACTAATTAAATTATTTAAAAATACAAATTTAACTAAGAAAAATCTAGAAAAATATTTTTTTGTCTTTTTATATTTATCTTAACTTAAGAAAAATGAAAAATTATTTTTTTGAAACTTTTCTGAATTATTTGTATTTAAAGCTAATTAAAAAGGCCTAAAAACTGAATTAAATGCAGAAAAATAGCAAACAGGCTAGGAAAAATCTGAAAAATTCAAGATAACTCTAAAATAATATTATGAAACTAGGAAAAATAGAAAAACAGGTGCTTGTGTGTAGGATTATGCAACTGCTATGCCAAGGGCTTATAAATAAGCACTTAAAACAAGCCAACAACCACAAATAAGCACTAATACTGAAACAGAAGCTTTAAAATGCTAAAAATACTAACATGCAACAAGTTTCAACTAGCTTGGACCTCTAAACAACAAGCTCAACAGATTTGAGATTTTGGCTAATAAGCTAAAACAGTGGTGAGGCCACTAAGTTTGGAATTAAGCATAAGCTTCAAAATAAGCTGAAAATCAAAATGAAAAGTTGGAACTCAATCTAGACCTGGCCAAGAACCTGTGAACCAAAGCTGAGGCCAAGAGAAGCTCTCATCGAGCTTGATACAAACTTTGCAAACTACCTTGCACACTCATTATACACCGAGTGTGTACAGGGCATTTGGTGTCATATTGATAAGCAGTTTTGAGCTGATAGAAAAAATTACAAAAATCTACTAAAATGGTAATAACAAAATAGACCAACGAAGTTTTAAATCCACAAGTTTCACATAATTTGTCCAAAAAATGAGTAAATGAAAAATCAATTCAGATGGATTCAAAACCACTTTTCGCTTTTGACTTTTTGAGCAGTTGAGATTATTTGACTTTGGTGAGATTTGAATCCAATTTGAGGATTGATTATGAAGTATTATGATGAAATGGAACTACTAAGAGCTATGTCTATGAATTCTTAACACAAAACAAGGTTCCACTTTTGCAAAATCTTAACAGTGAACTAATTAAGACAGTTGATGTGAGATGTTGACTTTGTGTGTATGCAGGCACAATTTAAGGACTGCAAATGGTCAAATAAAGCTAGACAAGCATGAAGCAACAGATTTCCACTCTTGAACAAACATTAAACACAGCTATATCAACTGATCCAAACACACCTTTATAAACTGCTTTTGCAAATAAAACCGACCTAACTACTAAACTAGCTCATGTAATTGATTAAACTAAGTTCAATTAACTTAAATACAACTTAACAAACAGGTTAAAACCAGTTTGGACCACAAGAACAGGTTATGCAATAAAACTTGGAAAATCACTTACAAAGGGTCCCAGCCACAATGGCTTGAAAACAGTGATCCAATGAACCTCTATCCTAAATAAATCAACCCAAATCCTTCTTAATCAACCCATATCCAGCCTGCATCAATCCCATTCCATTTCTAACCTGTTTGAACCAGATTTGCTTGCACAGTTGACTTTCTTTGACCAGATTTCTAAACTGCTTGAAACTTAAAAGTAAGCTCACAAAAAGCTATGATAAGCTAGTTTGAGCTTGTTTGAGCTAAGAAATAAGTTACTAAAAGCTTGTTCACAAGAGTTTGAAACTGAGAATTTCAACAGTGGCCAAAAAACATGAAATATGAACTAAAACTTGAATTGATGATTGAAATAAGTTGCAATACACGTAAATACCTTTGTTTGATACAAATAAACTGGAAAATACAATTAAGAACTATTTAAGACATTATAAGCTTAAAAACGACATACACTTTTTAAAAATAAACTAACTACTCCTTCAATTGCCTTCCTCTTCCTTCTTTTTATACCCAAGCTGTCTTATCTCTCTCCTCTGAGTGGATCCCAGCAAAAATATTGACCATTGGATGCCTTAGGCTGATTTTGGCCATTGGATGGCTTTTGGCGCCAAAAGCTGTTTTTAACAGCTGGGTTGAGTGTTAGGTTTAAAGGTGCATTAAATGCACCTTGGCTTTGAGTGTGAGGTGGAGGGTAGGATTAGGGGTATGATGATGGAGGAGGGGGAAGGTTGCAGGCAGGCGTGTTCAGGGGTGATGATGGAAGTGGTATCTCGTGAGTTTGGAGGGAAGGGAGAGTCAAAGGGAGGTTTGACTGGTAATAAAAAAAAAAGGGAGGGTCCAAAGGTGTTAATGACAGGGTCCAATTTGGCTTATGGCAGGGGGGTCAAATGGAATTTTGACAAGGGACAAATGGTATTAAAGGTTTATAAGGACCTTGTTTGTAATTTCTGAAATTGTAAGGACCAAAACTGCCAATATCTCAAAGTTGATCCAAGGGCTGAAATTGACAAGTGTCAATAGTACAAGGACCAAAGCTGACATTTTCCAATTTCCAGGGACCAATTTTGCCAATTTTTAAACTTGGAGGACCAAACTTGTAATTTCTCAAAACTTTTGATATTTTTCACCAAAGGACTAATTTTGACAAGTTATGATTTAAAAAGGACCTTTGGTGATTTTTCTTTTGAAATTAGGACTCAGGGACTATTTCTGACAATTTTGAAACTTGGGGACTAAACCGCCAATTATGCAAACTTTGCTCATTTTTCATCTGATTTTAAACATTTTGCATCTGAAACATATAAAATGCAATTTTGGAATATTTTCAGTATTTTGATGCATTTCTGAGCATTTTTAAACGTTTTGCAGTTCAGATTTAACCAAAAATGATGAGTATTTATACACTCATCACATATATCTTAAACTTAACAGTGGCATCATGAGCCTTGTATAATAAGTAATTAATTACTGGAACACATAAAACAAATAAATATATCGTGTTCTTAATTGTATGTGTAGATCTAGGGTTTGCAAAACCTAAACCCTATTTTTTTGGGGGGGCGTTTTTGTGTGCCCTAATTAGGGTTTTGTAAACTTTTGTTTTTAATTGGATTAGAAAACCCTAGGTTGCATGCAATTTTATGTGTATTAAATTGCGTAACTCTTGTTTAATTGCATTAATTGTTAAGTGTGATTTATATCCATGATAAATACATGCATGTTTTGTCATGGATATGCTTTTATTGTATGATTTACTTGGTTAAGTGATATACACTAAATTTTTGATAGATCTAAAATTGGGGAAGACCTCAATCATTATTATTAAATCAACTATGTGCTATGTGGTATATGTTTTAATTTTGACTTACGCAATCGATGAATCGATGCATGTGGCTCACCTTGTACATTGCTGAAAACGGGTGAAAGTCTTAATTAGACATATACATATTGACAGATCTAGAATTGATTATTAATAGGATTTAACAAAAGGTTTGCATGTGGCTATTTGATATGCATGACTAATTGTTAAGTTATGTATTCATTGTTTATATGTTTATTTTTTAAATACTTGCTTGCACTACAAAAAAATGGTCTTTTTAGGACCAATTTTTTTGGGACGGATGAAAAAGAGTATCAAATACGTGTATTTGGCACTGTTTGGATAACCGCGCCAATAAATTATGTATTTGGAACCACTTTTGAAAAGTCATTCCAAATACATGTTTATTTGGAATGGTGTCTAGAAATTATGCCAAAAACCCAGGTATTTGGCACGATGTCTAGAAATCTTGCCAAATACATATGTATTTGTAACGTCTTTTAACTAAATGTGCCAAATACTTGTCTATTTGAAATAGTTTTTTGAAAAAAAAAGCATGAAGTACATAAATAATTAGAATATATTTGGATGAATATTCATCTTATTTTTCCTTGGATATGTTGGCTCTTTATGTGTCTTCTATCTACGATACTAAATGATATAGGTATTATTGGGACATAAGCTCTTTGGTAATCGAATTTGAACATTTTTAAGTGTATTGTCATCTGTCAATGAGTTAGTTGTTACTAGGGATGACAATTCATGACACGACACGAAACACGACCGGGACCAACCCAAAAATAAACAGGTTAGGTTTGAGGCTAAACAAGTTCGGGTTAAAAATAAATCGACACGAATGACATGTTTAATAAATAAGTTAGGTTTGAGTTGAGATTATCAACCCGATTTCAACCCGTTAACCTGTTTAGAAATATGATTATAAATATTAAATGTTATAAGTTATATGTTAAATCTCATTATAATAAAACCAAACTATTTTGTGTCTCCATCATATGATATTTATTGATTTTTTTGAAATATTTTATAATGATAAATACTTATGTCATAATATTTATCATGTTGCTTAAACTGTTTTTAACATATACGTTAGTATATTTAATATGTCCTATTATATTTTTACTTAAGTTAACTATATAGCTTTAATATTACTTGATTGACATAATGTATTTCTAGCTTATGTTTCATATATATGTAATGTAGAAGGATATTAGACGTAGGGGTGAAAACGACCCGAGTCGAGCCTGAGTCTGTCAGAGCTTGAGCTCGGGCTCAAGCTCGTTTCGAGCCTCATATATTGGGCTCGAGCTCGGCTTGTGAAAATTTTCACAAGCTTGAGCTCGGATCGGTTCAGGCTCGACTAATTTATATGATGTTTTAAAGAAAACAAAGTTCAAATGGAGCTCAGCTCGTTAATAACATATAAGGATAGAGCTCGTTTACCACTTTTAAGCTCGTTTATACGTATAGACAATATATATACGTATATATTTATGAGGCTCGTTTAGGCTCGCGAGCTTAATCGAGCTTTTTGTATGGAGCTCGGGTTCAAGCTCGATTATTAATTGAGCCCAAACTTAGACTCGAGCTCGTTCAAGCTTTTTACCGATCCGATGCCGAGCTTTTCACAAACGGCTCGTCACATTTCCACCCCTAATATTAATCATATTTACATCCTCCAATTCAGATTCCCGCCTCCACCACTTAAATGAATTTCACATTCCCTCTTAATTAAGTTTTCATCTCAAAAATTTTAAAATCATCTATAACTGATTCCTATATTTTTGTTCCACTTAATTATCTCATTCACCAATTCCCCCATTCTATGTTACACACTACACCCTAAACCAAGGTTGTCAGGATCGAGATCCTACCTAGGATCGTTTTTGGCTTTGCAAGATCGTAATCGTAAGATCGGATCGGGATCGCAAGATCCTATGAAAATGTATATATTTTTGTATAGGGGTTGTAGTTTTATATTTCTATATAATATTCATATGATAAACGAATCTAAATGGATGATAAAAGAAAAAGTTATGTGTTCAAGTACTGTTGTGGTAGAATATTAGAGATATTGCAATGCATACTTGCACAAAGTTACTACATACGTGCATTGTGCACCTACTTCTTGTTTTAATGTTTTTTTATTATAAGTTTTTCGCGATAACATTTACGTAAAAAGATAATGTTAATTTATTAGCACGTGATTCTATAACTTTTTTGTTACATTATATAGATTAATGCAAAAAAATAAAATGATTGTATCTGAATATAAAACGACATAATTTATAATAGAGGGCAACACATTTTTTTTATGACCAAATAAATTAAATTAGAATATTCTGATAATATTACTGAATTTTTTTTCTTGATGACCAAATAAATCAAATTAGAATATTCATGCTTTTATATGTAACATAAAATAAAATATGAATAAAATTGGGTCAAGTATGTAGATAGTTTACTTCAAAAACAAGTCTCTAACATTTTACAAAGCACGAAATCGTTTTTCATAATAAACCCAAAAAGACACATCTAAACTATTTCTAAATAGTCTATAAAAACATAATGATTTTACACTTATTAATCTTGCAAGAGACAATTAATTAACTGCACCAAAATAATAAATTTTTTGAAAAATTCGTAGTCATTGGGCTTTATGACATGAGCTTATACTTAATAAGTTAATATACCAAAAGAAAAAAAATAAAAAAATAAATAAAATAAAATAGGCGATCCTATACGATTCGATCCGATCGTACGCGCGATCCTACCTGGATTACGATCTTGTTAAGATCCTGATCGTTTTTTGTGCGTAGGATCGTAAGATCATACGATCCTACGAGCAGGATCGCGATTTTGACAACCTTGCCCTAAACCATTACATCCTCTTCTGTGGCCCGCATCTAGATCGTTATGACTTATGAGCAATAATTTATTAAAAGATTGGTATGAAAGATATCTATCTTTTGTTTTTAATTGTGTTGTGCTAGCCATTCGTTGATTTAAATGGTTTTTTTTATTTTTTTTAGAACCGCAGAATGTATAGTGCTTTATTTTTCTTTAAGTTTTTGGTATGTAAATATAGATTTGTACATTTGCTAAGAATAAAATAGACTTGTTAATTCATTAACAATTCATGTTTCTTTTCCTTTGATTTTGCAGATTTATATTGTTTGTATAGGTCTTGAATTGTAGAGTGCACTAACTAATAGTTAGATCTTTTGACAAGCTCACAGGTATTAGTTCTTGTTAATTTTTGGAACTATAGAATTGTATATTCTTTCAATTTCAGCGGAATCAAATAACTATAGGCACCAAAATACTTTTCTTTGCAAATCAACGGTATGTAACATTTTTCTATGTAGTTAAAACCATCGGTTTAACCTTTGTACTTATTAAACCTCTTTAGCCATACATATATTCATTGTAAGTCTGTAACCACACATATTTTTGTCACTTCATTAAATTTTATAAGACTTGGGTTTTATTTCTAAGGCTCAATCATTGAATGATATGCTTATTAGCGGAAACAACAAGAGTTCGAAGGGAGGCATCACTTTCTAATGTCATAGTGGAGGTATGTGTTAAACACATAGATCAGTTATATGTGCTTTTTAATTGAGCTAATACAACTTATGTATCATCAACCTTAATGACAACAAGGTTAGCTATGAATTAATACGGAGGATTCCCCATTTCTACAATGCAAGTTATTTTGCATAATTTCTTTGTTATCGATCATTTATTAAATAAGAAAATCTTTTCTTCTTCTACTTTGCTCTCATTGATTTTTCTATTGAATTTTGATTGTGTTCATGCAGTTCAATGATGCTTAAATTGTGAATTATAAAGGACAATCGAAGATCCGGAATTTGTCTTCTTTGAGTATGAACAATAGTGGTGCGGCTCAACCTACTATTTTATCTTTAAATCAATATGTAATTTGTATTTACTAGTTTACGAACAATGATGCACATACATTTATATACTTAGTATAGGTCTATTGGATATGACATACTGTAATGATTCTTGTATTATTGATCAATGAAAGTTGAATTACATGAATGTTTGCTTTATGGAGAGTGGAGACTATAGTTTATGTATGGTTATTGAAGAAAACAAGATATGGCAACGATTATTTATTGTAACATCCTGAACGTATTTGCGAAGAGAGATAGTGCCAAAACATATTTCGAAGACATTTTGCACGACAGACATATTGTGCCAAATACGTATTTGTCATGAAATATGTGAGCGTATCAAATGCTTATTTAGCACGGGAGATGAAAGTGTGCCAAATTTGCATTTGGAAAACTAGTTACCAACTGTGCCAAATACTTGACACATGGCACCCAAAATCAAAACCGTCCCAAACCCGAGACAAATACTATTTGGCACTGTTTCGAACCGACCCAAATGTATTTGGCACCCTCATATTTAGGACGGAGCCAAAACTGTGCCAAAGCCGTGCCAAATAGCATTTGGCACGGTTTTTCGAGTATTTGGCACTATTTTCCCCTTCCCAAATACCCGTTTTTCTTGTAGTGTTGTTTGTTATGTGTAACAAAGGTATTTTTTATAAGAAAAATAAACTGACCTAAACAATGGTGAAACATGTGTTTTTTTTAAGCATAGTAATCGTAATCATTTAATTGATTGGTTTTTATGCACAAAATAGTTAGAACGGCTCACCCATTAATGACAAACTGTGTGATGGGTACAAGGTTGGTACGCATTAAATTGTGACCTTAAAGATGATGGTATGTAATATGCTTCGCGCTGACCTAATTCTCCCCTCGTTTGTACGTCTTAATGGAGATACCAAGTATTCCTATGAATGTGTATAAAATCTTAAGGGTGAATTGACCTCAAATTCTAAGCGCCACTTTTCTGGTAATTATCCGAATAACTTGGGTCTTATGACTCATGCAGCAGTAAGATATAGTGGTAATTAAAAGCAATTCTTTAATTGGTTTACCAATACCTCGATTAAAGTTTGATGATGAAAAGCTTAAACATTAAAACAAGGATATAAATGTTTTAATAAAAAATTATGCTACGAAGATGAATGCATGACATCTTTGTACATATTTGATTTGACATCAAAATTATTACCCTTAATTTAAGTTGTATGCCATCCAACGAAACGGAAACACATGATATTACCTTTTATTTACGTGAGAATGTGACTTATATTGTAATCAAAGGGTAAAATATCCACGTGACGTGAGAACGGGCATGGATGATTTTGCAGTTTCTTAAGTTGGACAACTTAATTGAGTTAGGCAGTGAGAACTGGCAACTCAAGGCATAAGATGGGGATAAAACATGTTTACATGGCAATTGAAATTGGCTAAATGTAAATCCCATAAATCTAGGAATTGCAATTGAAATTGGCAATTGAGCAAGGGCTCTACCATTTTGTATAAATTCATCACTGGCAGATCAACTGACGTGATGAGATTATGACAATTTGGATCCTAGTTTTCAATAATAATTAATTGGTTATATGAATATGAACCTTGGGTATTTAATTTTATTGAAAAGGAAAATTATCAAAATACTAATTAATTATGGTTTTTTGAACTTTTTCTGTAGATGGCTCATTAACCTGATAACACTATGAGCTTAATGAGTGCTGCTTTCAAAGATATGATTGGAAGAGACAAGCTGACTGGCCTAAATTTCAATGATTGGCATCGTACACTTAGGATCATCCTTCGTGTTGCCAAAAGACTTGAGATTTTGACTACACCTCTGCCTGATGCTCCTATTGATACAGCTACTGCTTTTGAAAAAGAGGAGTATCGTGTTGAATATGAGAAGTACAATGATGTGGCGTGTCTTATGCTTTCGGGGATGTCTGCTCAATTGCAAAAACAATTTGAGCACTATCCGCCTATGAGCATGCTAGATGAACTCAAACGTATGTTTGAGAAGCCACCAGCAACTGAATTGTATGAATGATAACGCTACACGCGTCGTTCGGGGTCAAAGGAACTTCCTTTTCTTCGAACAAGTTTTATAACACCCTAGGCAGTGAACCTAATCGTTGTAGTGTAGTATTAGGGTAAGCCACGGGTATTGATATCATTCTCTAGGGGAATAGGAATGCTAGTAAGAAGTTACTACGCTAAGGTTGAGGTTGAGGAAGATTATTTTTTTTATCTCTTTTATGTTTTTTTTAGAAAATGGAAAGGTACGAATCTCGGGGTTTGGATTTGGGGGTTGGTATTTCTACCGATTACTCTACTTATCTAATTATCTAATCTAAGGTGTATGTAGTCTATGTCTAATTATTGTGTGCTCGTATGATAGTTTAAAGATGTGTTTACTTAGGTTTTATTACTCCTTAATTATCTCCTATTGATGGTTGAATTGTCACGTCCTTATTCTTAACGCGTTGTGTGTCTAAAGTCGTAGGGTATGCGTTTGTACCTAACTCTTTGAAACTACCAAAGGGTCTCGTCTACAAAATCTTTAGGAATTATAAACTCTAATTCTAAGGTACTATTTGGATGGTTTAGCCTAAAACTACTCTAGGTGTTATAGTCTAAGGTTCACAAAGATTAATCAAGCATTAACTACACAACGAATGACTTATCACATTACTAGATCATTAACAATTAAGATAAGAGACAACTAATCAATATTCAATAATCAAGTTTCATATTCCCTAAGCAAACACACAAATAAATTAGCCGGACATGGAAAACATGCAAGCATACACACAAATAATTGAAGACATAATTGAATTAATGAAGTAAAACACTTATCTTGATGTAAGATAGGGTTTAGAACCCTAAAATACTGTACAAGACAGCCTTGGTTCGGTTTAGGTTTTTACTCCAAAAGACTACACACTAAAACTGAAAAATTCGGATTCTATATACAAGATTACAATCGCGACGGCGTCACCTTATGATTTGTGACACTGTCGGGTCGCCGTCATTAGGGTTTCGTCTTGGCCACGTTAGTCTTGCGACGGCGTCACCTTGTGCTTGTGACGCCCTTCAGATCTCGACGCCGTCTGGATCAAATCTAGGCCGTCCTGAGTTGCGACGCCTACTCTTTTAAAGCCTGACACCGCTACTTGAAAATAAGCAATTTGGTTACTGAGCCGTCACAGAAGTGCTCCGACGGCGTCGCAGTTAAGCATTGACGCCGTCCCCTTGTATTTCAGCAGCTTGAGTGTCTCGATTCTTGACTTTGGCCATTTTCTTCGTATATCCGCGCCTTTTCGTCCAAATAAGTGTCATTACAGCAATTTGCCTTCAAGAGACCTAAAAAGTAAAAAGGAACGATATTAAGTAATAACGGATACAAAAGCGATCAAATAAGGGCTTAAACGACCCCTCCAAAAGGTACATTTTAAAACCTTATCAATGAACTAATTGAAAAGGTTCATAGCTGCAAGCACGAGGTTGGTAAGTCTGTCTCCGACACTATGAGCTTAATGAGTGCTGCTTTCAAAGATTTGACTTGAGTTTAAATTGTGTTTAGAAGTAGTAATTCAGTCATTAAAGTTCATTTTTAGTGTAATTCATCATTGTTTATGCAAAAGTTCTTTCAAAAAAATCAATTTTAGAATTTCAAAGGAGTGTTTGGTTTAGTACCATTTTTAGGATTCAAGTTAATTTGGTAAGATAATTTTGAGTCAATTAGTTTTTGTACTAGTTTTTAACACTTTCTCAATCAAGTTTTCAAGTTGTTTTAGTTTATTATGCATTTTCAAGTCAAATCTTCAAAGCCGTCATTATATTGATTTTAGTCCAAAAGTAGTTTTCCCCAACTTTTACTAGTCATCTAATTCAGTTTTTCTTTGTCACAAAAATTATTAAAAATAAAAAAATGCATGTTCATTAAGTGGTTTAATTATTCCCAAAAGAGAAAAAAATAAAAAAAAATTTGAGTAGTCTGCTAGTACTCATAAGTTGGTAGTTTAGTGCTTATGTCTGCCCTGCATCAGGTACTCATTTCTGCCCTCATTAGCTTATTCCAAGATGCTTTGCAGCTTATTTTGATGATTTGAGTGATTAATTCTTGTTCCCTTAGATAGCCCCTAGTACTAGGATTATTTTTTTCCCCTTAGTAGACCTTAATTGCTTATTAGAATAGCTTATTTTTGGCCTGCAAATTCACTTTTCTGCCCATTATGTATGTTGCATTAGTCCACTATTTCTCCTAAGTAGCTTTACTTTTTGATTTTTAATTTCTTCATCATTAGTCCATTTAAGATGAAACTTAGGATTTAAGCACTTTTGTTGGTTGTTTTTAGTTAGATGATTTTAGTTACTTTTTAGGATTTTTGCTTAATTAGTTTATTTGTGCTCAAAGTAGGCACTTGAGGGCCGTTTGGCATTAGGTAGTTTGAAACTAAACTTTTGCTTATTTACCATTTACTTGAGCTTTTTGGATTCAAATCAGTTGCAGTAGCTTATTCTCAAATAATTTAAGTTAGTTTTAGGCTTAGGTAGCTTATGGTAGCTTTTAGATAGCTTATAGCTTGTTTCACTTAGCTTATTACATCAGTTGTGTGCCCATTTAATATCTCCTGTGATCATTAGTAGTTTTTGTTATTTTTCCTTGCTTCCCAGTATTATTTTAGAATTTTCTGTAATTTTTCATATTTTTTCATACTCTTTTGCTATTTTTCTGCATTTAAAATCATTTTTAATGCTTTTTAATTAGCTTTTAATGCAAATAATTTTGAAACAGGTCAGAAAAATACAATTTCAATTTTATTAGTTTTAGAAAAATAAAAATGTCATAAAAAGTATTTTTCAAGAATTTTCATAGCTTAAATAGTATATTCTATTAATTTAATTAGTTTAAATAGTTTTAAATTCATAATAAATAGAGAAAAAGTCAGAAAAATGTAATTTCAGTTTTAAAAATTCTTTTTAGTTAATTAAGATTTTTGAAAATGAACATAGTACTGCACATGTTTTCATAATTTTTAGCATTTTAAGTCTATTTTAAAAGTTCTAAATTGATTTTTAATTCAAATAAAATCAAGAAAAACCAAAAAAATTAGTTTTAAATTTCAAATAATTTTTAAATCACTTTCTTAGCTGTAGAAAAATAGTAGTTCATTTTTATGGGTTAAAAATAGTGTAGTTTGCATTTTAATTTGGTGTTTTTAATTACGTTTTTCACGTTTTTAGTTATCGTTTGCATGTTTAGTTGTAATAGTTTGTTTTCATCATAGATTCAGTATTTTTATTTGCTTTCCTTTATTATTGCTTGCCTTGTAGTTTAGAAATCATCAAATTCCCTTTTTACCCATTCAAATCCGAATCGCGGCGTAGTTGTTAAACTCCATTCATCCCTCGTTGGGAGAACGACCCGGGAAATACATTCCTTTGTATTTCTTCAGAAAATATCTATGTACTGAAACGATCAAATCAAGATTCAATATGCAAAATTCCAAGAAGGGATTTTTGCCGATGCAAGTAAACCATGGTTTGAGTAGCGAATGTTGTGCTTCACACACTGCGGTGTAGCGCATGAAGGAAGTTCCTTATGCTTCGCACATAGGATCTATCATGTATGCGGTCGCGATGCACAAGGCATTATGGCGTTTGCTCAAACGACGGTCGATATCAACGAATCCGGGTGAAATTCAGCTTTGATCGCTTTGTTAAACATATTCTCGAAGTACCTTGGGGCTACGAGAGATATGTTCATAGTGTATGGGAAATCGAGGAAAGCTGCCATATTACGAATTCTTGCGGTGCATCTTGGAAGTGTGACAAAGATGATCTGAAAGTCTCCGGAGCGGGTTACATATTTGTCATCAATGGAAGGTCATGGATTGGAAGAGCAAGAAACGACCACTCTGCGATGCCGCTTTCTGAAAGTGAGTACATACGGCGTCACGAGGCGCCATGGAAATTTGTTTGGATAAGGAAATTTGTTTGGGCTTGGTGTTATCGTGCCGATTGAAAATCCTATTAAAGTATATTGTGACAACTCTGCGCAATACTTTTGCCCATGAACACAAGTCATGAAGGGCGCACGTTACACTATCCTAGACAATATCACTATGTTCGAGAGCAAGTTGAGATAGGTGAAATTGAGTTGCTCAAAGTTCAACTGAGATGATAACCTAGCGGATCCTTTGTGAAGGCCTTACGGTGAAAAACTTAATCATTTGTCTGACAAGTTTGGACTTCGCTTAGCTAGTAGTTTCATGCCCATCTGTGACTAAGTATTTTGGATAAAAGGATATTGTAAACATTATTATTAAAATGAAATAAAGTATTTTTGTTATGTTTATTATTCATTTATTATGATGTTATCCTATATTTACATGTTTAAATCCTTGAATAACTTGAGTTATTCTAAATAGTCCGTTGTCAATCAATAACATGAGAATTATATTGAATTAAGACAAATCTGAGTATTAGTTAGAATATACTTGAAAGTATATTGATCGTTAGCATGACAAATTCGAGATGATATTCAGGAATTGAGTATAGGACTTATCCCACCTACATGATGATACTTTATGGATCTTAGTCATTAAGTACATCATGAATATTTATCCTTGACTTGAGATACGAGATATGTCATGGATGTAGTGCACGTGTGAAGCAATCTAACGCTATCGTGCTGGTAGTAGTTATAAGGGTTGTTTTCAGAAGTGTTGTGAAATTTATGAATTCTGCTAGTAGTCAAAACAAGATTTGTTTCCTTCAAATTTATTTTGAAGTATAATACTTTTGGGCTTCGTAGGGTTGTCAAGATGTTTGCATGACCATGCCCAGGTATTACGGAATATGTTCGGAAGAATTGTAATCTTGATCAATCACATAAAGCGAGAAACAGAATGGTTAATTAAGAAATGAGTGAGATCCATATTCTTATTAACATGGTATTAGAAACAAAAGGATGAATATGATGATGAATCATCAAATTGGTTTTTCTCGAAAACCATACGCGAGTTTCA
Organism: Chrysanthemum makinoi; assembly: GCA_910596185.1. Classification (NCBI taxonomy): domain Eukaryota; kingdom Viridiplantae; phylum Streptophyta; class Magnoliopsida; order Asterales; family Asteraceae; genus Chrysanthemum; species Chrysanthemum makinoi. The sequence continues at coordinate 129,679,221 of OU343224.1, read as the reverse complement.
AGGGGCATTGGCGTGTTGCTAGGCGGCTAACCAATGTCATTACCGTTTGTAAACATATCAAGTGAAATTTGTTGGAAATGTATATATTTATAAAACCGTGAATGTTGGATTCGAACCCGTACGGAATTGCACACATTAGCGAATGAGAATTAAAGTTAATAACTAATGTTAATGATTACGATTAATTATTACACAAAAGTAGTCTAACGATCGTTAAGTATTTAACGGAAATGACTAACGACCATTAAATGTAAAAAGGAGAGAATATATGGTGAATAACTTAAAATGGAAAAGATCGGGTTCCCACTTCTCCTCATAGTGGCCGGCCAAGGGGCAATTCCAAGCCCAAAACCCAACTTTCCTACAGATATTATGTCACTATATATGCAGTCTAGGGTTATGGTTTATGGTTAACTTTTGTGAATTAACCCTAGATCTCTCTCCTCCTCTCTTGTATAATCGGGCGAACCCCTCCCATAGGGTGTTTTGGTTTGTTTTTTTCATAAAACAAAGGCTTGTGTTAGATCTAGCAATCATTTTGATTCGTGGTTAATTCGTGTGTACAAAGCGTGGTAGTAAGACATTATTCTTACACCAATTGGTTTTGGGTTGTAAAAGCGGTAAGGACACAACTATTTAAACCACTTCATCTTCTTTGTTCAAGAGATCTAACCAAATTGCAAGAGGTACGTTACACATTTATTTCAGTTAGTTAATTACTATTATGTTCTAAGTCTTCCGCTGTGTACTCTGTGATGTCTATATGTTATTATTTGTATATCATATATCTTAAACTCAACATCTTTAAGGTTCAAGAACCTAACCAGGCTCAAGGCTCAATGTTAGAAACTCGCGTTGAGCTCGTTTATTAAAGGTTCTTCAGGTTAAGCTTCTTTTTGGTTTGGTCTTGTTTGAACCGAGTTTGTGTCGCGTTTTTAACGTGGAATCTCGAGTAACTCACGAGCAACTCAACCTTGTAGATGAATTAGATTTTTATACTCTAACCCTTTGTAATTAGATAATTATTCTACCTAATTTTTTTTGATAATATAAGGTTTACCATATTTTTTGTGATGTATGTAGTTAGCTTCTTTTTTTTCTCATAATTAAATTTCTTAAACACTAAAAAGTACTCGTATAATGAAATTTTAGTCTCCCCCCTAACTAATTCAAGTATCCCGCCCTTCGTTTCCCCAAAATCAAAACCCTAACCCTATATACCTCTAATTCCGCCTCCCTTCTTATGATGTCCTAAAGTCTGATTTGATTCCATAGCCAATGGAAACTGAAAAGCAAAAAAATGAGGTAACAAAAATCATTATTTTTATTTTAACACATGTAGCCTATCTTGTTATTGAGTTTTTTAGATTGCTTGCAAAAACTGTACACTCATACAACAGAGATCTCGCTTTATGGTCATTTGGGATTGTTTACTGTTGGAAAATTTAGTGCACTTGTGGGAATAGTTCACACCTTGTAATGCGTTAGGAGGTACGGAGTGTACACCCATAAGGTCCATGAACACCCTGACTCTTGTAGTGGTTTGTATTGGTAGTGCTTGGTGAAAATCTTTGTTGATTTACCATTGATTATCGGTGTTTCCACTAGCGGTACTTCCACTGGATCGGTGTTTCCAAGTGGTGTTTTCTTGAAGTAGTGTTTACGAGCGGTGGTGTTTCCGCTGGCGGTGTAACCACGTGATAACATATGAAATCTTGATAAAGTAATCTTGCCAGCGCAGTTTTGACCTATTCAAGTGGCGGTTTCAGCGCTTAATGACCCGTTGTGGTCATGTAAACCACTAAGCTTTATAATGGGGATAATTATGAGGCTATTAATGGGGCCGATTAATACTCATAATTCCATTGAATTAGCCAAGAGTATTATCCTATAAATAGGATATCGATTATGCATGAAATATACACGAGAAAACAAACAACATAAGCATAGAGGGTTATTGAATTGTGTCTAATTCCATAACTGCATTTGGTCTTATCCCAAGTAGATATTCGTGATACCTGGGCATTAGGGTCGAATAGTTTACTTTGGAAAGTGATCACACGATTCCAAGTGATATCCGGTAACCACCTAGTGGTATCTTCTTGCTGCTGACCTTTGTTTTGTTTTACCGAGCTTGAGCATTTCTGCCAAAGATTGATTATCTTACCCTGCTGCTGGGACATAACCGCCAACAATCAAAGTAAACTATTTTATGATAAATCATGCTAACTGCAATGAAACAGTGTAAGCTGTTTTAACACGTTGTACTCACGGACAACTGAAAGATCTAGCACTCGCGGATCGTTAGTGTTGCCTATGTAATCATAAGCAAACTAATAGAAAATTTCTACAACTTCGTGTTCTAAGCGGAATGTAAACACAAGTTGTTATTACTAAAACACTTAGATCCTCTAGGATCTTTTTACATTGAAACTTCTATGTTTTAGATACTACGTATTACAAACTATATGGTTCCTTTTATAAACAAGGAACCTAATCTCTTACTACCCAATCGACTAAACATGCAAGCATGCATTTAATGACTAATACACTAAACTATATTGAGCAATACAATAAAACCCATGCTAACCTCGGGCGTTAAAGATAATAATGAGTTAGCATTTAATACAGATAGCGCATCGCGATCCTAGTCGACTTTTACCCTTGCAGTGATAACCGCGGCAATGCGTACTCTTTAGTAGAATCACTTCTTGGCCGGTGCTTCTGCCCAGCGAAAACCGGCGTGTAATGGCAGAAATCCACTTCACATAATTCCCAACAATCCTCCCAAACCGGAATTTGACTTGGTTAAGTTCCGGTTTCCTCCTGAAAGATCTTTGAGACTTCATTACTAGAGGATTGTTTTCACACATCGGTAGCAAAGAACCAATAACAAACTCATCTCTATGATGATCAACCTTTGAGACTCAGTCTTTGCAAGACAACACATGACATAATGTACATCAATACTTTATCAGCTTGCATACTATTCTCATCACATCCAGGTGTGTTAACATCTGAGAGAGGTAAATCATTGAAAAATAATGGATTTGATGTCTCTTTACCAATAGCCATTACTACTGGAGTAGCCAAATGTTTAAGTTCGTAAACTATGGTACATTGATAACCAACTGATTTATGAGCAAATCAACAACTATATTAACGGATTTGAGGTGTCTTTACCTGTAGCCGTTTGCTCAGGACTAGTCAATTCTTAGAATTGGTGAATTGATAACCATGGTGAATTGAGAACCATACAACTCTCAGCAATTGAGCATGGGTGGTTGCAGACCCTATGATTTTGAGCAAACCATTTCAGCTATAAACAGATTTGACATGTCTTTACCAAAGCTGTACCCTTTGGACTAGCCAACTCTTTGATACACATAAGGCATATCTGGTGAGTTAATAACCCTCAACGAAATACAATAAATCTGCAAAAGAAAGTTTTTTTTTTTTTTTTATAAAGAAATTAACAATACACGGAATAGAAACATTATAAAGTAAAATAAAACAAAACCAAATATAACTCTCTCTTGAGGCATATGCCTCCCCTGAGGCCTATGCCTCCCCTTAAACTAGGCAGTTAAGGGTTAAGCATCCCAATATTGACCACTAGGTGTTGAAACCTTGGTCCATCAAAAGCTTTAGTTAACAGATCTGCCACATTATCATCTGTATGAATTTTAGCCACATTTATCAAATGTTTTTCATAGGCATCTCTTATAAAGTGGTGTCTGATTTCAATATGTTTGGTTCTACTGTGAAAAACTGGATTCTTGACAATGCATATGGTACTCTGATTATCAATAAAAAGAGTTGTGTTCATGAAGTTATACCCATAGTCCAAGCAACGGTTTTGGATCCATAGTACTTGCCCACGCAGTTTGCGCAACAACATACTCGCTTCAGTAGTTGAGGTAGCCACAACGGTTTGTTTCTTGCACCTTTGCCACACGACGATCAATCTCTTCCAAGGAATTGACAGCCTCCAGTTGTGGATTTCCTATCCAGATTTGCACCAGCATAATCACTGTCACTATATGCTTCCAACTTAAAGGAGACTCTTTGGGTACCAAAGGCCTGAAAGAGGTTGGCCTTTGAGGTACTTAAAGATCTTCTTGACAGCATTGAGATGGGAAGTAAGTGGAGTGACTTGATGTCGAGAGCACACACTTACAGCGAAGGTAATATCGAGCCTTGAAGTTTATTAGATACATTAAGAACCAATCATAGATCCGTATAAATGAACATTCACAGGTAGATCTGGATCATTGTTGGATTTTGTTTTTGGAGCTTCATAAGGTGTTGTGGCAATCCTGATACCTTCCATGCCGAATTTCTTCAACATGTCCCTCACATATTTATCCTGACTGATAAATATCCCTTCTTGTTTCTGCTAAACTTGGAGACCCAAAAAGAAATTGAGCTCCCCCATGGCACTCATCTGAAATTCTCCCTTCATTAGATCCTCGAATTCCCTACACCAAGCTTCTTTAGTGGATCCGAAAATAATGTCATCCACATACACTTGCACAAGTATGATATCTATCGAGCTCTTCTTCAGAAAAAGAGTTTTATCTATGGCACCTCTTCTGTAGCCATGCTTCAGTAGAAATGATGAAAGCCTAGCATACCAGGCCCTTGGTGCCTGATGAAGTCCATAGAGAGCTTTAACGACTTTGTAAACATGATTAGGATGATCTGGGTCTTCAAATCCTTTGGGTTGTGTGACATAAACTTCCTCTTCAATCTCCATACGAAAGGCTCCTTTAACATCCATCTGATATAACAGGAAGCCCATGTAAGAGGCATATGCCAAGAAAATTCGAATGGCCTCTACTCTTGCAACAGGTGCAAACACTTCATCATAGTCAATCCCTTCCTCTTGCCTGTAACCTTGAGCTACTAATCTTGCTTTGTTCTTAATTACCACACCGTGCATCTCTTTGATTTTCGAATCCATTTAGTTCCAATGGCATATTTCCCATCTGGTAAAGGTACCAAGATCCAAACTTGTTGGTTATGAAACTGTTGCATTTCGTCTTGCATTGCCTCAATCCAGCTTGAGTCTTCAAGAGCTTGAGAACACCTGGCGTGGTTCTACTTGGGAAAGAAAACATACAAAACAGACAATGCTTGTAGTCTGTGTGATTGTCTCTTTGCTGATTTGAGACATAGGAAAGAAAAGCAACTTGTCCAAATTTAGGGCTAGAGATAGCCTTTCGAGTTCTAACAGGAGCTAGAATGTCTCCAATGATATTGGATTGAGGGTGAGAAAGGTTGATTCTTTTAGAAGCAGTGGGGTTGACTTCAATGGTAGGTTCAAGATTTGACACAGTTGGTACAAAAGTTGTGTCATAGGAAGGCGAGGAGAAAATGCCAGATTTGGGTTGATGATTTCCAAGATCTGAAGGACTTGGAAAGCGAGTATACGGATTCCCCAAGTCTGTCGACACTCTAGCGAGTAGGAGTAGTAATGCAGCGAGCTTTCAGCAGATTTGATGACGATGGGAGAGACTGCATCGTGTCGTGAGAAAGATGGTTTCCACCGACGAGCCTCATTTGCAAGCTCTCGGTCGCCTTTTCAGCTTCAAGCTTAGCTGCAAATTCTTGAGTCTGAAGCCTAGCAAGGTCCTCAGCATAGTGTGATTCATCTTCACGCTGCAGAAAGTATCTCTTGAAGAGGTACCTGCAACATTGTTAGGGGAGAAAGAAGGCACAAGTATGGGATGTTCATCATCTTCAAATTCACTTCCAGAGTCGCATCCAAAGGTACCGCATTGTTAGTGGGATAATCTTGAGAGCCTGCACTTTGGTTAGCCATATGTCTAGTATACCCCGATAATCGTTAGGTAGTCGAGGTCAAAAGACCACACATGACCGTCCTTGAATTGGGCCTTGATCCTCCAGGTATCTCAGTTCAACGCCTCCTCGATCTTCTTGGCAGATAAGTTGTACACTCTATAAGCCTTGCTATTAGCTGAATAACCCACAATATAGCCATCATCAGCCTTTCATCAACTTCCCCAACGGATCACTGGTGTTTAGAATGGTCACTTGACAACCAAAAGGTTTGAGGTAGTGAATGACTGGAACCTTCCCAAAGAGAAGTTCATATGGTGTCTTGAGGTGAGGTCTAGTAATGGAGACCCTGCAGCACATAGCAAGTGTGCCAACAGCTCAGTCCAAAACATAGGTGCAGTTGGAGTCTGCAAGCATGGATCTTGCAGCCTCAATCAAGGTCCTATTCTTTCTTTCAGCCACCCCATTTTGTTGCGGGGTTCTTGGATTGCTATAGTCCCTCTTTATCCTTTTAGACCTACAGAGTTCTATAATAATGGCATTCTTGAACTCTGTCCCATTATCACAATCAATTTTAACCTTCTTATTCAACTAATTTTCAACGAGAGTGATGAAGTCTTTCAGCACTGGAGTTGTTTCATCTTTAGTTCTTAGAAAGAACACCCAAAGAAAATCTGCTATAACCGTCCGTGATGACCAAACAATAGAACTTGTGATCAATGCTTCTGACTTGAGTTGGACCAAATAGATCCATATGTAATGTGAAGAGGTTCAGAGATGATGCTCATTGTAAAGGAGCTTTGTAGAATGCTCTGTGTTGCTTCCCTTTGTTGCATGCAACACAATTATGATCATTGGAGAACACTTTGGTTGGAAGACCTTCGACAAGACCCCTTTTGGAGAGAGTGTTTATAGTTTTGAAATTCACATGAGCCATTCTCCTATGCCATTTATTGGACTCATCCAATGATGCTTTAGCCAAAGAAAGGTGAGGTTACCATCGTGGTGAACTTCATTGAGGTTGAATGTGTATAGATTGTGAGTTCGAGGACTCTGCAATTGAGGTATGCTCTAAAGCACAACTCTTTGAAAGCTACATGTTCTTTGAGCCTTTGTGTTCAGAGAAGAGTACCTTGTCTCCGGTGTACACATTTCAAAGTTGGAGGAATGTCTTGAAGTTTCTAAAGCTCCTCAACATTCCCATAAAATTCACCTTTTCCTCACATCACTTCACCAAAAGGCATATATCTCTATCATCATCATCTCCCCAGAGCCACCTACATGCAATACCAATATCACTTTTTAAGGGGATGATCCTATAAAAACAAACATATTTACAAATGAATGTTAGTATACCGAGGAGGCTCAAGTCATTGTTGACTTGAACCTGCCTTGTGGATCATTAGATTTAGGTTTAGCAAAAGAGTAAGATCCACCATTGTTCTTGGGTTTCCATTGATAGTTAGGTCTTTTATTATTCCAAGAACAACTTGCTGAGGACTTGACAGCAGTGCCCCAACATCCTTTCCCATTTTTCATAGAGTCAACATATGCAGGCCAATAACCATGTTTAAAGTATGGGCTAGTGGGTCGCACATAAAGTCTATTAGGAGATTTCCTCCAAGAAGGGTCTTCTTAGTGGGAGACATGTGGTGGAATAATTTTAACATTGGTCCACACTGGTCTTGGTTCTCAAGAGCACATGCACCTAATCTTTGCTCATGAAAATCACAATCCTTAATTAAATGAAATTTACTTCCGCAAAACAAAACAAGTCTTCTTTTTGGAAGATAGATTCAACAAAGAAGATGTTCGATTACATGTAGAAGTATTTAAACCATAAACATTAAAGGAATTGTTTTTAATGCAAAATTATGCAAAGATGTAAAAGACAAGTCTTCGGAAACAGGGTTGGAAGTTGATTCTCCAGTTATCATAGAGGGCTTGTAGATAGTCTTGGGTGCGTGTTGGGTGTAGGCTCAGTGAGGGCTTGGGAAGGTCTGACTTATCACTTGATCACACTGTAAGTAGATCCTTGATCGATGAATTGTCACTGTCCGAGAAAGAGACAAAATCATAAGATGAAGCATCGTTGTCCGCAAGTCTTTTGACTTTTTGCCATACAGATGGTGTGATCCATCAAAGTCAACAGTAATAGAGTGTGTGGGCATGAATTCACCTATAATAGGTCCAGGGACAGCATGCAAATCACCTTCCTTTCTAAAATGTTCTAAGCCTGCAGTGTAGATTTACCATCATTCCTAGCTTCCAAGCCTACATACTTTTGAAAACCTAAACCTATTCCGAGTTCACTGACCGACTACTATAGATTTCTTTAGCTAGATTGTCACCGTATATCAACCATTGTTTATGTCTAGCTATTTCCTCAGCAAGTTTCTCTTTAAGCTCTAGATTCTCAGTAATAGTATCGCTTTTTCATTTTCAGTGCGTTTCAAGTTAATGTTTGCAATATCTAGGTCAAATTGAAGCACCTTAATCTTTTCTTCATAAGCAACTTGATTCTTTTGAAACCAAACCTTTTGTCTTTCTAATGTTTTTAACGAAAGTTTATAGGCTTCATTATCAACATAGCATGGATTGTATCTAGGTTTCATAGTATCATAAGCTTTTTTCGGTTCAAGATATCTTTCACTACAACTAAATATACAGTTGTGTACCTGAGAAAGACCCATGAAGGCAAACTGATCATGCCTATTCGAAGTGCACCTTGCCGCCAGTCAAGCTTCTTCTCAGACAACAGCTTCCACATTCACAGGTTCATGAGCAACCCAGTTGACCTATTCATCCAAGGTGACTAGAGCTGCTGAAGTGCTAGCTCCTTTCTCGATTCTCATGAAAGGTATTGTAGCTGGAACTCTCTCCATTCTTCCTGTCTTTGCATTCCCTCGAGAAATGACCCATTCGGTGGCAAGAGAAACACTTAACCTTTCTCCTGTCAAATCGAGCTGGATCCTTTCCCTTGAATCCAAACTTCCTTCCTGCCTTCTCTTCAAACCTCTTGATATCCATTGAAAGCATGGCCACTTGCCATTTCAGCTTCATCTCCTCCATCTCAAGTGGGTCCACTTGATCAAATTCTTCATATACCAGATGCTGCTGAGTGTCATAATCAGCAACAAAGGAGTGAAGGACATCCTCCAATATACTTCCAGTCTTAGCTTGAGGATGTGAAGGAGAGGGATGATAGGATGATGATGGTAAATAAGATGGACTAGAAGCATGCATCATCATATTCGAGTGGGATGTCCCAACAAAGGCTGAATGACCAGAGGAGGTTGCACAGGGAGATCCGACATCGTGTTCAAGAGATCTGAGTTTGTTGTAAAGCTCGTCAAAAGTGAGCATGTCCAGTCCACCTTTAGCTTTCAGGGCTATACTCACATGCAACCAAGATGGAGGCAAAGATCGAAGGAACTTAGAGTTGCTATCATCATTGTCGCTTTGCATTCACTGGTTTAGCTGACTCAAAATCTTGTGAAACCTGTCGTATCCCTTGTGGATACCCTCTTCTTCAGAAATATTGAACTCTTGGAAGTGTTGTCTAAGCATGGACTTCCTCATTCTTCTGGACTCTTCATTACCACCAAACCTAGCTTTAAGAGCCATCCAGATGTCCTTTGCATCAACCATGTGGTGAAAATCACCTAAGTGATCTTCGGAATTGATTGAAGGAGGATGGTTCTTACCTTGTGCTCTCTTTGCACGCCAAAACCTCTTCGCCAGTTTTGGGAGGAGTAATGGTGAACTTACCATCAAGATCTGGGATGGTCTTCTTTAGGCTGTTGCCATTTTTTACTATCTCCCATAGATTCCAATCAATATTGGAGATCCATTTCTGCATCTTCATTGTCCACAGATCATATTCTTCCTTCTTCAGATAAGGAAACTTGCCATTCTGTTGGAGAGACTAAGTTTATGCATAGAGGTGGTGTTTTTGATGATGTTGTTGTTGTTGGTGTTTGTGACATCTGATTAGCATTGTAAATAAGTTTTTGATTGTATTTGGGTGAGGAAAATAAGGTTCTCAATATCGTAGAGACTCTCCCAGGCTCATACCACTTGTAGAACTGATTTAACACGTTGCACACTCTCAGACCTTGAAAGATCTAGCACTCGTGGATCGTTAGTGTTGCCTATGTAATCATAAGCAAACTAATAGAAAATCTCTACAACTTCGTGTTCTAAAGTGGAATGTAAACACAAGTTGTTATTACTAAGAACACTTAGATCCTCTATGGATCTTTTTATTCACTGAAACTCTATGTTTTAGATACTCTGTATTACAAACTATATGGTTCCTTTTTATAAACAAGGAACCTAATCTCTACTACCCAATCGACTAAACATGCAAGCATGCATTTAATGACTAATACACTAAACTATATTGAGTAGTACAATAAAACCCATGCTAACCTCGGGCCGTTCAAAGATAATAATGAGTTAGCATTTAATACGATAGCGCATGTCTTGATCCTAGTCAGCTTTTACCCTTCGCAGTAACACGGCAATGCTTGTACTCTTCAGTAGAATCACTTCTTCAACAGATTCTGCTTCTACTTCAGCAGAAACCTTCGGCAGTAATGACAGCAGAAATCCTACTTCACATAATTCCCAACAACATGGCTTCAAACTTTGCTAAGCTGGACAAGTTTGAAGGGGTAGACTTTAGGAGGTGGCAGAAGAAGATGCATTTCTTGCTGTCAAGTATGAGTGTGGTTTATGTGCTGACTACACCAATTCCTGATGATGGTGATGATGCCACTGTGGAGCAGATCAGGAGGAAGAGCAAATGGGAGAATGGTGACTACATATGCAGAGGTCTTATTCTCAATGGTATGTCTGATTCTCTGTTTGATATTTATCAGAACTTTGAATCTTCCAAAGAACTGTGGGACTCCTTGGATGCCAAATATATGGCTGAGGATGCATCAAGTAAGAAGTTTCTTGTTAGTAATTTCACAAATTACAAAATGACTGATTCAAGACCAGTCATGGAACAATACAATGAACTTCTTGGAATACTTGGAAGGTTTACACAACACAATATGAACATGGATGAGGCCATTAAAGTCTCATGTGTCATTGACAAACTCCCTCATTCTTGGAAAGATTTCAAGCATACCTTGAAACATAAGAAAGAGGAGTTAACTCTGGTTGAGTTGGGCAGTCATCTGCGCATTGAGGAATCTCTCAAGATGCAGGATAATGACAAGCCAAAGAGTAGCAATGCTACTGGACCATCTGTTATCAATATGGTGGAGCATAACAACTCCACCAGGTACAATGACAACAAAGGCAAACGCAAATATCATGATAACACAAGGGCATATCCTAACAAGAAGGCAACACCTACTTGTTGGAAATGTGGCAAGACTGGTCACATTAAAAGGGACTGCAAGGGTGTTAAAGTTGGTGGTAAAGCCAATGGATCAGGCACTAATGGTTCAGGGAGTGGTGGATCAACCAACTCACTGAAAGGTCAGAATATGTTTAATAAGTCTTTTCTGATTTATTATGTTACATATGTATCTGAATCTTTTTATGTGCAGGATGATGATGTTGCGTGGTGGGTTGACTCGGGTGCAACAGTTCATGTGTGTAAAGATATAAGTTGGTTCAAGACTTATGAGTCACTGAATGATGGTTCTATTCTTCACATGGGAAATGAGTCAACACCCTTGGTGCATGGTCGTGGTTGTGTAGATCTTAAGTTTAGTCCTGGAAAGATTGTAACTTTGTTTAATGTTATTCATGTTCCTGATATAAGGAAGAACTTGGTTTCAAGTAGTGTTTTGAATAATCATGTATATAAACAAGTTATTGAATCTGATAAATTTGTTCTTTCTAAGCATGGTGTTTTTATTGGTTTTGGTTATTTATGTAATCAAATGTTCAAGCTTAATATTACCACTGACAGTGTTATTTCAGCTTTTGTGACCACATATAACCAGACTGACTCTATCTTATGGCATGCAAGACTTGGCCATGTACACTATAAAAGAATGCAAGATATGTCTAAGGATGGGTTGATCCAAGCTTTTGACATGGACACTGAAAAGTGTAAAACTTGCATGTTGACCAAGATAACCAAGAAACCCTTTCGGGGTGTTAGTCGTGAGACTAAGGTCTTGGAGCTTATTCACAGTGACCTGTGTGATTTGCATGCCACTCCTTCTTTAGGAAATAAGAAGTACTTTGTGACGTTTATTGATGATGCTTCTAGGTTTTGTTATGTTTATTTGTTACATACAAAGGATGAAGCATTAGATAAATTCAAAGTGTTTAAAACTGAAGTTGAACTACAACTTGGGTCTTTGATCAAAAGATTACGGATGATAGGTGAGTACATGGATACTTATATCTGATTTTCATCTGTTGGTATTATCCATAAAACGACTGCCCCTTATACTCCTCAGCAAAATGGTATTTCTGAAAGGAAAACAGGGTGCTGAAGGAGATGGTTAATTCCATGTTGTCCTATTCAGGACTGAGTCAAGGGTTCGGGGGTGAAGCTATGTTAACAGCTTTTATTTAAATAGAGTTCCCAACAAAAGGAACAAGGTTACCCCTTATGAACTCTGGACTAAAGGAAACCCAACCTGAACTTATCTCAAGGTTTGGGGTTGTAGGGTCGTTGTAAGACTCCCGATCCAAAGTTGAAAACTTTGGGTGAAAGAGGCATTGATTGCATCTTTGTTGGATATGCTGAGCATTCCAAGGCTTTTAGGTTCTATGTTATTGAACCTAATGAACATGTTTCATTTAACTCAATAATTGAATCAAGGGATGCAGATTTTGATGAGAATAGATTCTCATCAGTCCCTAGACCAAGTCAGAGGATTCCTAATGGAACTCATGACATGATGTATCGAGAGGTCCCCGATGGTGAACCATCAGTGGTCCCTGATGAGGTTGTGGTTCAACAACCTGTGCTTAGAAAAAGCAAAAGGGTCAGGACTCCAAAGTCATTTGGACCTGAGTTTCAACTATACTTGGTTGAAGGAACAAGGGATGAGGTCTCAGACCAATACTCCTATTGCTTCATTGTTGAGGATGATCCCAAGACATTTGAAGAAGCAATGAAGTCCCAGGATATTGCTTTCTGGAAAGAAGCAATCAATGATGAGATGGATTCCATCATGAGGAACAACACTTGGGTGTTGGTTGATCTACCTCCTGGTTGCAAACCTCTAGGTTGCAAATGGATTTTCAAAAGGAAAATGAAGGTAGATGGAACTATTGAAAAGTTCAAGGCTAGACTAGTTATTCTGGGCTTTAAACAAAAGTCAGGGATAGACTATTTTGATACTTATGCCCCTGTGGCTCGTATCAGTACCATAAGATTGCTGATTGCTTTAGCATCTATTCACAATCTGGTTATTCATTAGATGGATGTGAAGACAGCTTTCTTGAATGGTGAATTGGATGAGGAGGTTTATATGAACCAACCTCAGGGCTTCATCATGCCTGGCAATGAAAACAAGGTGTGTAAACCGATTAAGTCTCTTTATGGACTTAAGCAGGCACCTAAGCAATGGCATCAAAAATTTGATGAAGTGGTTTTGTCTAGTGGTTATGTTCTTAACCAAGCTGACAAATGTGTGTATAGCAAATTTGATGAATCTGGTAAATGAGTCATCATTTGTCTATATGTTGATGACATGTTAATCTTTGGCACTGACCAAAATCAGGTTGACCTGACAAAGGAATTTTGTCATCAAGGTTCTCCATGAAGGACATGGGGAGGCTGATGTTATCCTTGGTATAAGGATTAAACATGAAAGTAAAAGAATTTCTATCTCTCGGTCTCATTATATTGAGAAGGTGCTGAGGAAATTTAATTACTTTGATTGTACTCCAGTAAGTACACCTATGGATACTTGTGAGAGTGATGCCTAACCATGGCAAAGCTGTATCTCAACTTGAGTATTCTAGGGTAATTGGCTGTCTGATGTATGCCATGACTTGTACAAGACCTGATATTGGTTTTGCAGTGGGAAAATTGAGCGGGTATACTAGTAATCCTAGTGCTCATCACTGGCAAGCCTTCAAAGGGTACTTGAAGTATTTGAAGAGAACTATGGATTATAGTCTCTCATACTGGTTACCCATCAGTGTTGGAAGGATACACTGATGTAAGTTGGATCAGTAACACTGAAGACAATTCGTCTACCAGTGGTCGGGTATTCCTACTTGGTGGAGGTGCAATTTCTTGGGCATCCAAGAAGCAAACTTGCATCACCGGTTCAACAATGGAATCTGAATTTGTGGCTTTAGCAGCTGCCGGTAAAGAAGCTGAATGGTTGAAAAACTTGCTTCTTGAGATTCCATTGTGGCCTAAACCTATAGCACCTATTTCTATCGATGTGATAGTGCAGCTACATTGGCTAAGGCTTATAGGCAGATGTACAATGGTAAGTCTAGACACTTAGGTGTCAGGCATAGCATGATTCGTGAGCTTATCATGAATGTGGTGGTATCTATAGAGTTTGTGAGATCTCAACAGAACTTAGCTGATCACTTGACGAAGTGGTCGGCTAGAGACTTGGTATAAAGTCTGCTAAAGGGATGGGTTTAAGTCCAACTTAGTCACTGAATGCTAGGACACCCAACTCCTCCCGAGGAAATTTAGGAGCTGAGTTCAATGTGGAAAGCTGAACATTCAGTGGACTGGAGCACATGTCTTATTTACATCCCAAGGTTGTGCTCAGAACCTGCTGAAAGGAGGATGAAGTCTTTACTTCTTAATGGTTATTTTTCTTTGAAAAGTGCTTGGCAGGAGCATGAATAAAGAGGAACCACCTATGTAAATGTTGAAGTTTTGCCGCTTCAGGGAACTTTGGACTTTTGGCTCTTACAACATTTATGAATTTGGATATGGACACATGGCTTGTATAGTGTCAGGAGCTTTTAAGTGTTTGAAAACTTGTGTGTATTTTATCTTCAGGTATTCAAATGGGTTGAAGGGTTCAATTCTTAGAACACCCCGATTCTCGAATATTTGAAACGTGTAATTTACTAAGATGGAAATTCAATCCTCAGGACATTTTCATTTATGCACATGTTTTGCTTGATGTTTAATTTTCATGCAAAGGAAGTGAACTAAATTTGGGGAGGATTGTTGAAAAATTTAGTGCACTTGTGGGAATAGTTCACACCTTGTAATGGGTTAGGAGGTACGGAGTGTACACCCATAAGGTCCATGAACACCCTGACTCTTGTAGTGGTTTGTATTGGTAGTGCTTGGTGAAAGTACTGTTGTGGTTACCATCGATTATCGTGTTTCCACTGAGCGATTACTTCCACTGGATCGTGTTTCCACGGAAGTGGTGTTTCTGAAGTAGTGTTTACACCTGAAGCAGTGGTGTTTCCATCGAAGCGTGTAACCACTGATATCACTATGAAAGTACTGATGAAAGTACTGCTTGTAACGGTTTTGACCTATTCAAGTGGCGTTTCAAGCCTTAATGACCACGTTTAATTGGTCATGTAACCACTAACGGATATAATGGGGATAATTATGAGGCTATTAATGGGCCGATTAATACTCATAATTCCATTGAATTAGCCAAGAGTATTATCCTATAAATAGGATATCTGATTATGCATGAAATATACACAGAAAACACTAAACACTTATAAGCGCAAGGGTTATTGAATTGTGCCTAATTCTATAACTACATTTGGTCTTATCCCAAGTAGATATTCGTGATACCCAGGCATTAGGGTCGAATAGTTTACTTTGGAAAGTGATCACACGATTCCAAGTGATATCCGGTAACCACCTATTGGTATCTGTTACTGCTGACCTTTGTTTTGTTTCTGCTGAACAGTTGAGCATTTCTGCCAAAAATTGATTATCTTACCCTGCTGCTGGGACATAACCGCCAACATTTACTAAAGCATTTGTTTATCTGATTAGTTAAAAGTCACATAAAGTGTTGCAATCATTTTGTTTATGGTATTTTAAAAGTCATAATCCTACAAACAAAATGCATGTTTCAAGCAAATACTGATATGTGGCGATGAACTTCACGCATATTTCCCACGAAAAAGTTCAATCGGGTATTTGTGGGAAGAGGTCTGTAGGTAAGTTGTGGGAAAATGTTTGTCATAAATCTGTGGGAAAATGGCTTTAGGAAAACTTCATAAAAGATTTGTGGCAACTTATGTTGTAGAAATTCAGTGGGAATTATCATCTACTGATTTCCCACGGCAATATCCATGGAAAACTAGTCAACGAACAGTGGGAGAATTGGTGTGAAAGTATTTAGCTACAAGGTTTTTACAAACAGAATTTATCCGTGTGAAATCCGCGGATAAAAGCCCTTACAAACGGATTTTCCTATGGATTCGACTTTGAGAAATCCATGATATGATTTTGTAGCAGTGATTTGTCATTCTTCTTATTTTTATTTTTTTCTTAATAGATCCATTCCCTAAACTTTTTGACATATAATAGATATCAACGTGAATGATTATAATATGTGATTATGTTAAAGCATCCACTATGGTGTTTCAAGAATAGGTCTAAAATATTTTAAAGAGGTCCAAAAATTTGTATACAATAGTGAGAAACCATTTAATGTCTATGTGGCATGAATATGTCTAGGATTTTGAAGAGGTCTAAAATTTATGTATTTTGAGAGTGTTTTATAATATGAAAAGGTCTATGAATAGATTTATTTATAGTGGAAATAAGTTTATAATTTGAAAAAATTTATAAATTAATAGGGTTTTAAATGTATAAACCTTTTTATAGGTTAATCATAGTAGATGCCCTCAATATTGGTTTAGTATCCGATTCATCACATTTAATATTCCTTATTGTTATTATCGTAATTGCTAATGTGCTGGTATTTTAATTAAGCTTTTGCCGACCAATAACTTATGTTTTTAAACTTAATGAATTATGGTGGCCCTAATTTAAAGGGAAGTTATACTCATACCACATATTTTGATACATGCATCACAATTTGTGTATTACAATATTGTACGGTACAAACTGTAATGCACAAATTGTGGTGCATACATCATCAAAAGATGTGTTATAGGTATCAATTCTCTAATTTAAAATTAATATTCGGCTTATTGGTTAAGTTTTACGAAGTACTACGTACTATGTTTTCTTTGCAAGCTAAACATCCTCATTCTAAGTAACTAACTTACCATCCAAGTTTAGTACGCGACATTATTTATGGCAAAAATAATAATGATAATAATAAAATAAATAAATATCAATGTTTTGATATTGACGTAAATTAAAAATTATTATCAATACTACATTATAAATCATTTGGGACATTTATAAAAAGTAAGGCTTAAAATATTAAGATTCAACACTTGCTAATAATGGCAAATTAGAATAAGTACATCTATAATAGCATTTGTTGCAACACTTTAAAGCATTTTTTTAAGACATATTTTTAAAAAAATAATAAAAAAATACAAAGTAATTTAATATAAGAAAAAAACATCCATAACAATAAATACCTAATAAAAATTATTTTTAAAACACCCTAATATGAAAAATACTAGCTAAAAGACCCGTAAAATTTACGGGTATTTTTAAAAACGTCAAAAAAATTAGTAAATGACATTGTGTATTATGAAGTTATAATTTATAAAGAGCCACATCTGGATAAATGAAGGTAAAGTATACAGTTAGTAATAATCAAACATACATTATATGAAACACAATAGTTAAAAAAATCCAGAAAAGAAAATAAACATCTTCAATCCTTTATTTCTACCAATGCGAGATACATGTACATGTAAGTATGATCATAAATTGTGTAGCACTTCTTTGTAGACCACGTTGGTGGTGGTATTAGTGAGATTTTCCGTCTTCGTCACGAACAACTATTATTAAATCCTTTTTTGCTCCTAACGCGAGATACAGCTACATATAGTTGGCCATGTGTGAAAACAGATCGTGGCAAATACAAACCAACTTGCCTGAGCGAGTGACCCTGACTTTTGATGATTGTCTTAGAACATGTGAGGTAGCATTATGGAATAGTTTCATGAGTTACGTTACCAATTCATATAAGGGCTTATACATAGAAGTCACTAAAGTTTGCGCGAAATTTGTTCTAAGTCACTAAAGTTTCAAAGTTGTCATTCAGGTTACTAAACTTATGAAAGTTGTCATCAAGGTTACTAAACTTATGAAAGTTGTCATCCAGGTTACTGAACTTGTATAGAAATGACATTTATGTTACTTAACATATAAAAAAAATATACGTAAAAATCACTGAAATTATAGACGTGTTTGCTTTTTATAGTTTAGTAACCTCGATGACAACTTTGAAACTTTAATGACTTAGGATAAATTTTGCGGAAACTTTAGTGACTTCTTTGTATAATAACCATTCTTCAAGTTGATAACCAACGACGATACGCGTTTTTCCACCCGATGAAGCTACACAAAACGAATAGCTTGATTAAAATGTGTAACATTATTCGTCTTAGACATGGAAAAGATAGCTCTAAAAAAAAAAAAATGTGCTCAACCCGTGAAGACCGAAGGCCTTAGGGCAGAAGCGCATTGCCACAACAGCTTTGCTGTTACCATGGAGAATTAAAGCAGGCATGTAATATCAAAGCACATTAGAAATTAAAAAGGATATGGAACTGGAAAGGTATGGGTTAATTACATCAAAAAGTAAGAACTTTGTATTTTTGTGCAATCATCAATATTTTCACCCATTAAAACCCTCAATTTCTAAAACATTTGAATGAAATAAGCAAGCCTTGAAACATCTTTTCTGGACATGACATTAGTATAGACATATTTTCTGGCATGACATTAGCAAATCGAAAATAATAAAAAGAAATTATACTTGTTATGTTTCAGGTCCAAAATAATAAAAAGAAATTATACTTGTATATTTGGTCTATTTTGTTTTTTAAATTCGTAAATGTTGTCTTTCGTACTGCAGTTCCAATCTAAAGCAAATTCATTTCATTGTTCGCAGTTTTAGTAAGAATGTCGTGTTGTGTTAAACTCAATATGCAAGTTTTAGTAATAAAAAAAAGTTTGGTTGACTTTAACTATCAAAATAGGCAATAACCTCACCAAGATTATCAAAATGGTAAAAGCTTGACCTTTTATTTCAAATGGGTAAGAATCTGATCGAGTAATCATAATGGGTAAAAAAAATTAACTCATCATATCAAAATGGGTAATAATCTAATCGACTAATTAAAATAGGTAAAAACTTAACCCATAACACGTGATGTTTTAAGGATTGACATATTAAAAAGATAAATATATAGAAAAGTTGGTTCATTTACTTGGAACATTTTCAACTTCCTTTGCTTCATAGGTATGTCGTCAAAACGATGTTTCCAAGTTTGTGACCAAACAGATTTAGGTTGGGGCTAACTATTATACAATAACATCATGAAAAATAATGATCTCAAAGGATTAGGGGTTCCTATACGCTTGACATTCTAGATTTGAATTGTGCATAAGTTTCATGAGTAGGACTTCCCGCAACAGCCCTTTCACAAGATTCAATAAAGGCTAGTTTCCAAGCTTCACCCCTTCTCGCTCAATAGTCACCTATTGAGAGGACTATGTAACATGTCAAAATTGGTTCAGGTCAACAGACCATTTATAAGTACGGGCTAGGCCGCTTAGGTTGACACACAAACACTTTTTTGTCCATGATGTGTACGTATGTGCTTCAAACAAACCCCTAAAGTCACCAAGAGAACCTATGTGCTTCAAGTCAATAGTCACCTTTGACCATGATACAATATGGGGAATAACTCAAATATCACCCCTTCCCCTGTCCTTGTACTTCTTATTGTCGCGAGTAGATCTATTATAACCTCTACCATAATCAACACTAACATTTCATATTTATGTTTATTAGCTTAAAGATTGTGTTATTGTGTACATACCGCCAACTGTGTACTAATTTCTCGATTCGAGTCTATCGTCTATATGCCCATCCGGCTCCAACTGCCGAACAAACAACCTGTGATACAAAACAGAACCTGCAATTGCACTTTGATTAGAGATATGCATCCTAGAGTAAAAAAAATATGGCATTGCTGATTGCGCGTAATGACTCGACACATGTACTGTAATCCGAGTAATGAGTCCATAGGTCTAGAGAATAAGCATTACCCATGCCACATACTTACAACAGTAGAATCGTGTGGGACCAGAGACCACACCCAGTCAAACTCAAATTCTTACTACAGTAGAATCAGCTACTTCTCAAGGACTGAGCGTTGGTCTTAGGTGCAGTTCTAAGTATCCTCGTTATTACATATCCGTTCCATCAGGTGCTACATTGATTAGTTAATAAGACATAGTACATATAAATATAAATGGCAAAAAAGTAACTACAACTATGACAATGAATTGTTCATCTATATCTGCTAGTTTTCATTAGTTTTGACGTCACATATTGGATTTTATTATCTATATATGATTAGAAGTACAAAGTTTGAATCTTTTATCCGTTAGGGTGCTGGCAGCATTGAGCAAGAGTTGAGGAATTGGTGACATAACTTAAATCACTAATATTACGTTCATCTTTAGTGGATCCAATGGTCTCTGAACCATTCGAACAAAGCAAAGACAGATTGCCTTTTCATTTAGCATTAACCATACAAAAGATTGGAATGCTTACTGAGATTCTTGATGACGAATATGTTAAATTGTTATACAAAGTGATAAATAGTAATCAGCAAACTCATTATAGTAAATGTCTTTTATAAATCCTAATATGCATTGCTCAACTCGTCATGTAATAATGTTTTTAAAAAAATCATCATTTCCTAATATTTCATTGTTTGTTATACATCAGGAAATGAATGAAAAATTAGCAATAAATAGTGCAAAAGAGAGATAGAGATGTGATTAGGAGAATAGGATTTGGGTATATCTCAGTATCTCACCTTCATGCAACAAACAGCCTTTGCATATTTTGTATGTCATTATTTGCAAATAGATTTCATTTTTTTGTAGCTGTAGCAAACCGGCCGGTACTGCATTAATATCTTTTTAGAAGATATAAAAGTAGCATTGGCTCAAGACTTGTCGAGTGAAAACTGCATATCATGATGTAGTTAGTCAGATAAGAAAGATGTGAAAGCAAGCTACTTTGAAGAAGATGGCTTATCAACCGAACACGCACATTTGATTTTCAAGGTTTTCGGCATTGTATGTTTTGAGATGCTATAAAATCACAGAAAGGGGTTCATCAAATACAATTAACATAAGATTGCTATGTTGTTCTATTATAACATTATGTTCATAAAAATTGATTAACATAGTATAAATCGTAATAAAATCATATTAGAGGCTATGACATTATATAAATGTATATTACCCCTTGACAGAATAAATTATCTTCTAACCCTAATCCTTTTTTCATATAAGTTGAATGAAAATTTAGTTTGTATAAGTTACAATAAGTAATTTTATTAAGTATAGCAGCTTGATACACACCTAACCCTTACAAAACCAGTGTCACAGCTTAATACTAACCCAAAAGGCCAAAATTACAGACTTATGATTGCTATACACTTTGAGCTTCTCTAAATGATCAACAACACTACTGCAAACCTTTGCCAAACTTTATCCATGTATGATGCCTAAGGTTTGACAAAGAAGTTTGCATTGCAAGTTCTAAATAAGCCCATCTTAAGAAATTCTATATAAGTATAAGGCTTTTAGCTAACATGGCTTTTAGCTCATCTCAGAAATGACTTTCAAAAGTAAAATTTTACGCTAGTAATGATTTTCAAATAGCCATACTAAACTCTTTTAACCATAAAAAATATACGTTGTTGTTAATAAATGCTCAACTTTGAATCAAACATCATGGATCTCCAATTAAGTGCAAAATATATCTTATTGTCAACAAACACTTGTTGACGTCTTTTACTACACAGACATTTCATCACCTTTTGCTAATAATTTCTTTATTTTCTTTTTCAACTTGAGAACATAACATTTTTTCTTTTTCTTTCATTTTATTTTAAGTCGAAAAATTAAAATAGAAAAACAATTTTATTATTTTTTCTTTTTTTCTCCTTTTTACCCATCATCAATGTTTTAAAACTCGGTCTTTTTAACAATCCGGTTTAGTCGACGGTGTACCGGGTCACGGGTTCAACCAGTTAAACCACCGAGTCGAACCGGTTATGTATTTATGTATTTTTTTTCTATATTTAATATGTAGTGTTTTATGATCCCATGATTTATCCGTCTATTCCTACATTCGATTGAACTGATGAAAAAGATTGAAATTATACCGATAAGCTTTGGTTTTAAGCTCTATATC
Source organism: Chrysanthemum makinoi (assembly GCA_910596185.1). Lineage (NCBI taxonomy): Eukaryota > Viridiplantae > Streptophyta > Magnoliopsida > Asterales > Asteraceae > Chrysanthemum > Chrysanthemum makinoi. Next base: position 129,657,082 of record OU343224.1, on the reverse strand, counting down.
TAGAATAATATAGCAAATATTTGCAACAACAATCAATTTACGATTCTAAGTGATAATAATCTATATTAAAACTATATTAGTTGGTGTTTCTAAAAAAGTTTATAACTCTAATTTACTGTTTTATAAAATTTTAACTAACACTAGTCATTACCACTTCAACTTCAATTAAACTTAGGTAACATTTGGTTTGCTAGTTGGAATCACGATAGGTATAGGATTGATAAGATTATGGAATTGGTATAAGTATGATAGATCAAAAAGTGTTGTTCGGTTAATAAAGTTGGCTTTGAATAATATCTAAATTAAAAATAACTAAATTACATGATTATGTATTTTCTCTTTTTGTTTTTTCATGGCAACATTAAAATTTCACATAGGTGATGGTGACGTTTGTTTTCAAGATTAATAAAAAGAGAAATGATAGGGATGACTTAAAAACATGCCTAATTATATGACTAGCACTATGTGACAAGAGTTTATTGGTTGTAGCAGCCGGACCCACTTCTTCACAAACCAATAAACTCTTGCCACATAGTGTTAGTCATATAATTAAGCATGTTTTTTAGGCATCCTTATTATTTCTCTAATAAAAAAAGGTTTTATTTATACAATGAGGAAATACTATTATTTAGTATCCTCATTCCTATGTATACTAAACATATACAATGATTGCTATTCGCATTCTTCTATTGGCATACCGTCACACCAAACGCATCCTTAGAAAGATTGATAGGAAAGAAATGTTTTGTTAGATATTTTGATAAAAACTAATGACCGGGCCGGGTTAATCGAACCAAGTCGATCCGGTTTTAAGAAAAACCAACGCTTTAATCGGTTCACAAACAAACAAAAACCCGATCACATCCGGTCCGGTCTTCAAGTCCCGGTTACACCGGCTGGGTCAACCACCCGGGTTTTAAAACTCTTTAGCTCCACCTAAAAAGACTCGAGAACTCAACATTAAGGCGATTTCTAAAATATTGTTTGTAAAAAAGACATTTGAGTTAGCTCAAGTGGCCACCAAGATTTCTTAGGGAGTCTTGGGGAGGTTGTTACCCGGGTTCGAATCCCTTCGGGGACGAAAGATTGCGGGGTTTTCCTTCAAGGAATTTTCTCAAAAGGGGATTTCCTGTAAAATCACCATGCAAGTGTTGGTGAGCGTGGGGGCTCTTTAGCGCGGGCCCGGTTAAGACAACTTAGTCTAAATCTCCCGATATATTCCAGGAATCCAAAGGCAATAAAGAAATTCACTTGTCAAAAAAAAAAAAAAAAAAAAAGATAGATTGGAGTAACAGGATCGTGTGATACACAATAGATTGGGTGCTACTTATAGTTATACCTATCAGTAGTGCAGTAGCTGATTACTGGGAAACACATGATTACTGTGGACGTATGGTCCGGACTGGGCCAGGAATAGGTCAGGCCCGGCAGATGCGGCCCACTCTACGATCTAAACCCTAATCCATGCCTATATATACACACGCAGGTTATCTCTAACCCTAAGATATATTGGCTACATCACGCCGATACTAACTTGACCGTCGGAGGTGGACCCCGGGGCTACGCCTCGGGTCCACTCCTAACGGGTTCTCTTTGTTGACAGGTCTACTAGGGCTCGAGAAGACGACTAACGGCCAAGGAGAGTCGTTGAATCCTGCCCGCGCCAGATTATGCATCAACAAGTTGGCGCCATCCGTGGGACCACGAATAAACTATGTTTCGTGTTCTCATATTATCGAAAAGCAGAGATACATTCCTAAAATCGGTAACATTTATCACGTTGAATTGCATATTGCGTGTCGGCCTATTTATGGTCAAATCTATGATCAAATAAAAGCATCTTCACGTTAGATAAAAAGATCATTATTTACGTTAAATTGCACGTTCAATTAAATTGCATATTGTTAAATTGCATATTTTATTCTTCTTTTAGACATAAAAGAAAATATCCGCACGATCGGACCTAAGAAAATATCCGCGTGATCGGAGCTATTTTATCTTTTAGCCGTGAATTAATTCGCGCAGATACTGTTTTTACGGTTGGTACGCCTGTTCGCGCTCGAACAACGCAGTCACGATAAATCTACCCGCGTTAGGCCGTGCGTTCAGACATCTTCGCAGAAGAAACGCGTGCAATAAAAACCACGATGCTAGTCAATCGCCATGATGCGCACTGGACAAAAGCCGTGGTATAAACATCTGCGATCATCCAGAAACATTCGAGTCTATGCGGTTAAGATAAATTCATCTGTGTCTATTCGTCGCGGTCATGGTACGTCCATCTGTTAAAAAAAAAAAAACAATTAATTATTTCGTACGGTACATTAGCATCCCACGGCGGTGCGCACTGCCAATTTTCTTATATGCTATGTGCTATATATTTTTTATGCTATGTGATGTCTATTATTTAACTTCATTAGGTTTTATATGCTGCGATTCGCGGCATATACTTTTAATCTTTGCATTCAGTTTTTTTTCCGCAGATTAAATAAGTTTAATGCTCCTACACGAGTAGCACCATCAAACTTGGGGGGCTACCAGGGTATACTACCACTGTTTCCGTATAAGCATATCGTCTTCTTTGTTGCGCACATACAAGGCCACCTCTGCAGCAGAAGCACGTCTTCTGTCGCACCTCTTTGTCGCGCCACAGCGCACTTGTTACAAGCACGTCTTCGTCGCACCATGTTGCGTCGCTACTGTACAAAAGGTACGCTTACCCGGGATCGCAGCATGCGGATGCAGATCCACTTTCACCTACGCGGCCATGAACATAACTTAAGTTTAGCATAACATAGCCATGCGCTATCTCATACTAAACTTGGGGGCTTGTGGGCGTATGGTCCGGACTGGGCCAGGAATGGGTCAGGCCCGGCAGATGCGGCCCACTCTACGATCTAAACCCTAATCCATGCCTATATATACACACGCAGGTTATCTCTAACCCTAAGATATATTGGCTACATCACGCCGATACTAACTTGACCGTCGGAGGTGGACCCCGGGGCTACGACCTCGGGTCCACTCCTAACGGGTTCTCTTTGTTGACAGGTCTACTAGGGCTCGAGAAGACGACTAACGGCCAAGGAGAGTCGTTGAATCCTGCCCGCGCCAGATTATGCATCAACAATTACATTCTTTCATCCTAGTTTTATCCAATTTCATCTATAATAGTTTTTGATTATCTATGAACAATTGGGTTGTTGCTTCCATTTTATTATGTGTTCGATGAAAATGCCTCTGGAGAACTAGATACCAAAAGCCTTGTTTATACACCTCAGATAATCGCAGTTTTTTAGCTTCGGTTAAAGGCGTATTGTTGAACATTTAAATTGAGCTCCTAGGAAAGTTAAAACATTAGTCAAGCTTTAGTTCCTATCTGAATTGCTAGACAACTTTCCGTTCTCTGATTAAGTTTTGTATTTCGGTAATTGTATGTTGAAACTGTATTTTACCAAACGTTTGCTTCTTTAGTTGCTTAATGGCTCACTGTGAACTCCCAGAAATTATCGTCACCGTTGTCGCATTTGCTAAATGGTCTAAGCTGTTTCGGCCTTGCTACACAGTCTCAGTTCCTTTTCAGGAATCATTTGCTCTAGTAAAATGATCATGGGCCAAATGCACAGTTTTAATTGCATATCTTTATGGCCTTTCTTTTACTCAAAACGCTCTGAGTATTTGTGATCTGTGTAACTAGACACAACGATAACACCTTAAAATCTGTCTTGGATAGAAGTCCTTTTATCTCTTTACCAGATACAACAGAACGCATTCATAGATCATGTTTTGAGATATTAGCAGGGTAGGAAAAAGACATAGGAATGATCCACACAGTGGCATTATGGCACCTTCAACATTAATGACCTACCAAGATAAAAAAACAGTACCATTGGGTGGGGATGGGGTGGGCTATACTAGGGATTAGCAACCGTATCACTTAAACTGCAGACCTCCAACCCATCATTTAACTTGCATCGAGTCGTCATCCAGTAACAATTCCAGTTTGCTACTAAATTACCATCCATGACACATATTCATTTTTCTGGGAACAACTTTGGCACTCGCACATTGATCAGCAAAATACTTTATAATCCAAGTCCACACTAAACAATCAAATTCACTTCCGTAGTTACACAATAGAACAGTATTTGATATTTTACCGCCTTTCAAAAAAAAAAAAAAAAAATAGCCGAGTTAGCATGGTTTCTGATGATATTCTTTGGTGCTTTGTATGTCTCTGGGGGGAGGGGATTGTTCATATTTAACACTTCAGTTAATGATGTGTGCTATTTTGATTGATTACTGAATAAGAAAACCTTACGGGTGGGTATTTAACAGTAACTTAGCTTTGACCAGCACACCTGTGTGTTTAATCAAGGCAGATACTTATGGGCTGACATGCTATTGCTTCCACATCCTTGGTAGTAGGGTGACACTTTACCTATCAAAAGGGTTAGCTGCTCGAATATCACAAATGATTGTGCTAATTCTTAGACCAGGGCTGTCTAGGTACCAATTTAAAATGAAAAGCCAAGCATCATAGAGCCATCAAAACTGTGATATTAACTTACATATACCCTTTTTACCAGCATAAAAAGAATTTTTTGTTACATCGTAAAAACCGAAACCATTGTTCTCTTATGTTTTTGGCTCATTTCTTGTTACCATTCTGTATTTCTATGTTAAAATTGACCTTTGTAATTATGCAGGTAAGATGGCGAAGCAAGCTCAAACATTCTTTCTTGAAGAATGGCTCAAAACAAATAGCGGTGCTACCATCAATAGTAACTCTTCGCAATCCACTCCTCAATCAGCTCGTGCCATCATCCAAGCATGGGCTAATCTTAGGGAACCGCTCCAGCAGAAATCATTTACTCAACAACACTACCAGTCTTTACAGACCCTGATAAATTCTGGATACTCCCTTTATGTTGCAGATCCACAAGTTAAGCTTATACTCTCCATTCTATCAGCACCGGACATATCTCTCCCTGCAGAATCATATCCCCCCTTTCTTAGGCTTTTATATATATGGGTTAGAAAATCATCTAAGCCCTCTCCTGCGTTTATTAATTCTTCCGTTAATGTCCTCTTTCAACTATTTTCATCCCAATCTATCGCCAACAAGAGTGCTTTGTTCTTCACCGAAGGGCTTCTTCTCCTTGGTGCCTTTACCTTTGTGCCCTCCATATCTGAAGAAACAAGATCTCGATGCCTGGAATTGTTTTGTAAACTATTCGAGGAAGATTACAAGTTAGTTTCTTTGTTTGATGATCTTGTCCCCAGTGTACTTGCCGGGATAGGCTATGCTCTATCTTCTTCAGGGAGTGTACACTTTGTTCGAATTCTTGATTTGCTGTTTGGAGTTTGGAATAAAGGAGGACCTTCTAGTAGTTTATCGCATGGTTTAATGGTACTCCATCTTGTTGAATGGGTTCTTTACAACTGTATCCAGTCACAGTCATCCGAGAAAGTTAGTGCCTTTACAAAACGGATTCTAGAAGCTCCAGATACACATTATGCGTCGTTTTCAGTTGTCATGGGTGCAGCAGGAGCCTTAAGGGCCTCCAATAGATCATTATCTACCGGTCTCATGCAATTGAGGAACTCTGCTGAGCAACGACTTGAAATCGTTGCAGGAGCCTTTATTTCTAAAACCAGAAGTATTACTTATCCTAACAACGAACTTGAAGATCGTATTCTGCTACAATGCATGTCATTAGCTTTAGCTCGAAGTGGTGCTGTTGCCTCGAAGGATTCTCTTCTCCTATGCCTTGCTTCAGCAATATTGACTGAAATTATCCCTCTAAGGCGCTTTTATTCGAAGATTCTTGGGGTTTTTGTCAATTCAAGAACCAGAGGGCTTTATGAAATTAAAGAACATCTGAATAGTGTCATTTTCAAGGAGGCAGGAGTGATAACCAGCGTTTTCTGCAAACAGTATGCCGAATCCAGTGAAGGCAGCAAGAGTAAAGTGGAGAATTTTATATGGGATTTCTGTCAAGATATTTATATGTCACATCGCCAGGTGGCTTTGATGCTTCAAGGCAAAGATGAAGAGTTGATTCAAGATTTAGAAAAAATAGCTGAATCTGCATTTCTTATGGTCGTCTTCTTTGCTTTGGCTGTTACTAAACAAAAGCTAGTTCCTAATATCCCTAGAGAAATTCAGCTGGATATATCAGTTAAAATATTAGTTGCATTTTCTTGTTTGGAGTATTTTCGGCGGATGCGACTGTCAGAATATATGGATACTATTAGGGGGGTTGCTGGAAGCGTTCAGGAAGACGAGGTAGCTTGTGTCTCATTTGTTGAATCCATACCTTCATATGGTGAATTGACAAAAGTTCATGGTATTACATTTTAATAACACACTTTTATGTTACCATTTAATGCGTAAGTGCTCATGTCATGCTATTTCCTGCCTTGTAGTTTCTTCCAACAAAATGGAGTGTACATGGTCTAAAGACGAAATGCAAACTTCTAGGATCTTGTTCTATTTGCGAGTGATTCCTACGTGCGCAGAATGCATACCAACTTCAGTTTTCAGGAAGACTGTAGCTCCGATTCTGTTTCTGTATCCTGAATAAAGTGAAAGGCGGTTATATCATTCCAAGCATACTATATAATTAAGAATAAAGATTTTACTAACATATGACATTTTATTCTTCATATTCGAAAAGTGATAATTTCGTTACTTAACATATGCAATGCTAGATACATGGGACACCCAAATGGGAAAGTGACTCGAGCCTCACATTCAACATTTGTGGCTTTAATTTCTTCCGGGAAAGAAGAGGACGATGAAAGAGTTTCATTGAAGGAGCAACTCGTTTACTATTACATGCAGAGGTCGCTAGAGGTATCTAAAACTACTGATAACTATTGGTAATGCATATTGATTTTTTCATTATATTTCTGGAAATGTTTGAAATGGTAGGGATATCCTGGTGTAACCCCATTTGAAGGTATGGCTTCTGGAGTAGCTGCTTTGGTTCGGAATCTTCCTGCTGGAAGTCCTTCTATCTTCTATTGTGTTCATTGCCTCGTTGAGAAAGCTAGTAGCCTCTGCAGTGAAGTCCCTACAGAGCCTGGTTCATGGAACGACTTGCATGACGAGTTAGAGCCTTGCAAGAAACTCCTCGATTTACTACTTCGTCTTCTCTCTTTGGTTGATATACAGGTAGCCTGCAGTTTGTACTTTGACTTTGTTGATAGTCAAAATGACTCTCTTTTCAACTTTATGACTGAAGCATACTTTTTCTATGTTCTGATCCTTCGTATTTTATGAATCTTTGGACCTTATACAATATTTTCAGGTATTACCAAGTTTGATGAAGCTGTTAGCACAGCTGGTTGTGCAACTGCCCGAAGATGGCCAAAACATGGTCCTAAACGACTTGTATGTTCAAGTCGCTGATTCAGATGACGTAACAAGAAAACCAGCACTCGTGTCGTGGGTGCAGTCCTTATCTTACCTGTCTTCTCAAGCTACAATCAGTAAAGCACCCAAACGACACCTCCAGCATGAAAAAGCTGGATCTAAATCTTGGAATAAGGGCAGGTTATTCGGCTTGAATAGGATATTTGCACGAATTTAAGAGATCTAGGGCCTTTGGTCTTAAAATAGTTCAGTTCACAACCCTGTAATGAAGGGTAAACTTACTATGTTCTTTGTCATAATTAATGTAGAAAGCATGTGGATGATAGGTTCACATATAGTAAAATATCTTCTACGTTTTTTTCAATAATTTATCGCGTATGAAGTGTAAAGAATCTTGTATGGTTTGTGTATATATCCATTTCTACAGCTATTGTGCATCCATGTTTCGTAGTGAACACGTTGTGCATCCATGTAATGGGAACCCCATGGATTTTTTCCCCGTAGCGTAAATGTTTGTGGAAATCCTGATTTTTTGTGAATGAACTTGGTCACAAACTTTTCTGTCATGTTTTATTCATTTAGTCCATTTTATTATCGTAAACAGAAATTGTGAACGTGATCACTTATACGCCTGGATCCGCCTCTAGTTTAGGCCTGACAATGACAAAGTTATTCTAAAAACAGTAAATAGAGTGAGAATATTTACATGATCTAACAATCAAAACTATACAAAAACACCCGACACCAAATGAAGATTACGAACAAATTAATTAATTCATTACCTTCATAAAGTATTGGGGGTGCCAGGTGCACCAGCCGGGAATGGAACCCAGATCTGTACCGTGGCAGGGTAAGACCACCGGTGCTTTTATGTACATCTTTACTATCTAGGTAAAATTGTAGATGTTTAGGTACGTTTTGTTCAGCTAACAAAGTGTTTGAATGAACAATTCAAATGAAAAAAATTGCAACTTTATTATGCTGATTTCACATCTAGATTTCCAAACTTTTAGCCAAAACGATATTCTTGTATAATGTTATTATAATTAACAGATGTATATTGATTTTAGCTATATAAGGTGTCATCAATATAAGAGCATGAAATAATCAATAATGTCTAGAACCTGAACTCGTTTGAAGCCGACATGATTGTGTTGGTCTATACACGATGACTATTTTGCATCATTCGTGTTTTACTTACCTTTTGTTATACGAAATTAGGAACTATTATTCAGATTGTCCCGACGACTTCTAGTAGTTGCATTCTTAAAATTTGAAGTACCCTCTAAAACATTATTGAAACTTATATACGAACCGGCCTCGCTTCCATTGGTTGCTGCTGCTGCTGCTGCGTTGATTTATATGCAGAAGCCAAACCTTATCAATGGAGCTTGTGGCATACATTCCAAACAATACTCTTTATTCGCACTGCAGTATATACTTGTTAACAAAAGCTCAATTAGTTGGTCTTTTTCAACGTTACACAATACCTTCTTTCAGTGACAACTAAGGCATCATGCCATTGGCATGTGACCCAAAATGCCATAACAATTTTTTAGAAACATAAAGCATTAGAAGAATAGTTTTTCGTTCTGATAGCCCCCGATTTTGTTAAAGAATTAAGCACCAGAGATTTAAACATGAGTAAAAAATAAACTCGTATAAAAAACCAACAAGTTCATTTTCATAAGTTATTGAACACTGACAGAATTTAAGTAAAAAAGGAAAGAAAAAAAAAATGTTATCAAAAACATAAGGATCCAAATAGCCTATGAACTAGGACAGAGACTAGAGGATACTTCAGTGGTGCACCAGCCGGGAATCGAACCCGGGTCTGTACCGTGGCAGGGTACTATTCTACCACTAGACCACTGGTGCTTTTGTGCCATCTTATTGCATCTATGATTCATATGTCATTTGTTTCTTTTATGCATTTGATTAATACTATATTTTATCACGCAACTGGTTTTTATTTCATGGTAGTAGTAATATGATATATTTACAATTTCCAATCACTAGAAAAAAAAAAAAGACACAAAAACCAAATATCATATTCTACTCCAGCAATCATTTTACTAGCATATATGGTAAAGCTAGCAGTCTAATAAAATTTCTGCATGTTAAGACAGCACACTAGTACATTTTCATTGATCACTGAGACCAACCCCCAAGCCCGGTCTTTGAACTAATAAAGATGGCATAGTAGAAAACTTCAGACTGACTATCATCGTGAAGTCCACCCAAGAGAGTTCCCGGCTTCGTGATGAGCGCAAAGAAAACGGTGTTTCGTGAGGAGGGTGTGAGAACCGTTGAGCCATTGGCTTGCCGAGTTTTTCTCGATGGTTTTCACCCACATCACCGGTAGGTTTCATAGAAAAGAAAGGTTATACTAACAATAGTACAGTAAGAACATATGCAAGTCGATCATGAGATTAAAAAAAAAACATTTTAATTTTTACATATTGAGCAAACATGCATGCTCGGGTCGATGCTTTCAAGTAGCCTCAATATCGTTAATTGACTCGAAGACAGGGTCGTCTTGTGGATTTCAGTGGCCTCGTGCCATTACCACAAAGAGGCCCTCAAACACACACATAATATACATATGTATAAGTAGTGCATGGATTAATTTAGCTTGAGTTTTGTATTGTGTTCATATATACAACAGAAGTGCATGAAATTTGGTGGCCCTCGTCAAGCGGTGACCCTGTGCAATCGCACCTCTTGCACTCCCCTAAAGCCGGCCCTGCTCGAAGATAAACACAACATTGCCTCATTACATTAGTGATAAGTATAACCATGGTCCATGGATAGATTAACTTCAAACATCTTGAACTTGAATGAATTCTCTAAATCTTGACTACTACTTGATGTCGACAAGATAGTGGCAAGTGGCAACTAAAATGTCTTGCTTTTCTTGACCAAATGGAGCATGCTCAGTCAATAAGGTTTGAATGTATATAATATGTTGCAAGTTGGGTGTAGTTGATGCACACAAACACACAACCAACTTGTTTTTTTTTTTACCATTGGCTGCTGCATCATAGGGGATATGATGCAGCCCAACCTTGTGTCCAGGATATATGTGTGTAAGTTGGATCCATCAACATGTTTAGACTTTAGACCATACAGTCTCCTGTAATTAATAAGTACATTGTCTTCATCTACAATATTGCATGTATCACCATCATGCATGGCATCATCTCCATAAATGTTAGGTGCAAATCTTATCTCCAAACCCCACACTCTAGTGTGTTGTTTGTTTATTAAAAGGTTCTAAGTCTAAAACTGATTTGCACGTCTGATCTAAATATGTGATTGAATTATACGATTGTATTTGATTTCATCTTAATTTGAATAAGTGGTTAGAAAATCTGAATCTGACTCAAATAAAACTATTTATTTATAAAAAAAAACAAATTTTACGATTGCATTCATGTGTGAAATAAACTTTATTAAATATTAAAAAAAACAAATTTTATTATATAGTCAATTAAAAGTTTGAAGTATTTTAAATATAAATATTTGTCAAATGTTTACTATTCATCAAATAGTAAACATCATACCAAGGTCCATGTAATTTACTTACGATGCGAACATAGTCTATAAAAATTGCAAAAGATCCTTACTACTCTTGATTACATAAACAATATCTGAATTAAATCTAAAGACTGTTTGTATAACAAAAACTTTATAAACGTCCCTTACGTGTGTTGGAAAAAAATCCCTTAAATTTGCAAAAGAAATAGTTTCTAAATTTGCAAAAAACGTCTCTCCCGCTACTTCATGATTAGTGAATTCCAAATTGGACTTTTAGAATCTTATAGGTATTACATGTAAAACGATGAATAAACTTTATTGGTTAAACTTTATTAATCGTCAAATACTCATAAAATACATATTATAAAACGTTGACGAACTCAAGCTCACAAACGAGATTGGACAACTAACTAATTAATCCCATCTAATAGAAAAAACCCTTCATTTTAAGTTCTTACCCAACTTGAAAAATCCATATAAGAATCAACTATCTACTAAGATATTTATTATTATTATTATTATTTTCATTTTTTTTTTTTGCTCAGAATATATGTATATCCATTAGAACCCCAGGCTAGAAAATAAGGCATGGAGATGAAGCAAGTCGTCGGTGGTCCATAATATCCATTGCATCATGCCATAAACTTAAACGACATATTTCTTGACACGGTTCGTACTTTTTTTTCCTTTTTCCAATATATTTTTGTCTTAGCTACACAGAACTAGAAAATAAAACAAAAACAAGCATAAACTAAAACATATCAACCTTTATGTTAAATAAAGGAAAAGCAACATATCCAAGTCTAATGTCAATATGTCATGGATGACAGTAGCTTTTAATTGGGCCGTAGATAGACCACAATCATCAAAGTAATCATCATCATAATCATTGTAATCACATGTACCATATTTCCATTGCTCTAAAAGACTCCTCTCATTCCGTCCACTACCGAAATAATTAGTCTCGTTAAGATATTTCAAAACTTTATCATCGTCGTTATCAGAAACAACCACATTACCCACCTTAAAGAATGGGTTACCTACCTTAGTTGAAGAAGTACATGTGGAGGAAGAACTACTAGGTTTAGTAACCGTATCCTGTTCATTTTCTTTCAAATCAATTGTTTTTAGAGGTTTACCATCATTATCCATAAGAGTAACTTTCCCCTCAATAATTAGCTTTTCAAGCTTTCTATTTTTCTCAACAATTGAAGTAATACTGGTGCTACCATAATCACCCAAAGCACAAGTACAAAAAAAAGAAGAATTACTAGGCTTAATAGCCATAACCTCTTCCTTCTTTTTCAAATCACTCACAAACTGATCTTGTGACCCTTACCATTTGGTTTTCTAACATAGTTGGTTCGAATAATTCGTGAATCACTTCATCATTTGATAACATAAGTCCCAAAACAGTTTATCGTATATCTTTAGTTCTAACTTTGACTATACTTTTTAATTAGTATAATGGCGTGAGTTACACTTCCAATTGTAATTGGGAATATAGGATGGGGTATGGTATGGCCAACATGCAAGAATGTGGAAAGTTTTTATTTGGCGTTATATAGGGAGTTTCATCCCAACTAACTAAAGATTTATAGTTGAGTCTACAACTTGCAAGTAATACACCAATCTTTCTTTCTATTATAGTGATGGTCCATCTTTTTAGGTGGACCTTTTCTTTGACAAAATCCTAGCTTACTCCTTTTCATAATGCATATAGAGGTTCTTAAAATCAAATTTACAGGACATTAGTTCGTAGATAGTTATACATCAATTGTGTATTTGTGTCTTAAAAATTGTCGAACTCGAGTCTTCCAAAGCTCAAGCTCAGCTCGTAAGATATTTGCAAGCTCCGAATCAAGTTATTTATGTAATATGGCCAAACAAAATAAAGCTTGGCTCGAGCTTGACTTTTTAAGTACATTAGGCTCGACCTCGTTTATTATGTTGGTATATATATAAATACACATTAGCACGTACATATACAATCATATGTACATGATGTATGTTTACATATATAAACGGATATATTTTACAGGCTAACTAAGCTCGCGAACTAAATTGAGCTTTAGACTATGTGTAACACCCTAACCCGACAAGGGTCCGAATGTTACAGTATGGAGTCATATCAGAATATACTAATAAAAATACAGCGGAAGTCTCTTATTAAAAACATAAAAAGTCACAAAACATATGACTCCCAAAAGGTCCAAAACATAACAAACAACTGAAATGAAAATGCCCAAATTATTAAATCAAAAGGTAGTCTACAAATGCATAGGTCCAAGTAATAAGGGTTCATTAAGGTAGGTCTTCTAAGCTCTTATTCTCACACTCTTTCCCAGAATCCCTGCTTCCAGCTAAATACCTGCCGTATGAAAAGAAAACGCGGTTGAGCTAACGCTCAGTGAACAAAAATAAACAATAACTGATAATAAGACCATCAAATGAAATACGAATCAAACTATGTCAAATCAAAGAAATGAAAAAGAGCCTACTGAGAGGATGTCAGATGAACAGAATACGAAACGCATATGAATCAAATACTGAGTTAGAGTGCATAACAATATCAATCAACATAGGATCGGAGTGCATTGCCCAATTGCCTAAGCATGACACATGAATAGGCCAAATAATCATATCAAAATCATTCACAAGTCATTTACCGTCAATTCATAAGTTGTACATGGAGTAGCTAGCTCACAATGTACCAAAATATGATGGGGTGTAGGAACACACACCGACCAATATCCATATGCAGATATAGATTCCCTAGGATGCATCTATACGCTCCCTGCAAAACAAGTGATCACATACATAACATAATGGGAACGCCGGGGACTAATCACACCGCCCCAGATAGTGTCATGCCACCGGTGCCTCAATGACATGGCCATGGTACCTCCATGGCTAGGGATACAGATACATAAGTTGGGCAATACAAGAGCAATCACAATCATATCATATCAAATACTGAACTGAGACATATCATATCAAACACTGAACTGAATCATATCAAACGGATAACCAACGAATATTGGAATGAGAAAACAAATCAAATATCTAAACGAATATAAAAAACGGATATCAATAAGATAACAGAACGTATATCAATAGCAATGACGGTTAACTATACCAATGAATGTCCTTACTGAGAAAGGACGGAATATCTGTACCTTAGCAAATGGAAATGTGAGTACGAAGAAATAACGTCGAGTCTTCTTTAACGAATCTACACGGATTACGGTTCGTATAATAATTATTAGCTCATTTAAGTCATAACAAATTTATTGCTTATATATAAATCGTATTAATATTTTTAGAGTTAAATATAACAACTTGTCATAATTTAGGTTTTAAAGTGTAACTTATCAAAGTTTAGGGTTATTAGTGACAAGTATTTTAAACTTAAAAAATCAATATTATTATATTGATAGTCTAGGGTTTAATGTGTCATTTTATAATAGTACAAAGTTTGCATGCGACAAAATCTAAAGATAAAGGTTAAAAATGAAAAGTAACAAAATATTAGTCATGTAACCATTTAGTCAATCCGTACAGTTACCAATTCAAGTCTTTCGTTTTACCTTATTTTTTTCTTTTTTTAATATCTCGACATGCCAACTTCATGCTTGTTCGTGGTTCAAAAGGCTAACCAACGCGACTCGTAAAACACACCTAGTGATTACCCCCCGACTCATCTTCCCCAAAACACTTTCAACACACCGTACAACTTATCCATTAAAACCGCGATCGCCCTAAAACTTACCCATTTTACCCTTTGTGTTGCGAGAAACAAAACCAAACCAATCGTACCCTTTTTACCCTTGCTCGCGACCCATATGGCTAACATTTACGACCAAGTAATCACGTAATATGATTAACCCCCGACTCAACTATCCCGACACGCTTTTAAAATATAAAAATACTCAACCGTTATTCCCGCGACTCGAAGTTGCCCCCACAAGACCAAACTAATACTCTTTTCTTTTTGTAAATAAAGCATGTATGAGTAGATAACATGCACAACCCAAATACAATTTCATGCATTCACACACATTCAATTAACGAGACTCTAAATTTCTACCATGTATATCTCTTCTTTTAATTCGAAGAGAAAAAAAAAACAAGGACCCATGTATACACTTCCCTACACATGCATGCAAACACACTTGAACACCCCTATCACGACCTTCTTCACGAAACCAACGCATGCCCTTCTTTATATCTCTTTTAGGTTAAAAGGTTGTGTAATAAAGGTTATATTCGAATCTTATATAATTAGATCATAGGCGCATATGTATCAAGGAGATTCAAAGCATTCAAAACAGAAACAAAATAAACATGTGAGTATGATTTTATGTGATAACAATTTCATTCGAAATATCATATTAAACGAATACATTGTATTTGTTTTCATGTCTTATTCGAAATTATGATTAACAGATCGAGTATGGAAACACAAAGACGATATAAGGATACCTCTTGGTCGACCAACGAACAAACAAGGTATGCTAGTACCATACCCCGAAACCCCTCGAACCAAACCGAAACGAATAACCCCACGATCAAGCCAAATAGAAATCACCACGGTCACCACCCCACCTTCGTATTTGATCTTCTTGGAGAGGAAAAGAGACTAGAAAATGAAACTGCCGAATTTATTATGTGTGCTAGGGTGTTGCGAATGTGATAATCGGTTACAATTTATAAAAGAAAGACGGTGAACTGATTGTGCCGAGAATTGTGGTGACCACTTAATTCTCAATCCTTTCCAAAATGTAAGCCTATCTTTGATTTTTTTTTTTTTCTTTTTTAAAAGGTTACAACAATATATCTGATTAGTTGATAACATCAAATAGTCCTGAATATTTAGTGTCAATTTCCCCCGATAATGCTCGTTATTTATATCATTTATATGGATTTACGCTTGTTTTCCATTGTTTTCCACTTTCAGGTAAATTACGAGCATTGGAGCTAAAGAGACGCGAAAATGGAAACATATCTAAAGATTTATCACAGTATTCTATTTTGAAGAAGTTACGACGTAACTCATCTCTCTCAGATTACTGTAACTATTGTGTGACTCAGTATGCCAACTTATCAGAAGATTATGGCGTAACTCCTCCCAGAGGTTACGACGTAACTACATTAGATCAAAGAGATTCCACGCCGCGATACTTACGCGTGAACTGGTGCATCACTTACGGCAGAACCGAGTTTATTGAAGACTACGGTGTAACCATTCATTAGGTTACCGTAACCATCGATCTAGTGCTTTTACAATAAATAGAAGGTTACGGCGAACTCCTATATTGGTTACTGCAACCCGATCTTGCTTATAAATACCCCACGAATTCCGGCATTTTTATCATCCCATTCCACACACAACACTCGAGAACGTGGGAAAAGCTCAAGGCAGGTCCTGGGGAGCATATTGAGCTGTTTCCAAGGGAGAAGTCACTCCACTACGATAAGCATTAGTGTTTTATATTTCTTTTACTTTCAATTCATGTATTTCGTACCTTTGAATATTGAATTGATTTGCATGATAACATGAGCGGCTAAGTACCTTTTGGTGCTAGCCTAGTTATGATTCCCATTGTTTGTTTTTTGTTTACCTTTACTTATGTACAATTATTTCTAAGTGTATGCATGCATAGTTCATTGGTAGTCACCCTTGGTTCTAGTAGTTTTGAATTGGGTAGAGGCCAATTGCCTCGGAGATATGACCAACTGACCCTAGGTGAGCGGACTGAGACGGGAAGGGTAAGATATGACCAACTAACGACCTTTTCTACTTGTGCGATTTGACCAACTGATCACCTATCGTTTGGATGAAATTAAGAATTGGGGGGGGTGTAGTGTCTAAGTTCCTAACGCCGCACTCACTATTATGAATCTAGCATGTAGCGTACTTAATGACTTGCTTAGGACCATGAACAACAGGACTTGGGCGACTCTGTGCTCCGATTCCGGGTGGCATATTTGTTGATAGGTTAGGGCGAATTGACCAAATGTTGTCCTCTCGAATTTGACCCCACCTGAAGTAATTGAAAGTAAGTAGACGTAGACATAACTAGCTAGGATGATTGACTAGGTTAGCACAACTTCTCTCTATTGATTTCCCTTTACCATTTATTTGCTTTATTTTATTCTGCATTAGCAGTTTAATTAATTAAATCCCTATCGAAACATTTATTATTCTGTGACACTAGACTTAGTAATAATCCAACATACATAGCTTTTGGGACGACCTCGGCTTTACCGTTTACTACACTGCACACGACCGGGTACACTGCCCATTAGTGCACTAGGGTAGACCATAGGTATTGCGAGACACTATAAATATTAAGACCTGGTCAGTAAAACCTGCATAATTAGTATAGTACAAAGTTTTAGGCGTGATATGCAATTTTGTGTTTTTTTTAACATTAGTCGACCCAAAGGATGCATAAAGTAAGTTTATGGTTTAAATGAAACAAAAAAATTAAGTTTAAGATTATATTTGTATTTTACGTTGAATGTGTTATATATGAATAACATATGGTCGTATTTGTTAATTAAATTGCTCATAACTTAGATTAAAATTTTAAATTAGACGTAAAACGGGAAACCGGAATTTAGGGTTTTACACTATGAACCTTTTAAATAAGGCATGCGAAGTAAAAGAAAGTGCATGAATTATTGTAAAAGGTGTATGAAGATCATGCTCGAACTCATTAATTCAATGAGTCTTGAATAAGGCACGAGCTTGGCACTAGCTCGTTTAAGCTTGGCTCATTCTGAGCTCATATCAAGTTAAAAATATACTCATAAGTTGTTGGTTGGCAGTTGTTTTTAATTGTTCTTATTTATATAGCCTTGCTTTTCTAAAAACAAAAATGTTTTTTTAATTAGAATCCAATAATTTGTATCTCTATCTCTACTATTTCTAATGCATTTGGAAACATTTATTTTTAGAAATATTAGATATATAAAGATCATAAGATAATCAATACATCAAGTTCACAAGATAATCGATAAAAGAAAGAGACAATATGCACATGATATATACCATCGAACCCTCTTTATTAAAAATCAATAAAGGCTTACATCGAGACAAAGAGAATATATGAACTTGCATTCCCCTCACCTATATTTATTGATATGAGCGGGTACCCTCTCTATGGAATTAGAATTCCATATTATCCATGCTTGGCGTTATAGGTGGCCAAAACCCAGTTTTTTCAAAAACCGGTTTCGGTTTTTGTTCAAAGTCAACAAACCGATTCTGGTTAAAACCGGTTCGGTTTTTTCCAGATCCGGGGTCTAAAAAACCGGGACCGGTATAACGATTTTGGTTCGGTTTCAAAACCGATCCCACTCAGAAACCGGTCGAACTGGTTCCTAAGAACCGGTGTAGTTTTCTTAGCAGTGAGCATGTAAATTCGCTCGATTTCGAGTTTTTTTCTTCCGCCCAAACCACTTCAGCAAGTGCTTGAGAATTTGTGATTATTTTAACTGAGCTTATGTAGTATTACAATCAAATTACTCTTTTAACTAAACTTGCATATTTTAAATTAGCAATTGCTTGTCTCAACATCAAAATGCCAATAAGTGAGACTAAGGTGGTCTTTGGATGAAGAGTGTAACTATTAGAACTACTTGATTCTCTGTATCATTATACATATGATAAGATTGAATAGTTTCTCATTTAGAGATTAAACAGATCAACTTGGGTTGTTTCTGGGTGTGTAACAATAATTTAATCTGGCTGCAAAGCAAACGTTAAGTATGAAACTTGAGAGGGTAGTGATGGAATTAAGGATTCGTTCCACGTGATGGAATTATTTGGAAAGTTTGTACAATATAATATTGCGTTGAAGAGTCTTCGTGAGGTCTATGATTAGAGATCAAGTAGGCCTCCTAATCCTACTAAGTTCGAGGACTTTCAATACATTGCATCTTTTGCTACTAAGGTCCCTAACATCCTCAGTTCCTCACCGTTAAGAAAATGCGAACGAAAAGGTACTAAGTTCGAGAGCTTTCGTGAGGTCTATAATTAGAGATAAAAAAACGCTCCAACGTCTCTATTTTTAGTCACTGTCTCGAAATATGCAGGTTACCGTTGGAACCGGTTTGTAGCCGATTCTAACGGCTAAAATGTGGAACCGGCGGTTTGTGGAAGAACCGAACCGGTTCTTGAAAAAACCGGTTTTGGTTTCGGATTTTTTTTCGGTTTCGGTTTCGAAACTGGTTTTTGGCCACCTCTACTTGGCGTGCACACCAAGCATAGTTTAAGTCTAACTCTAACTCTATTTAACTAAGTACAATTTAATCTATATAGATAGACTAATTACATTTTTACCCACTAAGAAACTACACCAAATGCACTACCAATGTGGTTTAGAAAGATGTTTTATTCCCGATTTGAATGAACATGTTTAGCTTTGTTTGACTTTTTCTTTTTTCATATTTCGGTAAATCATTTAAGTTTTATCATTTAGTAATAGTATGTTCGTATGAGTTATATCAATATAACTTATATTTCATTATAACATGAACCAATAATAACCCTTTATTTTTTATCTAAATTAATACAAAATCATTTTCCACATTTTTTTTTAAAACAACATATCTTACAAACGATAAATCTTCAAAATATAAAATACAACTATCAGGTTTGGAGATTAAATTATCTTTCTATAGATATGCACTTACATATTTTCGACAAACATTTTTCAAAATTCGTCAAAAATCATATGATTTTTAATCATATATGATTTTAAAAATCATGTATGATTCGATTTTACTGATCATATATGATTTTACAATCATATATGATTCTCAAAATCATATGATTCGAAAATCGAATCATATACGATTTTCACAAATCATATATGATTTTTGTTGACCGAAATTTTGAAAAAAAAAAGTTGTTAAAAATATATAGTAGTGCATATCTATAGAAATTAATTTACTCGTCATGACAAGATAATTTTTTATCACGAACGATTAACGGTTTGCGAGATATTTAATTTTTTTTAAAAAAGTGAAAGTTTATCATAATAAAAAAATGAATGGCTATTATTGGTTGATTGGATCTATGGTAAATTTTGGTTCTATATTGAACTTTTGCCATGTTCGTATTATGTTACGTTTGTTTACATGCTATTAGTATTTGACAAGTATAGTTATAAAGCTAGCCCGTTCATTCGGCAGGCCATGAAGATAGTGCAATTAATATAAACTACTATAAATTAAAGGGTTATTAGTCAAAGAAGTTACTAAAGTTTGCTCAAAAGTTCACCTAAGTTACTATAGTTTTTTTGGTTACAAAGAGGTAACTTAAGTAAACGGGTTTGTCATTTGGGTCACTCAAAGATTAAAAATGTTACATAAATGTTATCAGGTGGGCAACCGGCTGATTACCGTTCCCCTTGTCCACGTCGACACAATAGTTTAAAATGTTACAAGGAAGTTACTATAGTTTACGGTTTATTAAATAGGTTATGAACCTTAACAAAAATTACTATGCGATTTTTTTTTTTTTTTTTTTTTTACATTTTTCCTTCGCATATCTTTTGTATATTGTACATTTCTATCCGCTTTTATATGTTTATGAATGCTTCTTGTCATACTTTCTTTACATTGTTTTACGCTTATATATGCTTTTCTCTCTTGTCGTACGTTTTTCTCCGATTTCGACGTTTTGTCTATTTTTGTACGTTTTCATCTATTTTTCATTTATTTTCATACGTTTTCATAGGTTTTCATAATTTTTTTTATTACATTTGTGTGCGAATTTATATGCTTGTGTACGCTTTCACGTCTTTTTACGTTTTCATACTAGTTTTATGTTTTCCTACACCTTTGTATGTTTTATACGTTTGTATGTTTTATACTTGTTATGTTTTATACGTATGTAAAAATGTGTATAAATAAACAAAATCGTATGAAAACGGAAAAACGTAAAAAACAAAAAAATGTCTGAAAATGAAAAAGTAAGAAAAGCGATAAAACGTAGAAAACATGCTACACGAAAACGTAATAATCAAGCGAAAAGGTATAAAACGGACAAAACATATAAAAGCGGAAAAAAGGGACAAAAACGTAAGAAAAATGGACAAAAACGTATGAAAACGGAAAAAACGTAAGAAAAACGGACAAAACGTAAGAAAAACGGATGAAAGTGTAAGAAAATAGGCGAAAACGTATTAAAACGAACGAAAACGTATGAAAACAGAAAACCCGTAAAAAAATGGTCAAAAAACGTAAGAAAAACGGACAAAAATGTATGAAAATAAAATTTTGAGTTAAGTATAAACGGTCGTTAGGATAAAGGACTAACAGTGCAAATGGGTTTTGCAAATGGCCGTTAGCTAACGGAAAAAACTAACGACGTTAGTCGAGGACCATTTTGAAATTAACGAAAAAATAAACCTATAGTAGAAGGTTAAAACATACAGAGTAACTTATATAACCGGTGACCAAACTTAAGTTACCTCTTTGTAACGAAAAAAACTATAGTAACTTAGGTGAACTTTTGCGCAAACTTTAGTAACTTCTTTGACTAATAACCCTAAATTAAATACCACATATAAAATTTATTTCTTATAACACTTTTAAACAGAAAACGGCATTACTTTTTGGTAGTGATTAATATCACGAGTATGCCCAAACAACGGCATTGTTTAGAATTTATGTCTTCTATGCGACGGGTAAAGGGGTAGCAACAAGAGGTGTTGCTCTAAGTAATGTAAGCCCAAAAATGTCGTTCATGTCCATATCTTCTCTAGCATGAGGTAGCTTCCATTCAAAATGATAAACAAATGATGCCACCATTAAACTAACCACCCTATGAGCCAAGGGTATTCCAGGGCACATTCTTCGACCTGACCCGAATGGTATAAACTCAAAGTGTTGGCCCTTGTAGTCAATCTCGTTTCCTAGAAACCTCTCTGGCTTGAACATTACAGGATCCTCCCAATAACTTGGATCACGTGCCATAGCCCAAGCATTCACTAGAATTTGTGTGTTTTTCGGCACTACATAATCACCGAGTTTAACTTCTGTTTCAGTTTTGTGAGGCACTAATAGAGGAACAGATAAATGAAGCCGCATTGTTTCTTTGATGACTGCATTCAAATAAGGCAAGTCCAGGATTTTGGCTTCTTGAATTTTTCCATCTTCTCCCACTATTGTGGAGACTTCTTCGCGGACCTTGGAGAACATATCAGGGTTAAGTAGTAATTCCGTCATTGCCCATTCTGTTGTGTTTGAACTTGTTTCTGTTCCTGCTAGGAACAAATCCTGTAATTCAACAAAATATGTTACTCATAGAGTTAATCTTAGCATCATCTACATGTTTTCTAGAAGAAGAAAAAAAGGTTAGACGATGTAAAACATGGTATTAACTATAAATTGTTATTTTGTGTCCATTTATCCCGAAATAAAAAGTTGATTAAAACTACAGTTTAATTGGTATAGTTGCAAGTCGTTTTGGGATTAATCGGCTTGCAATTATGTCAAGTCGAAAACCCAATTTAAAAAAAAAAAAAAAAAAGTCAATTGTATTTAGGGTCAAAATAATGGTGTATGACCATAACTTTAAGAAGATCTAACAAGTCAAAAAGTCTATGTAAGGTCGTATTCGTTGCACTGACTTCTGTTTAAAAAATCACTATCGACTTTAGGGCTTTCAATTATACGACAAATTAACCTTAATTAGCTTAGATATTTTTACCATTTGTATTGAAAATAACTTGATATGATTCTCAATACGCTTTTGTCTCACAATTTTAATTCTAAGCTAAGTCAATAATTCCCAAGCTAGCAAAAATATCTGGGTTGTCCAGGATTATTATTTCTTTGAAAAACACTTTGTATGCTTATGTTGCAAGCAATGTTTTGAAACCCGGGTCGACCCGGCCAGGTTAACCGGTTGGACCGGTTCCGGGGAAAAAAACGGGTCAAAAAAAACCCGGGTTTTTAAAACCAGGTTAACCGGTTAGACCCGTCGGGTTTTGAGTGACCCGGATCAACCCGGTTCTCGAAATCCTGCCGGGTTTGATTTTTTTCAAAATATTTTTATAAAAACCGGGTTGACCCGGCGGGTGAACCGGTTGACCCGGGTTGACCCGGTGACCGATGACTCGACCGGATTGATTATAAACCTGGTTTTCAAAACATTGATTGCAAGTAGTCAAACAGGTTCAACAAGGTGTCAAAAGATTATACTCCTATATTACAATAACTGAAATATCAATGTCGTTTATTTACACATATATAAAATGGCAAAAAACCAATAACTTTGGATCTACCCAACTATCTATATTTAATTACCTTTTCACTAAATTTGAGGGCATTTCATCGTTTTCACAACACTACACGTTATAGACACAAGGGACGTGTTTTTTTGTTTCATTAATATAGACAAAAGCATATTAATACCCCATGGTCAGGGACAGATATACTAAATGCACGTTATCCGTGTGCATGCTCTAAAAGTGTCATCACTAGTGTAATAACCAAATTTTCTCTCATATATGTTATATGTTAGAGTTTAATGTTAAGTGCATGCGGTTTTTTAACGTTATTTAAAAAGTGTATACCCTGTGATAAGTTTCTGCGTCAGTCACGGTGGTATGAAAAGTTTTGCGAACCATAGTGTAAAGTAAGATTACTTACTTGTGTGACATGATCAAGGTGGATGATTATTAATAGATCAATACATGTTTAATTTTGTTTTCATAAAAATCGGATGCATATTGAAAGCTTCTCACAAACCTAGATATAAAAAGAATGAGTTAGGTTATTTGGACCCCTTTTTCTTTAAGTGATGCCCTTCCTTTTTTTTCCGGTTTTTTATTTTATTTTATTTATATTAAGAAAACTATAAAATTGAAAGCGCGAAACAGAAAATATAAAATTTAATAAGTTAAAAGAATTAAACTGATAAAAATACGAAACAAAAACTGATAAAAAAACTATACCATACTGTAAACAGAGTGAACCAAGAGAGTGAATAACGTAAAAAGTATACCCAATAGTGGGCCATGAGGGATACCGGTAAGATAACCCAAAAATAATACTCTCTCCGTCCTATTTTATCATTCATTGATTAACTAATTTTGTTCAACTTTGACCTTTAATATATTTATTTGTGTTATATAATACATGATGAAAATTATAACAATGAAAAATACATTTAAAACCCAATACATTCATATATTTTTCATCAAGTATTATATAACACAAACAATAATAATTATGGTCAAAGTTAAAAAAGAAAGACTAAAAAAGTCAATAGTGGACAATAATTTTGAGACGAAGGTAGTATGTAAATTGATTGACGTAACTTAAGATGATAAGAGCATTAAATTTTTACCACAAGTAGCGTCTTGATATGTACAAGACTAAAGTCGGCTTCATTATCTTGACTATAATCCAGCAGCGAATCCAACATATCACCGAACCTAGGAAGCTTCGATTCTCGATGGTTTAACCTCGTACATATGAAACCTTCGGTCACCTTGTCGAACCAATCATAAGCTGCCTTTGCTTGTCGTCGTATGTTTTGCGGATCCAACGGTTTCAAAACAGGAAATATGTCCGCTATGTTAAACTTCCCGTCAACTTCCATTAATGTCTTAACAGCCGTCTTAAACCCTCCAATATCATCAGACTCGTAGCTAGTCACGTTTTGTGAAAGGCATGTGTTCGACATCTGGTTGAGTGCAACCGCGAATGCCAGCTTTCCAATGTCCACGGCCTCGTGTTTGCTCATGCAGTCACGAAGAAACTCCAACATCCCATGCACGACCTTTTCACGAAGGTTACGAAGTGAGTCGAGTTTGTGATGGTGAGTTAGGCATGTGTTGAGTGCTTTTCTTATAGTTCTCCATTCGTCATTTGTTGGAATCCATAGTACTGCCGCGTCATGGTTGTCTAAAGCAGTGACAGCGTCTGGAACGATGCGGCCAGAGCAAGCCTCGTCATTACGTTGGAGGATTTCTCTGGCCGCATCAGGTGTGGACGCTACCACGCTGGTGATGCTACCTAGTCGTATGGTCATAAGTGGGCCGTGTTTTTTGGATAGCTTGGTTAGGGACTCGTGGGGTTTTGGTCCGAGGTCAAGGAGGTTACCAATGACGGGGAGGCCGGTTGGGCCGGGCGGCATTTTACGTTTACGATGGAGGTTGATGCCATGATTGACGAGGAAGAAGAGGAAAATAATAGAAGAGAGAACCAAAAATAGAAGGTCCATGATTGTGTGTTTAATCCAACGGTGATGAGTGTCTATTTATAGAAGCGTCAATAATGAATATACTAACAATGGCACATATACATTTGATAGATCGTTTCTATCGAATTGTTATATTCGATGTAACTTGGGGTGTTCATCGGTCCGGTTTTTGGTTTGTGTGTTACATGGTTCGGATTTATCGGTTTGAATTTTCTTGATATTAGGACTAAAATCAAACTAAGTAATTGTAGAACACATAACACTAAATCATACACTAAATTAGAATTCTCGATGTTATTTCGGTTAAAACAAAAAAAACCAAATTCTAAGTAATTTTTATAATATAATCTAGAAGTAACCTAAAGTTCAAATAAGACTAAGAAATTATAGTTTTTCATAAAAGATCAACAATAACGAAGAAAAATCTATGTCTCACAACCAATAAATTATTGGTAGTAGGAGATGATTTGACATAGTAGCTTGATTTTTTTCTTTATCTTTTTTAATGGATTTGTGAATTAATGAGAGGAGTGGGATGATATTAAATTTCAGAGACTCTCAAGACATGCACAAATGTAATTTTAGGATTTTTTTTTTTTTTTTAAGCTCTAAAGATGTTTTTGGGATTTAAGGATTGTTAGTTAGTTAGTTTGATTGGGTAGAAACTATATATATATATATATATATATATATATATATATATATATATATATATATATATATATATATATATATATATATATATATATATATATATATATATATATATAATATATTTGATTTTTTTTTGTTTTATGGATGGATTACTTTTTTTGAATGGGTTTATTTATATTTTTGTCATCATACACCAAAATCTTATTGATCAAATATTTTGCCCCACACCCACCAAAGTTCACCCCATTTAAGTTTGGTTTATATTTCGGTTTATTCGATGTCAAATCAAACATTGAACACCCTTAGGGTGTGTTGGGTAAAGAGAAAAGAAAATAGAGAAATGGAATTAAACATATTTCTTTTATTTGGTATGCCAAAGAAAAAAAGAAGCGGAGAATTACTACTACTCTCAAATCTCGATAGTGTATTTTGTTATGTTGTGATTTCCATCTCATTGTCAATGAAAATAGTTTTCTCTCCTTGTTTAGAAAGAGACAAAAGACAAAAAATAATAAATATGAAATCTGGCATAAAAGAATAGGTAGGATTACATATTTTTTTATAACTAATTATCCAAGAATGTTTTTGAAATAGCGACTTAACTATTGCTTTGTTATGATTTTTTTAGATTCGTCATTATTTGTCCTATAATGGAACAAGTTTTTGTTATTTTTTATTTGTTCGGTTTTTATTGAATGTGATATCAATGTTTCAAAATATTATTTGTTAGTATTTATGTATTACTTTGTTTATGCGAGCGATAAAAAAAAAACAAATAAAAGTTTTGAGATCAATTCTTCTGTGTCTAATGGAATGGTCAAACAATGGAATTTAAGAAATGGATTCATTTCTGAATTTCATTCACTCTTCATTTCATTTCTTTAAAAATTTTTCTACTAAACGTACCTTTAAAGGCATCCTCAATGCATGGTACTTAAAACAGTTTAATACACTGCCACATCATCAAACTATATTTTTCTTACAAAACACCTACAATGCATTGAACCTTACACAAATTTATTGAGTTTATACATCATCAACTTTTGTACAATACTTTTGCAATACAAAATTAAAACTGAAATATCCACATATTGTAAAATACTAAGCATGAAAGAATATACACATAAAAGTATCTTATCACTTATTTTTACATATGTTTTAGTTATAGGTTATACATAACTTTTGTTGCTGAAAAAAGTTGTAGCTTGGTTTCATAAATATGCATGTTACCAATTGACAATCAAAATCAAAGACATAAAACACTGCTTAGCTGTACTATATATAAACATATGCATGACATGGTGTTTTCACATTGCATTGAACGTGTGCCACGTCCTTTTAAACTTCTCAATACACGCTACATTGTGAATGGTCTAAATGTATCACTGCTTACCCGTACTATATATTGTATATTTATTTATTCATTAGCCGTAGCTAACAGTGTCGTGTTGTGTAATTTGCAAAGGGTTGGGTTATTTTAACCCCCTATGATTTTAGATGATTTTATTTTTTTTTTTTTATTTTTTTTTTTATATTTTGTTTATATAAAAACTATAAACCTGAAAATGCGAAACATTAATATAAAGTTTAATAAGTCAAACGCTAAAACTGTCAAATACGGAATGAAAACTCCAGAAAACTGTTTGTATCTAAGTGTTGATGAAAGAGGAAGATTCTCCTATGATGTGACATCATTGGGGGTTCCAATAACAACCCTTTGAAAATAATCTTCTATAAATTCATCCAAACGTCCAAAGTAGTGTCTAGTCCTCCTTCGATTTTTGTAATATTCAGCAATGACCAAACCCTCATAACAATAAGTGGGTCTGGCCCAAGCTTTTATTTTTTATTTATTTATTGAAAAGGTTAAAATATATAGTATTAATCAACAGAAAACATAAATATCACTTACATCAAACTACTACTAATAACTTAGAGATTCATACAAATGAAAGAACTACCACAATTCCAGCTAATCCTCTATTAGACACAAGATCAATTATCAAACACTATGAATCAAAACCTTTCCATCTAAGGTTGAAAATTTCTGCCCAACAGTAAGGCGACTGGCAATGGGTTCGGAGTGGGCTTCGGTTTGGTTGATACCGATCGGTAACACCAATGCCACCAAATCGGTGTGGTGTAGGTGTAGATGAATTGGTGTGGGAGAGGGACAAGCATCAACTAGGGGTTATGGAAGAATATTATTGATGGGTGTAGGTTATGCATGGTTGCCACTAAAAATCTATGGTTAGGTATGAGATAATATGAAAGAATATTATTGGTGGGTAATTAGGTATGGATTAGGTATGGTGCATGACTGCCACCCCCTAACTACATTTTTAGTTTATGTCAAAGTGCATATTCCAAGTGTGATCATTAAGTAATCACTTAAGTATTGATAAGGTTTTAAAATGTACCTTTTTGAGGGGTCGTTTAAGCCCTTATTTGATCACTTTTGTATTCGTTATTACTTAATATCGTTCCTTTTCACTTTTTAGGTCTCTTGAAGGCAAATTGCTGGAATGACATTTATTTGGACCGAAAAGCGCGGATATACCTAAGAAAATGGCAAAAGTCAAGAATCGGACACTCAAGTCATTGAAATACAAGTGGGGACGGCGTCCGTGTTATTTATGACGTACAATGATCACTTTGTGACGGCTCAAGAGCCAAATTGCTTATTTTCGTGCTGAGGTCTTTAAAGAGTAGGTCGTCGCGACCGACGCCTAGATTTGATCCGCATCAAGGCCGAGACGTATGGGACTAAGGCCACAAAGCATAGCAGACGCGTCGAAGACTAACGCGGCCAAGACGAAACCCCTAATGACGGGCGACCACGCATCACATTATAAGGTGACGCCGTCAATTGTAATCTTATATATAGAATCCTCAATTTTTTAGTTTTCAAGCAGGTCTTTGAGTAAAACCTAAACCTAACCAGTCGTTTTGTAAAGTATTTTAGGTTCCAACCCTATTTTACACCAAGATAAGTGTTTTACTTCATTAATTCAATTATGTTCCTCAATTATTTGTGTGTA